>PVJX010000825.1:0-88043 GCA_004027295.1 Dolichotis patagonum
AACCAAAGTACACGGGAAGTACTTCCCAGAATCAATAACTGGGACCACATCTTATTAAAGAGTTTCTGCATGTCAAAAGAGGTTTCCAGCAGAGTGAAAAGAAAACCCACAAATTGGGAAAAAATCTTCATGGACAGCACCTCAGACAAAGGACTTCTGTCTAGAACTTATAAAGAATTTTAAAAAATCAGACCCTCGATTCAAAGACCCAATCCAAAAATGGGCATCTGAAGTGAATACACAGTTCTCAGATGAAGAAATACAAATGGCAAATAAATACATGAAGAAATGTTCATCATCATTAGTCATGAGAGAAATACAAATTAAAACCACACTGAGATTCCATCTCCCTCCATAAAGAATGGCCAGGATAAAGAAAATTACCAACAACAAATGCTGGAAAGGCTGCGGGGAAAACGGAACTCTTCTGCACTGTTGGTGGGAATGTAGACTGGTGCAACCACTGTGGAGGTCAGTCTGAAGATGCCTCAAAAAGCTGGGTTTGGAAGTTCCATTTGACCCAGCTATTCCACTTCTAGGCAGATTCCCAGAATAACTGAAAACATCATACCACAGTGATATATGTGCACCCATGTTTATAGCAGCACAATTTGTAATAGCCAGATCTTGGAAACAAGTTACAACAGGAAAGCGTACAAAATGAACGTTCAAACAGCGAGACTGCAAACAGTTTTGTTCAACTAACAAAAACTTAGTAATATGGTTATCAAATCCTACACACTTAAACATACATGCAGCTATATCCTTTAAAGCAGTTTCTTTTCCTCTCTTTTTTACAATAGCAATTACACATTTTGGGTTTTATTACCCCTACATTTCTTATTGCTTTTTTACACTAGAGACACAATGTGATGTTTATAAATATGATTCTTATTTATTTCACTAATGAGGACAGTCTCAAGTTGTCTCCATTTGCCTATGAAGGCCTCAAGATCATCATTTTTATAGCTGAGTAATATTCCATATAAATATAAAAATACCATATCTTTTTCATCCACTCTGTGGTTGATGGCCATCTTGGTTGCTTCCAAGATTTAGCTATCACAAATTGTGATGCTATGAACATGGGTGCACATACATCGCTGTGCTATGAGCTTTTCAATTTTTCTGGGAAAATATTCAGGAGGGGAACAGCTGGATTGAATGCAACTTCCAATCCTAATCTTTTGAGGAATCCCCATACTGATTTCCACAGTGGTTGCACGAGTCTGCACTCCCACCAACAGTGGAGCAGTGTTCCTTTTCCCCCCCGCAGCCTTGCCAACATTTGTTATCAGTTGATTTCTTGATGGCAACTATTCTTTCCAGAGTGAGATGAAATCTAAATGCTGTTTTAATTTGCATTCCTCAGATGACCAGTGATGGTGAACATTTCTTCATATATTTATTTGCCACTTGTATATCTTCATCTGAGAACTGTGTTTCATTGCAGATGTCCATTTTTGGAGAGGGTCTTTGAATTTGGGGCGCTTGATGTTTTTCAGTTCCTTTTATGTTCTGAAAATAAGTCCTTTGTCTGAAGGGTTGCTGCCTAAAATTATTTCCCATTCTATGGGTTTTCTTTTCACTTTGTTGATTTCTTATGAAGTGCAAAAACTTTTCAATAATATGAGATCACAGTTGTTGATTCTTTGAAGTGTTTCCCATGCAGTTTGTGTTTTGTTCATGAATTCTCTGCCTACACCTATGTGTGCAAGATTTTTACCTACTTTGTCTTCTAGTAGAGTTAGTGTTTCCATTTTAATATTTAGATCCTTGATCCATTTTGACTGTAGTTTAGTGTATGGTGATAGGCATGGATCTAGTTTCAGTCTTCAACATGTGGAAAGCCACTTTTTCTAACACCATTTATTAGAGAGGCTATCTTTTTTCCAGTGAACATGTTTAGTCCCTTTGCCAAATATCAGGTGGCTGAGTGTCTTTGTAGTAGTGTTTGCATTTTCTAATCTGTTCCATTGATCCTCAGGTCTATTTTGCCAGTACCATGCTGATTTTATCACCGTGGCTTTGTAGTATAGTTTCAAGTCAGGAATTGAGAAGCCTTTTATTGTCTTACCTTTTTTTGCCCAGAATTGCCTTTGCTATTCTAGGTTTCTTCTGTTTCCAAATGAATTTTCGGAGTGTTTTCTCTAGATCTGTGAGGTATGTTAATGATATTTTGATTGGGATTGCATTAAATCTGTATAAGAGTTTTGGGAGTATGGCCATTTTCACAATGTTGGTTCTTCCTAGCCAAGAACAATGAATATCCTTCCATTTTCTGATATCCTCTTCAATCTCCTTTTTTAGTGTAGCGTAATTTTCAGCATATAGGTCTTTTACATTCTTGGTTAGGTTGATTCCTAAGTATTTCATTTTTTTAGATGCTATTGTGAAGGGTGATATTTCCATAATTTCTCTCTTGGTGAGTTTTTTGTTTATGTACAGGAATGCTATTGATTTCTGAGTGTTAACTTTGTATCCAGCTATGCTGCTGAATTTGTTTAATATCTCTAGTAGTCTTTTAATGGAATTTTTGGGGTCTTCAATATAGAGTATCATGTCATCTGCAAATAATGATAATTTAACTTCTTTTTTTCCTATTTTTATACCTTTTATTTCTCCTTCTTGTCTGACTGCTCTGGCTAATATTTCCAGAACTATATTGAACAGGAGTGGTGATAGTGGACATCCTTGTCTTATTCCTGATTTTAGAGTGAAGGCTTTCAGTTTTTGATGGGACCTCATTTGAATGTAGTTTTGATTGATGGAGAAACCAGGTGAGCACATACACCTTAGGTCACACTCTGAAACACAAAATTCAAGAATTTGTCTCACTCGCAATCAGGCTGCCCCACAGGCCAACCTGGAGCTGCCTGAAAGTCAGTGCCTCCCATCCTTCCCTGGAAGCTCATTGTTGGTCCCCAACCCTACCCTCATCTGGGTCACAGCTCAGCTTTTTCCATGCTCCTGTGCCTCTCCTTTCCGTAAACCTGGGTTCTGCTAGAGCGTGCAGCTTGCAGAAGACAACGGCCAATGACTCTCCACTAGTTCAGAGGACCACACCCAGTTTAGAAAACTCCCCTGAGAAAGCCAGCACCTCTGCCCAGCCTGCTTGCCAAATGTGCATCTCTTGGTATTTTTGTTACTTTATATGTACATTTGGGACTCTAGGAATCTGGCCCTCTGACCAATCTTCTGACAAGCCTGATATTTCTCTGATCCTTTGTGGCTATTGTTCCTGGACCAAAGTCTTAGCATGTAACAGCATGTAGCAAAATTAAATGAAATTTAAATTTTGTGGAATGCAATTTTGCATTCTGTATTAATGCTTTAACAATATGTGTGTCCTATACAGCCCAATAATTCTATTTTTAGGAGTCATTTCTAAAGAATCAGAAATAAGTGAATTCAAGAAACACAATATTCTATCTTAATAAAATAGAATGATTATAAGTTGTACCTATATTCATATATGCACCTTTTAAAAATCATGTTTTCTAAGAGCACTTGATGAAAATTTTCATTATGTAAAAGCAGGTTACAAAACTGGATAGTGTGATCACAACTTCATAAAATACGTATATACAGAAAAATACATAGATATAAAATACACCTAAAGCTTAATCGAGTTGACTATGTGATTCAGGTGATTGACTTTTTTCTCACTCCTTAAATTCTCCATATTTCTTTTGCAATCAATTTATGGTAAATTTACAATTATTTAAAGTCTAAATTATAAAAATTCATACCACTATTCATAATAGTTTTCAAAACCTGTGTCTTCTCATCCTAACGTCTTCACAAACTCCTCAAAGGCAGGCTGTATCTTTAGTTTCCTCCACCCTCTTGTAAAGGTCTCTCCCTTAAGTTCTCTGTTGATGTCACTGTTAATAGAGGCCAAACTTGTTGTCTTTTTTTCTTTGTTTTTTCCTTTCTTTAATAGGTCTCCCTTGTCATTAGAACAGTCTAGGGGTGCTGCTGACCCTCTTTTGTCCCTTTTGATTCCGCCAGTGCTGGGCTGCACTTAGGCGTTCACATCCCTGACGGTTCCTCTGCTAGACTGAGATCTGACAAAGAGTGGGGGCAGGTGATGTCCAATGAGATGAGATCATTGGATTGGGTCTCCTAAATAACTACCTGAGAGATGGCGAAAATCAGCTCTCATCCTCGACTCCCCCGTGGATAAACAAACTGGCTAAGTCAGTTTCCTTTTCCAGTGTCCGAGTTCAAGGAGCTCGCCTCTACCTCCCCGGACGGGGGTGGACTAGTCCTCCCAGGCCGGGCCTGAGGAGGCGGCCCGAGGGGTGCGGCGCGGGGAGGTGGGACGCTCGGCAGCGGGAGGCGGGGCCTGGGGCGCGCGGAGGTGAGAGGCGGGGCGCGAGGCGCGGGGAGGTGGGGCATTGCGCGTCAGCGTCCTCCGCGCTCCTCCCGCGCGCGGCCCCTGGAGTTCCCGAGGCGCGAGGTCAACCCAGCTCCGGCCCGCCGCACAGCGAGCAGCCCCTCGTCGGAGCAAGTGCGGGCCGGAGCCGGGGAGGGCAGCGAGGGACGTCCCTTTCCAGGTCGTTTCAGTGGTCCCTGAGCAGCTAGGGCGACGGTGAGACTGAGCGGGGCCGAAACCATGAACCGGAGTTTTCATAAGTCTCAGACCCTGCGCTTCTATGACTGCGGCGCGGTGGAAGTCAAGAGCAAAGTAAGCTCCCTCTCGAGGCCCGCCCTGGCGGTCTGCACCTCCTCCCTGGCAAATGAATTGGTTGCCCAGCGGGTAACTGGAACGGTGTGGGAGGCAGCCGGCACCGGCTACAACTTTCGAGCTCCGGCGCTGCGCGCTACTGCTCGGGGTCCGTGAGATGTGCACGCGGGGTCCCAACCATTCTTCCCGCCCCTTGCGCAGACACAAAGCCCCGCAGACTGGGGAGGTCCTGTCGGGGCCTCGGGCCACCAGACAGTCGATGCAGGCTCGGAACTCGCTCCCTGAGATCCGCTCTTTTGTTCCACGAGCGACCGGCGACCCGGGCATGCCACACGTTGGAGGGGAGGGCGGCGTTTCCGGGGAGAACTGGGGGCTGGAGGCTGCTCGAATTCCGGGACGTGGAGGGGAGTCTGGAGGCCCTGGCTGGAGAAGGGCCCTGGCAGCGCCGCCTCCTTGGTTGTGAAGATATTACCGGTAAGGAGGAGGCTGGCCGCCAGCTCCCGGAGCTGGGCCCCAATCTGGACCCCTCAACCCCCAACCAGGCGCGAGGTGGCAGATCCCAGGCCGGGCGCACCCCTGGCCAAGGCCCAGGTCTCCTCCAGCCCCCACCCCCGAACGGTCTCCTTACCCAGGCACCTCACCAGTGCGTGCCCCCAGTTCAGACTCCTAGGCCTCCGGCCCGCCCCCAGCCCAGGCATCCCCTCTACAGGCGCCTCGCCTCACCCTCACTCCCACCCAGACTGAGATCCGCTGCAGGGCGCACCAGGGAGCGAGACCCAGACCCATAGAAGAGCTGGGGCTCCTCCTGCTGCCAGCACCTGGCCGAGCGTGCCTGAACTTGCCGGTTGCCTTGCGTGTCTGGGTAATTGGCTGATAGGATCTGGCGCTTCTGCTCTTTGCGGGGGCGGCTCCTTTGGAGACTCCTTTGTCTGAGAGGGCCACAGTGGTGGGCCTCTTGGGCCCTGGAGGAGCTGCAGTGGTCTGGGCCTCCGGAGGGCAGGGGAGGGGGGGTGAGGGTGGAGAGGCGGTTGGTCCTGTGGGAGCTTTTTGCAGAATGCTGACTGGAAGTTTGGTGGCCTCTATTGCTTTTCTGGCTGTATCCCTGTACCCCATTAAACAAGAGGGAGTTGCCAGAGGGATGGGAAAGGGGTCAAGGTTTGCCCTTTAGCTTTGTGCTCACTTAGGTGGCTCCCAGTCAGTGGTGAGGTAAGTCTCTCCCAAAAATGTAGGATTTCCCTGATGTCCACCCAGGGGTGTTGGTCCTGAGCAATGCCCAGGGTGACATGAAGAGACCACTGCTATGAGTTGCAGGATTTCCTTCCTGTTTAGGGAAGGCATAGGCTTTTTCTGAGTCCCTTATTTCCAATAAAATTTTTGCCCATTCCCTGAATACTAATTCCCTAACTCTCGCCCCACATCCACCCCCTGTGCCCCTAAGTCCCCAAATCTAGTGCCCCAGCTGTGGGCTGTACAAGTGAGAAGTTAAAGTGATTGTTTGTCCTCTTTAGCTCCATATAGAGGCAAGTAAGAAAGGAGGTATTTAAATTTCGTTTCATCTTTTGTTTGAGATCATTGTAGATTCACAAGCAGAAAGTATAGAGATCTGAGGACACTTTGCCCGCCCTCCCACATAATGATATATAGTGTGACCAGCACCTCTTCACAGCTGTAGGATCCAGACTGTGGATCTCACCAGGATACTGTGGGCTCGTGTGTGTGTGTGCGTGTGTGTGTGTGTGTGTGTGTGTGTAAAGGTCTGTGCAGCTGTGGGACTGCTGACACAGTCAACGTACCAAACCACTCATCACAAGGATTCTCTGTACTGCCTGCTTGCAGTGTCTACTTCATTTTGAGTATTTTTAATATGACCAGTATTAAATACTTTGTTCTGATGCTTAGTAGTCTTGTGGCAGCTCTTTGCCTTATCAAACACACAGCAAGGCCATGGGACAGATCTGGAAGAAATGTCCTGGCACCCATCTTTATCCCATAGGCATTTCCGGGTCATGGCCCTGTGCAGGCTGCTGAGGGGAGCTGAGAAGTAGGGATCTGCCTTTGCCTTTCCCAGGGGTATTAACCCACTAGCCTCTTTCAGCTCCTTTCAGTGCAGAGTGGCCACCCCCTGCCTTACCCATGGTCAACTTTGCTCCCCTAGAGGCAAGTGGCAGAGCCAGAGTTTTGGTTGAACTTGGAACTCTTAGAAGGGCCACATGGAGTAGACCTCCTGCAGGACCAGCTGTCAGCCATCCCACCCTCTGCTTCCATAATAGAAACTGATTTACTGCGTGTCCAGAGGGTCCACATGGCTCTTCCTTCGGTACACACCCTGTCGGTATCCCCTTTTTGTAATTAGTATGTTTTACTAGGAAGTCTGTCTCTTCTGGGAATGGCTCTTGTCACACACAGTACAGGATACAGAACTTCATAACAGTGAGCATTTCATACAGCCTAAAGATATCACCACAACACAACAAGCTTGCTTGTGGGGAAATGACAACCAGGGAGCTGAGTCCACCTGAGTTCTGCCACCTGTTTACCTATGAGGATGTTACCCAGTCTCAGTTCATCTGTAAGATGAATGTTATACCTGCTCGCTTACCTTCCAAGATGAAATGTGGCAATGAATGTGGGAGCACATTGAAAACCATAGAGTGCCCATGGTCTTAAGAGTTTGGCACTGTGGTCCAGGATCCTGTGGCATTTAAATGTACATAGTCTGAAAACTGCCTCAGGTCCTCTTGGAATTATTGTCATTTGCCATGGCTGGTCTGTTTCTGGGCAACATTGGGAGTCTTTGCCTGGTGGCTGTCCCCTTTGCCCCTTATACTTTCCTGAACATCCTTAATTCCAGTGACTCTTGCTCTTTCCCAAAACAGCGATGTGTACTTCTAATTACCTGGGCCAGCTGAGTTTCCCATTTTGCTTTAACTTTTTGCTTCTCCTATATACCTACAGTCATGAGAGCAGAGGCTGTACCAATGATTAGGGGAAGGTATTTCAGATGAAGAGAAGACAGACAACTGCTTTGGCCTTCTTGATGGGTAGCAGGAAGGCTGGTGCAGGAGTGCAGAGTGATAGATGAGTTTTCATTTGAGAAGATAAGAAGCACGGCTGTTACAAACTAAGTAAGGCCTTTCACTGTCAGCATCATCAGCCGCGCCATCCTCTGCTTATGCTTGAAAACCTGAAGGAACATGGACAATCCTGTCCCAGAAAAGTTTCAAACCCCAGTGTCAAATTAATTATGGCCCCAGGTTTCTTTCTGCTCCCTCCTCCCTCCCGATGATTCCTACCACTGGGCCAGGTTCCTTCCATCCGACCCATTCTCTGCTTATCTTAGGGTACCTGTCATGATGCTTCTGCTGGAGTCCTGTTTAGGACAGGGTCAAGGACCCTGCTGACACCACCAAACTCATGTCCATGTCTGGGAGAATAACACTGAAGGTTTTCGTCTTTCTTGTGCCTCTTGGTTGAATTTTGGGGCATAAAGAGGGGAACACACCATTGATAATCCTGTCCCAAGGTGAGCCACTGTTAAAAGTTATCTTGTAGCCTTCTGATGTGTTGTGTGCATGTTTATCTTGTGTCATATTGTTGCTTATAGAATTAGGATCTTGTAAGCACATTTTTTTGCAGCTAGCTTTCCACCTCCAACTTGACACTATGTGGCAAATGTTTCTTCATATTATTAATATTCTTAGGAGATATTTTTTAAAAATGTATTCTTTCTCATGTTTAAGCCATAATTAAATGAATATTGTATTTGGATTTTTAAAGTTTTTTCAGTAATCGACAGTCCTGTGAATACATTTAAGTTTATACACACAAATTTATATAACATATACATATAGAGAGTATACAAAGATTGTTGGTTCTGTTAAATCAGTACAGAACTCTTATTACTTGTTTAGGACAAATTAGCAGAAATAAAATTACATGGGAGACAGGCATGCACTTTTTTTTTTGAGTGCTAGGAATGAAACAAAAGGCTTCTTGTGATCTAGGCACATGCATCCGCCCTGAGCTGCATCTCTAGCTCAGTGTGCATATTTTTAAGGGTTTGAGTACATACTGTTAAGTGTTCTTCAAGGAATTCTCTTCTACAGTTGACATGTGCTGTTTGATATTATTCATCATATCTTTGTCATCTCTCTCTTCCTTCCTGTTTTCATTACTGGGCATTTTCTCATTCCTTTCTGATTGTTTAAGTGAAATGGTATTCCCTTGTGTTAATGTGTATTTCTTGAATGATTAGTATGTTGAAAATTTTAATTCGTGTATCTAATTTGCCTGAGCTGGTTGTCCACAGGAAGTTTCCCCATCAGTTCACGTAGTTTGAGAGGGACTGGTATTTAATGTAGAATGGAACTGATACTCTTTCCCTAGAGTAGCCTTGCCCCAGATATTAACCCAGACCTCAGGGATGGTGCATGTTTGAGGAGCATCTTGGTGTGCTGCTCATCATGTATTGCCTGGTCAGATTCTGCGGGGGATCATTGGGCACAGTGTTTGAGCCTGTCTCCTCTGGGCCCTAAGATCTTATCACTGGCTAAGCTTGTTTTGGGCTGTCATGATGTTACAGGGTCACACCCTTCCATGTGTTATGAAACAGTGGCGCGATAGAGCTTAGGCCAGGCCTCCCCATTGGGTAGCTGGGGAGACTTGCCTCCCATGGACCAGTTGAGAATTGCCTGGACATGGTTTGACTCACCAGTGTGTCAGCTACACCCTTTTAAGGTTCTGGTTTGTTGTATTTGTGCACATATGTGTTTAAACATGTTCAGGGACTTGATTTGGGAAACCACATCCGAAAGAGACTTGTTAGTGATGCAAGATCAGGTGCTAGTCTTGGAGGCATGGATGGTGTCACTGTCCTCAGAAGGCTGACCTTTCTTATGGGTATGTGGCCTGGAGTGGCAAAACACAATGCAGCCAGTCAGGGGAGTCAAGCCCTTTGTTAGGACCCAGGTCGTTTCCGATACAGGGCTAGAGTTCTCCCAGCTTTAGGGAAAGAAGAATATTGGGGAGTTGCAAATGTAGCCCTTCAAGGTTTCAGAAGCTCTAATATCTGTCATTCAAGTCTAGAATTAGCACAAAGAGAGGCATCCTGGCCTTGCCTTTGGAGGGAGCTTAGAAGGACAGCAGAATGTGCCAGGTGGTTAAGTTTGTCCAGCTGGCTGTTTTCATGGCAAAACCTCATGTTTATTGACTCCTTACTTCCTCATGGCAAATTTCAATCGTACTGTGAACCTGGGAGCCATAAGATGTGCTGTGCTTACTTGCAACCCAATAATCTTCTCTCCAGCACATACCTGAGCCTTGCTCTTAGGTTATCCTGGATATGCTGGAGGTGGCAGTTGTGTTGCCGAGCCAGAAATTGCAGTGTCAGAGGTCATGTTCCAAAGTATCTCTTCATGTGTATTTAATGCCCCTTCAATGTATATTTGCATATTGGTACCAATATGGTTCTAAATGCAATGCCAGGAATAGTTCATTAATCCTCATTACAACCTGTGAGATGGATTGTGTTATCATCCCCATTATGCACAAAGGGACATTGACCCACGGGAAGTTTCTCTGACCTACCCAGTGTTACAAAGCTCAAGAGAAGGTTTGAAACCTAGGTTTTCTGGCTCCAGAGTACGTGATCAATGCTACTAATTGTGGCCACCAGTGGAAGAGAGCTCATGGCTGTTCTTAGGAATTGTTAAGGTGTGAAATGCAGACCAGGCTATAGATACGAATGTCCCAGCTCTCCTTGTGTAGGATGAAAGACCTTAGCTGTTTGAGTCTGGAACTAATAGAATCAGCTAGGAGACCAAGTCTTGTGCTTTTGGGGGAAAAAGTTCTGTTTTCCTTGCATTGCCATACAGGTTCTTGCTGCAAGAACTCAAAGGAATCCCTGTGTTCAGTTACTGTTCTTAAGTCTTATCCTAGTCTCCATCTGTTCTTTTGTTTGAACAACTGTTATGTGCCAAGCACAGGTCCCATACTATAGTACAAGGGTGACAAAAGCAGATGTCACCCTGCCCTTGGCAGGTGAATAGACAGATGGTAGAGGGTTCATCCTGCTATCCGCAATATCACCAAATCTCCAATTTCACATCTGTCAATCCAAAGTCCCAGGAAGCCTAGGCGTCCCTCCACCCAGCACATCCTGGTGTTGCGCTCACAGTGATGTGTTGCATCAGCAGTAGGGAGGCCTGCTAAGTTGGTTCTCTGGAGCAAGTCTCAGATTGACACTTCAGGAGTCAGCTGGGCTCTTACAATTTTCTTCATTTGGAACTCCTCAATCCTCCACATGGTGCTGATTGGATTTAGCAGGCTGGGGGCCAATCTAGAAAGTTGACACCATTCTCAGTGGGGTACTCCAAGGAAAACTTAATGTCTAACATGTGAAGAGCAGGACTTTGTGTACAGCCAATACCCAATACATGATCACTGAGATGAATTCAGGTGAGATATACCTGGATTTTCTGATAGCTGCTAGTTCAGAAATGGGCTATTAAAGTACTTTAGAAATTGCTTACTTTTTAAAGCAGGTGACTGACTCTGGATTTGCAGTTGGCTTATTGCCATGGTTTCTCTGGAAGGGTCAGTTGCCTTCCACTCTTCTCCTCCCTGAGCAGGTTAGGGTTTGGGTACCAGTGTTGTAGGGCAAGGGAGAAGATAAACTGAACAAACTAGAGAAACCTAGAAAATTAAAATCCCATGCTGCTCAGCCTGGCATAGAGGTGCACAACTGTAATCACGTATACCCAAGAGGCTAAGGCAGGAGGATTGCAAATTCTAAGAAAGCCTGGACAATTCAGCAAGGCCCTGACTCAAAGAAATAAAAGGGGATAAGGATGTAGCTTAGTACTCCAAAGATTCAATCCCTAGTACAAAACAAAAAAACCAAAACAAAACAAAAGCCCATGTTGCTATTTCTGCTGCTATTCATGCCTCCTGATTTTCTCAGTGTTATGCTTGTGGCCAGGACTGCATCTCCAATGTTCAGCATGACCTGCTTCCTCGTGCACAGCTGCCTCAGATGTACCAGGGCCCACCCACTGGGAATAGGGGGAGCTGGGTAACTTCCTGTGATAGGTATGTCTGCAGTTACTTGTGATCACTCCCATCGTGGTCATTCCCATGCCTCTGCCCTGCCTCTCCCTCAGCCTCCCAGCCTTGTCTTAAGCTTTGAGCACCATCTCCAGCCTGAGTAAATCTGTACTGTTTTGGGGTTTTACTTAGAAAAAAAGGATTTCGGTGCTTAAAGAGTCTCAAAATACCCATTGTTCAGTGTGGTCTCAGGCTGAGTGCCAGGACTGCCTCACAGCCCAGCCTATATTAAATTCTTAGTGACCTGTTTGCAAAGGAAGACCCTGTCAGCCGTGTGCACCACATTGGTCTCCTGTCTGTGCAATTGTCTGTGTTGTGTATCAGCACATCATATCTCTCATTGCAAGCCAACAGTTCTTACTCTTTCACCTTAGCCCTTTACTCCTCTGTATGGTACACCACAGCCTGTGTTTCTGTTCTCTTGCTGAGGGGGTTGGTGTTTACAGTGTTTGGCTCCAGTGACCAGAGTTGCCATAAATGTTCCAGTGCATGTCCACGAGCAGTGTGTGCATACATTTCTGTTCAGTGCATAAAGCATTTGCAATTCTTTCTTGTAACACAGAACCTGGTGGTCATGGCCATTAGCCCATCCCCATGCTGCTGTCATTTGATTTTAAATGGCATGGAGGCTGATATCTTAGCTACCAGTCTCACCTGTGACTTGGCCTCAGCATTTTTCTTACTCTGGAGTCCATGGACTGTGATTGTTGTCTGGATTAGGGTCTGAGCCATCACTGTAGAAGTCTGAAGATTTAGAAGTTCCTGGAACACTCAAACTATAGTAAGTATTTGTTGGTTGATCAAGGTAAATCTGGAAAAGGTTCATTATTTTGTAGAATTTAGGGTCCCCATTTCTGACATGTGAAGGACTTTTATGGCCTTTCTTTTCTTGCTCTCTTTTTAAAAAAATTTTATTGGTACATTTTAGATATACATAGTGATAACATTCATCATAGGGAATTTGTACATGTTACATGTTAACCTGTACATGTTATATCCTGCTTCTTATTTTTTTCCCATTCCCTTCCCCTCCTTTCAGTCTCTCTTCCCCTCTTTATTTACAAACACTTTGTTTCCATTTTTCCCTCTATTTTCATGGCCTTTCAAAAGTGCTTTTTCTTTCAGTGTTGTGGATTGAACCCAGAGTAGCATACAAGCACTAGGTAAGTGCTCTAACACTGAGCTATATGGCTTTCCCCTTTTATAACCTTCCACTGGATTCTGTAGTTGAACGGGTGCTTTTACATGTTTCTTGGCTTTCCATTAGTCCACAGCAACAGGCCATTCAAAGGTCCCCTGTGATAAGCTGGATATTGTAGAGTATGTGGGAACATGAGATGAATGAAGACCAGCCTGAATGCCACTTGGCAGGTCACGAGATGTCTCTGTGATACTGTTTTTGTGTATGATGAAAGTTGAAAACTCTTCCTTTCAAAAAATGCTGGAGCTGTGTGTGCCAGACTGAAGACCCACAGCCACATCAAAAGTAGCAGACCATAGAAACCTGTGCAGCAAGAGTTTTTCTTGCACCTTCTCCAAGGCAGTGTGCCTGGGCCACCCCACAGGCAGCTTCTCACTGTGCACACACTTGAAGGTGTTGTGTGTGTACTGTGGGAATTTCTGTGGTCTTCCTAAAAGTTCCATCTACTGAGCAAATGCATGTATTTTCTATTTTATTGCATTGATATGATTGTCAAAAGTTGAATCATAAATCAGTCAGACCTGTGGCAAGACAGCTATCTGTTTGCTTCTAACCCCGAGACAGGGTAGATGGGACTAAGGCTTCCAGGCCTAGAACACTTGCCCTCAGGTGGCTTCTTCTGGGGAATATGTGCTGATAAGGAAGGGCTCACTGAGGGACCGTGAGAAAAGAAAGTTGGAGGACCGTGAGTACTGTTACTTTTACATGGTCAGCTGTTGCAGAGGAACTTAGAAATGGGAGTGCTATTAGTATTCTGTTCTCTGTAACTCAAGGAGCTTGAGCCACTGCTCCCCAATTGCAGTTCTGACTCCCTCATTTTTCTGAAATAGGGACGAAACAAACTTCTCTGCCTAAAAAGTGGTCCCTCACAAGGTAGAGGAGGTGTACCTGCGCCCCATTTGCCTGTGACCCCCTTGGTGCCACAACATCAGTACTGGTATAGGGATCAGAAGGGAGAGGCCACCTGGGTCTCTGCTGTGGTCTGAGTAATCGATGCTGAAGTTTAGATCCTGTGTCACTTCAGGTGCTGTGTTCTGTCTGAAAACTGCACAAATGTGCTCCTTTTCCTGAAGGCAGGGGTCGGATTGTTTGTCTGGAAGGACCTGTGTTTCTGAACAGACTGGCTATAAATGTTGAGAAGTTACTGCCTTGAGAAGCAGCATGGTGATGACAGCTTTACTTTGCTCTTCATGAGATGATCTGTCCTGGGGGCCTACAGGCAGCTCTGTCCCTCAAGAGACTTTCACTGCAAACTTGTGGTCACCTGTCCTGCTGTTGTTTCCCAAGGACATGGCCTCATTGGCTAAGAGAGTCACAAGGCTGGTCAGAGCTTGGAGATGCCTCTCTCTCAATCAGTGGTCATAGCCTGGCCAAGGATTATTGTTTGATGCTTAGGTGATGAGATACGCCGTTGTGGCATTGCCTGTGTTCCTCCAGGAGTCTATTTCTTTGACTCCTAGTCAGACCTGTGGGAGAAGCTGTCACCCAGATATATCACATGGGGAGAGTCCAAGTGTGGTCTTTTCTCCTCAGTTTGAATGCAGACCCATGGTTATGAGAGGCCTCCTTTCTTGGCCACCATCTGCACCAGGCTTCATACTTTACTTGGCGTGTAGGTTTTTCTTGATGCTCATGACATCTTCTCAGTAAACAGTTTCCATGGCTGTAGAGATGAAGACCCTGAAACTCAATGAGACAATGAACTCATAGCCAAGCCATTAAGCCATGTGTGTCAAGGTCTACCGTTCTGAGTTACAGTACTGTCCTGTTTCCAGGTAGTTCCATTGTCTATGATTCCACCTCCTGGGAAACAGACGACACCTGCTTTTGCAGAGGTCAGTGTCCACCACTTCCCTCATGTCTCCTGGCATAGGTTTAGGGATGGGCTGCTTCCTAAATGGCTTTCTGCATCCTGTGAGATGTTCTTCTCAGCAGCCTGAGCTTTTGATCCTGCCTGGGAGTCCTAGTGTAGGGTACATTTGGCCCTGTGTACAGCCTATCTGGCGGATGCAGGAGGCGCAGGCCAGGAGCACAGGCTTGGCCACCTCACCCATTTCCTTCTGCAGTACTGCAACAGGGGCTTTTACTGGGCCTCCAGATCCCAGCATGGACAGGTCATTAGCAGAGGCTTTCTGAACTGCATAGGTGAGGATGCAGCAACCACCAGAGACGTGAGCTCCAGTTTCTCATGGAATTACAGAAAAGTTGTTTTGTTTTGGAAAACAGGCCTAATAGGCTTTCCAGCAGTGGAAAGGACAGGCTAAGAAAGCAAAGACAAAACTGGAAAGTGTGGCTCAGCTGAAGAAAGGCAGTGCTAAGCCCACAGTAGAAGCAAACCTATTGGCAGACTTAGTGACAAATATACAAACAAAGAAGTTTGCAAGTTTGGGTTTGGAAGAGGGCTCAGCAACATCCCCAACAGAGGTGTGAGATGTGTGCCTTATTTAGCTTGCTGAGAACCAGCAGCTCAGGGAACAAGTCTCACTCTCCCAGCAGACTGTGAGCATAGGATATGCATTTCCATTACCTTTCTATACCCAGGAGGAGTGAGGAATATATTTTCTTCACTGTAAGGAATATATTTTCATCTCAATTCTACCAAAGAGGCCCAGGCTCAGAGAAGTGAAGTATGTAGTTCAGAGTTACATGGCCAATAAAGGGGAGCAAGACTCAGAACTTTAACTCTTCCATCTATCATAAGCACAAGTTGGATGTGACTTTCTGTATAACATAGGGCAATGAGGGTAGTTCTAGCATAGATTTCATTTCAGGAAGTCCCATGGAGATGCTCAGGAAGTTTCTGAGCAGCCCCACTGTGACACCCTCTCTAGTCAACGCCTGTCAGTTGCCTTAGATATCTCTTTCCAGCTGGGGTCTCCCTTTCCTCTGACTGACCAGTTAGGGTCCTCTCCCCCACCACTGGAGTTCTTTATGTTTATCTCAGTTCCTGCCAGAATTTGGCTCAGCCACACATCTATGTGAGTCTCTCCAGAGTCAGGATGTTTGTGGTCCAACCTGCATTCCATTCCTGATGGGCTCTGCCCTCATGGCCCCTGTCTGAAATGAGCCCACCTGCTTGTGCCTGGTTAGAGCCAGGCATTAACTCCACTCTCAGTGGAATACGAGGGCTTCCATGTTCTCAAGTTGTGTTGAGACCCACCTCCATGAATGGTGGGAACATCAACGATGATGCAGTGGTCTTGACACAATCTTGGTGCCTGCTTTCCAGGCAACAGTTTCCTGCAACATCAGATACACCACTGCTTGTCCTGGGACCTCACAGGCTCCTTCAGACTATGCTATGGATGAAACGCTTACTTCCTTCCCTCCCTGCTGTATTATTTCCTTCTCTTACACACCCAGTTTAAATTAGAGGCTGGTTCTATAGTCCCTTTGTTAGCGTTTCTCACTGTGTAGTCACACATTTGCATGTGTAACTACTATTTGACTTCCTACTCACTAGCAGACAAGCAGCCCCATGAAGGCAAGTTGTTTGTTCACCATTATACCCCAGCTCATGGCCAAGGTGAAGAAATATTGAAAAAACAGCCCTTAGTTGTGACTGGCAGGATGATCAAGAGCTGTTGACCACCTTAGTTTTAGTCTTAAAAGTGCTGGTGAATCCTGAATCTGGGGGAAAGGCAGATTGATTCTGTAGATCTGGGGGCTAAAGTCCTGAGCCTGGATGGCTCCAAGGGATGCGGATGCTGCTGGCACCAGGAACATGCTCCAGGAGCAGACATTGAGTTTCTAGAACCCTGCCTGGGCCCAGCAGGCTCTGACCTCCTTAATGTGACTTCTTGGTCTGATGGACTCTTGGTTCACTCAGGATCCCTAGGCCTGGCCTTGCTGTGTTATCTTATTGTCAGTAATTTTCCATCTAATTGGGTTCTCACAGCAGATTCAGTACTGTGCTTTATTTCCTCACTCACATTTTACAGTCTTCTGCAAGTCTTTAAAACCTTTTCAAAACATCACTTCTGTTGGTTTCATCATATTTCTGAGAATGTGCTATTATGTTGTCTATTTGACGTTCTCTTACTACTTCCATTTTTAATACTGTAAGTATTTTGATAAGCATTTTCCATGGTAATTTCTGTCCATGCTTCTGATGATTATGGGTTGTACTTACCTTCTAGGCCTGTGCAGGAGCAGGCCCTTATCTGGCAGGGCCTGTGCCTACGAGGGTAGATCTTACAGGCCCTGTTGGAGGGTATTGTGCAGGAGTGAGGTGGGATGGGTAGTCCTCACTCGAGTAGTCCATCTAGGTTCCTTCCCTTTCCTTAGTCACTCTGCCTTCCCTGGAGTGTCTGAGGGGTACCCAAAGGCCAGGTGTTCCACGGTAGGATACCCAGAGTCAGATCCCACTTGGGAATCTCCTTTCACTGTGTACCTGCAGCACATCACCTACCTCTCTGCCTTGTGCTATTGTTCTTCTGTCTTATTTTGCTTGTTCCTTTAGGTACCCAGCAGGAGAGGGCATTCCAGCAGGTTTCCTTTACCTCCTGCTCTGCCTAGACCCACCAATAACAAGGGGACACAGTTCATTCCCATGTCAAGGAGAGTCTATGGAGGGGCCCCCACCCTCTGTAGCAGTAAAGAGAATAGCACCTCAGCCTACAGGGCACAGGGAGGGCGTCCTGGAAAACAGGACATGCCCCAGTGCAGAAGTGAGTAACCAGGCTGGGCTCCATAGGGGCAGGCCACTGAGACCTGAGGCAGAGCAACTGCTTGGGCTCCTTCCTTGAGAGGCAAGCTGTGGAGGGCTGGGCGCCTGGGACTCACCAGCAGACCCAGCTCTAGGGGGCTGAGGGAAGTGGCCCTGTGCTGTGATGATCTGTATCCCATGTGGCCTCACAGACTGTGGAGTCCCCACCCCACTGCTTTTCTCATGGGTCTTACTACCTTCTAACACACAGATTTATTTTCTTTTTTGCTGATGACTATCTATCTTCTTTAGGATGCAGGTTTCATTAACGCAGGCACTGCGCCGTCATGGCTGTCTCACATTCCCAAGTGTATGGGATAGCACCTACACATAGAGGGACCTGGTATTCCCTGGATGTAGGAATTTGGTGGTCTACCATGTATAATTTATGAGTTTATGCACTCATTCAATACACGTTTTTGAGTGCCTGTGATAGTCTGAACTGAGGGGGATAAAATAGAGATCACGTTTTTCTTTCAGGGTACAAAAGTCCAGCAAGAGAAGAAATTGGTTCAATGATGTTCCTGTTTATAATTTGAAAGAATTAGTTCAAGTAAAGAGATGCATGTCACTCAAAAGGATACTTCTGTGACAGTGTCCTGGCCATTCCTAAGCTCTGGTGATTTGGTGGTTCCTGGGTCACTCTTGTAAACACTGTTTCTCAGATATTCTCTCCCTAGAGTTGGTTCTACTAAAAAAAAAAACAAAAACACTCCAAAATAGAACTTTAAAAGTTAGATATTGTAGGCTGGCAATTTAGCTCAGCGGCATAAGCGCCTACCTTGCAAGCACGCGGTTGTGAGTTCGAGCCATGGTACCAAAAAAAAAAAAAAGATTTTTTTTCCTTTTAGAGATAAACAATTTCTCTGCAGTTCCTCCTGCTGAACATAGAAGGTACATTTCCCCCCCTCAGCTTAAAAGCAGTGACAGAATACGCAGATGCCAACCCCAGGAGGCTGATGCCCAGGTTCCTTTCTCTCCAAATCATCGATTTAGCTCCCTCCTCCTTTCTACACTCCTCATTATTTGCAATACCACGAAAGCCTGAATATTGTATAAGAGGTTTCGCCCCACTTACTTGATTTTTGACATAATGACTCTGTTGTGAAATAGTAGTTTAAGGATCCACTTTGACCACTTTCTGCCAAAACTTAACACATACTTATGCCATGCAGTTTTACAATAGTGTATCAGCTCTTTCACTGGAGTATCATAGTGGTACTGGAGTCCAGCTGCTCACTTCGGGAATAAAAGCAGTTATAAATAAAAAAGATAAAAGAAACTGAACCATATCAAACCAAAGCCAACCCAAACAAATGAGTACTCTAAACCAACAAAATGCCTGGAAATTCTTCTACTCTGAATCTCTTCTCATACCAGTTAGTGCCCCCAAATGACCTGCAGTATATACATAATGGCTCCAAACGGTGAAGATCCTTACCTGACCCAAATGGCACTGCTGAATGACCTAAGAGAAGGTTCAGATTGTGGAGACAGTAGGTCCCTGGGGTGTACTTTAAAGTGAAAACCCAGGCAGAGCTCTCCAAACAACTTTTTTCCTTTTGCTATCAGGGTTTACAGGCAGCTATACCACAAACAGGAAGGAATGGAGGATTCCCAGGACGCAAAGGTGTCCCTTGTTGGAATTTCCCTGGAATTCCAGCCATGGATTCAGCTAGCCATGAAAAATTTGTCATTTTTCCCAAGTACCCATCCTCTACCCAGTAGGAACCAGGGGACCCACAATGCGCCAGAGCCAGAACAGGACTTAGCTCCTGGCTGGCTTTACCAAAACTGTTACCAGCCACTTAGGTTTATATTCTCAGGTTCATTTGCTTCTTCCTAACAAAATCAAAGGAGACTATATATTTCTAAAAAAAAAAGAAAAACAGGAAAAAGATTCATTCACAGCTAGCTATAAGGAAATAAAGGGCCCATTTGCCTCAAATCACCATCTTATTATATACAGGTGAGTACAGGTTCTTTGTATAAAGACCAGTAAGGAGCAGAGAACACAGAGAGATACTTGAGAAGAAGAACCTGGGCTCTGGACTCCTGGCACTCATATACATACAGACATTCCTCATTTAACCACTCCTTATTTAACCATTCCTCATTTAACCACTGAGTTCAGTTCTTGCAACTAGGTCATTAAGTGAATTGGTTGCTAAATAAGGAATTGTTTATAGTGTGTACATTCAGAACAATATAGTGTGTTCAATATTCAGAACAAAGAAATGGTAAAAAGAACCTCCAACTTGATGTCTTTGCTTTTCTTTACATGACTGTTATATGCAGTACAGTAATGTATAACAGAACATAAAACTCCAGTACTGTACAGTATAACCAGCAAAAATTACAGAACTGTATAAACAAGATAAGTTGTACCAAAAAAAGACATTGACACTATCAATAAGATGTACAGAACTATACAAAAAACATGAGTCCTGAGTCCAAGAGGCAGGTCATAAGTCCAGACAGTTGTTAAACAGGTCATTAAATGAGGAGTATCTGTATTCTGTCATTTCTTTTAGACTGAGAGGAGAAAGTGTTGATTATATGCTCAGCAGGAGGAAGATAAAACAATTATCTCTACAAGAAAAAAATCTTAATTTTTGAAGTTTTGTTTTGCAATGCCAGTTACAGAGGTTATGGTAGGAAGCCTTTGAATGCTCTCAGACAGTTGTGCCTGCCTACTACAAATAGTTGCAAGCTTTGTGGCCCAGCAACCCCATACCATCACCCACACACATGCGTGCACTCACGCACGCACTTAGCCAGAAGCAAAAACTGTCAGCCTCAGTGATTCACTAATACCGCAGCCTTTGGTAATATGGAAACAATAGCTTTTTTCATGAAAAACACCTGATACCTTCAGGCAGCTGCTGGAGATAGTTGAGGTCATTTGATCTAGTTTCTTACTCACCATTTGTTAAGTATTGTTGGAAACATTACCTCCTTGTTTTCTGCCAGCTCATGGGATGCTATGTGGCTCCAGAATGGTGGAAGTTATAGCAAGTACATATGCTTAGGGCAGAGCTAGTGGGACTCGTGGCCTGCAGGGAAAATGGACCCATGTCATCATCTTGTGCAGAATCTCATCTTGTCATTTTGTTTGGTGACATCCCAAATCAATGTCAGTTTAATCAAGTTGTAGAATTTTATTTTAAAGCTGGTTGGCAGGCTTAATTCATTCAGTAATTTGCTATGAGTATCTACTGTATGCTGACACTTGGTGATGATTTGGGACAGTTCTGCCACTTTAATATGAGTTAAAAATTTTGAATTTGTGGCTGCTCGGGGTTTGGGAAGTGACTCAGGCCCTAAGAAGATTTTGGCTAATAAAGACTGTCCACTGATCCTGGCTGTTGAGGAAGGCTTTGCTAATTAAGCATGTGACAGGAAACACAGATTGCATCCCATCTTTTTGGGCACCTTAGAAACCAGGAGCTAAATATGTTTTCTGAAGTTACGGTGCATCTGCAAATTGAGATACCTCCCCTGTAGCACCATGGTGGCCAATAAAGGAATGTTTTCACATTATACTAAGTTAGTGAGAAAAGTATGGTGTGCACTGTTAGAGATAGTTTGCTGCCATTTTTTTAGAGAAGAAAGAAACATACCTATATTTGCCTTCCTGTGCATAAAATACCTTTTGAAGGGCACCGAAAAGCTGCAGTAATTGGTTTTCTAGGGCCCCTGGCTGGCCGGGAGAGATTGCCAAATAACTTGAATTTCAAGCTATGTGGTTATATCCTTATTTATACAATACAGATAACCACCCACTGTGTGATCCTCATTTTGAAGAGTGTATTAGAGAAGCCTGAAGGAGTACCCATAGCCACATGGTGGCTGTGAAGGTGGGGATGCAGAGTTGCCTCAGTCAAACATCTGGAACCCGGGGAGGAGGAGGCACCCAGTAAGTGCACTCTGTTTGGCCATCTTCTGGTACTTACGCAGCACCTCAAGTGGCACCAGACACTGGGCCTCAGGATTTTCTTCCCTTCAGGGATGTCTGGAGTGAAGCCAGTTTCCCCAAGGGGGCCACCTTCACAAGCACATGTAGTTAGTTTCTCTGACCAGTTCAGAGGTGAACACTATCTTGACTTGGGTACTCGGGAAAGAAAGACTTGTTTTAAAAAATGTTTTTAGAAAGTGACAAAGGATAATTAAGAGTCAGAAACTTGTACCCTTTAAGGTTAATTCTGCTTTTTTTGTGAAACCCATCCTGAACAGGTTGGTGAGCTTGGGGGACAAGTCCAACACTGACAGAGAGTGAGCAAAGAGACCAGGAGCTAGTCCTCTGCCTCTGAATTTCATGGTGAGCCTCTGTAAGGGCAAATCTTTCCTGAGCAGCCTGAGAATTAGAGGTAATGTACGTGTGTCTTGTGTCCCAGCCAGTTACTAGGAACATAGTAAAGTGTGGACCTTTGGATGATGGAGTCACTGGGAGGGTCTCTTCCTCTGGGTCACTGAAAGGCCGTAGAAGGGTGCAGGCCCCAGACGCTTTCCATGGGAGTGAGACAACAGTGTGCAAGACCTGCACTGTTCATAGTTCCCATTCCTAGGAACCTGGTGAGGAAGGCACAAGCATGGCACAGCATGAGGGTGGTGACTGCTGTGCACACAGACTCAGAAATGGGACCACACTTCCTATGGGGACAGTGTCCTGAAGGAGCTGCACCTTGTTTAGCAAGAAGTTTTTAAGTAAACCGAAGTCGTAGCCAAGCAAGTCTGAGATGAAGTCTGGGAACAATGGTTGTAGTAGTTAAAAGAGTGTACATGCATTTGGCGAAGAGCAGCCCCAGTTTGTTTCAGACAACGCTGAACCAGAATCAGGAAATAGAGTCTTAATCCAGCCTGGAATCAAGTTGTTCTGTGGTCTTGGGCCATCAGTACTGGCACTTGGAAGGACATTTTCAACTGACTTGAGGGCATGAAGACACCTCTCCAGATCTGAATGCACACCACCATAGGCTCAGGTGTGCTGACAGTGGGACCCTTCCACAGTAAAGTGGATTCCAGAGCTGAGTCAGGACCCAGAAAGATTTAGGCGACCTAGAAAGATTTAGGCAACCCAGAAAAATTTTGGATTTCTGTTCCTTTTAGACAGAAAATGGGTTTCACTTTTTCTACAGCTATTTGTGCTCTGAATTAAATGTGTTTCTATGCAGAATGGATTTGGATACTGTCTTAGGTGTAAAGGGAAAGAAAAACTTCACATTTTTATATCTTTTAACCTGGAAAATAAGAAATAAGGTAGTGGTGATAACTCATCCTTAGGGATAAATACTAAATGATGAAAATAAATTTATATTGCCAGATCCTTGTGACACCAGAAATACTGTTCATGTAAGTTTTCTGAATTGGAGAAGGAGGACTGAGAAACTTACAGTATGGGGTCAGGGCGGAGACAACTTGTGAAGGGAGGCAAGTCACACCTTACTGAAGCATCTGTCTTCTCTCCTCCTTACCACTCAGAGCTGTAGACCGGTTCAAACTAGAAAAGCTGGTCCTACCAGCTGGATCAGATGAAGGCTCACATCCTGTGCCTCCTGCAAAAAGCCCTGCACTAGTGAGGAACCAAGTTCATTTTTCAGCTTTTACTTGTATGCAGACAGCAGGTGCTTGTATTCCAGGGCCCTTGATTTCATGTCTGCCTGGAGCAAAAAGCAGGGCTTCTATTTAGCCTCCCTCTGGGTTCCTTGTTTTTGCACTTGGCTTCAGTTAGCCTTCAGTTAGATATTCTAAAAAACAAAAATTAATCTTCAAGGTAGACACTGTTTTTAAATAACAGCTGTATAAACTATGATTAACACGAAATAAAATTAACACCTTTACAGTGTAAAAGTCAATGATTTTTAGTATATCACAAAATTTCATAGTCATTACCACCATGTGACTTTTTTTTAAGTTTATTGGTACAATGTAGGTATCAAAATGATCACATTCAAAATAGGACATTTGTGCCTTATATGATATATCTTGGTGGGTTTTTTTTCCCATTCTCCTCCCCTCCCTTCAACTCCTCTTCTCCTTATTTATAAAGCTGTGTTTCCATATTCTTCTTTTCCCTTTTTTGCTTCCCCCTACCCCCTCCCAAGTTCCCCTTTCCTTTCAAACAATTTGTTGCTATTTCATAATATCTGCTATACATTTTGGTTCTTATTTATACTTTCAGATTCTCACACCAGAGAGATAATGCAGTATTTACAGATGTGTGTCCAGTTTATTTCACTCACAAGTATGGTCTCAAGGTGCATTCATTTAGATATAAAGGTCTCAAGTTTATCCTTTATGGCTGAGTAGTACTCCGTTGTATAGAAAAACCACATCTTGTTTTATCAGTTTGTTTTTCGATGGGGATTTGGGTTGTTTCCAAAATTTAGCTATTACAAACTGTGCTGCTGTAAACATGAATGTGCATATATTGCTGTAGTATGATGCTTTTAATTCTTTTGGGAAGATACCAATAAGGGAAATAGGTAGAATCTCCAGTCCTAGTTTTTTGAGGAATTTCCACACTTCTATTTTGGTGGCGCCAGTCTACACTGGTTAATTTGTTGATAATAATCATTTTTCAGGAGTGACATGGAATCTTAGCATTGTTTTAATTTGAATCTCGCAAATGCCCAATGATGTTGAACATTTTTCCATAAATTTATTTGCCATTTCTACTTCTTCATCTGAGAAATGTGTATTTATCTCAGATGACCATTCTTTGATTAAATCTTTAAATTTGGGCGGGTCTGACTTTTATCAATTCTTTATATGTTCTAGATGTTAGTCCATTGTCTGAGGGACAACTGACTAAGATTTTTTCCCCACTTTATGGGTTGTCTTTTCACTCTGCTGGTGATTTCTTTTGCTGTATGAAAGCTTCGTAATCAGACGAGATCACAGTTGTTGTTTCTTTGCAGGATTTCCCGTGTAAACAGGGTTTTGTTCATGAAATGTTTGCCTATACCTACATTTTCAAGAGTTCTACCTATTCTCCCTTTAAACAGATTTTGTGTTTGTCCTTTAATATTTAAAGCTTTGATCCATTTTGATTTTATTTTAGCACATGATGATAGGCACGCAATGTAATTTTAGAACATTTTCTTCATCCAAACAGAAATCCCTGGGAATCATGTCCATTAGTTGCCACTCTTAATTCCTTTCTCCTTCCAGCCTATAAAAACACTTGTTGGGCTGGGGTTTTAGCTCAGCGGCATAAGTGCCTGCCTTGCAAGCAGGCAGTCGTGAGTTCAATCCCTGGTACCGATTAAAAAACAAAAAACACAAAACAAACACTTCTTGCTACTACCTATGCCTGTTGCAGATATTTTATCAATATATGGTCTTTTGTGTATGGTATCTTTCACTTAGAATAATATTTTCAGAGTTCATCTTTATTGTAGCATGGATCAGTACTTCACTCGTTTTATGACTGAATAATACTGAATTGTATGTATATAACAAATTTTATTCATTAGTTGGTGGAAATTTGTGTTTTCACTTTGTAAATAATGCTGTTTAAACATTTATATATATTGTGTGTGGACATATGTATTGATTTTTGGGGGGAGGATATGTACCTTAGGAATGAAATTGTTGGGTCATGTGGTGACTGTTTACTTTTTTCTCCCTTTTTTAAAATTTTATTTTTACATGTTTGTGGCACATAATGTTTACATTCATTATGGGGAATTGACACATGTAGATAACACATCTTGATTTTTCCCCCCTTTATCTCTTTTTAAAATTTTTTTTTCTGGTGTTTTGTTTTGCTTTGTTTTTTGCCAGCACCAGATTCATTTATTTATTTTGTAAGTTTTTATCAGCTTTTCATAAACACAGATTAACAGCCAGACAAGCAGGCCAAAAAACATATAAAATACATAAGACATTAATACTAAACTAAAGTATGCTTTGAATAAATTGGTCATGCCAGATTACAGTAACATTATATGTGTGTGCATACACATATATATATATTTATACACAAGATAAGATATACAGCTACTTTCTCATATTCATTGAAAGAAAGACTTGTGCAAATATTGTCTGGACATTATTATATCCTTATATCTTGTACTCTGAGTCACTACTATGAAGATAATAATGCACAGTGTATTAATTATTGCTGCTCTCCTATTGACCAGATATGAAACTTTTATTTTATTTCCATTTTTCTTCTCTTTAAAATAAAAAGGTAACATTCTTCTCTATTTTATTTTGCACACTATTTGTATATTGAGTTTCTCATATAAAAGAAGCTGCGATATTTAACATTATGTCTCAAGGTATACCCATTTCCTATAAATGACTCAATTTTATCCTTTATGGCAAAGTCGAAATCCATTGTGTATAATTGCCATAGTTTCCTTATTCATTCATTTGTTGATGGACATATAGACCACTTTCAAGATTTAGCTATTATGAATTTTGCTGCTGTAAACATAAGTAAGCATACGTCACTCTGATGTGATATTTTTAACTCTTTAGAAAACTAGGATGGTAATAACTAGGTCAACTTGAATTTCTTTTTAGTTTTTTGAGAAATGACATACTGATTTCCAAAGTGACTGTACCATGTGTTATTCTCTCCAACAATAATAAAGGGTTTGTTTTCCCCAACAGCTTCTCTAGCATTTGCTATTGCTTGATTTCTTGATGATGACCATTCATCTGAGAAGTGTCTATTCATTTCAGATGCCCATTTTTTGTTTTGGTTGTTAAAGTTGAGGATTCTAATTTTTTTTAATTCTTTATATACCCTAGATCAGTGGTGGTGAAGCTCCAGCACACATGCCACAGCAAGCTGTTTATAATCATTGAAAGCTCTAAAGGTTTGCCATCCGTTAGTTCTCTGTGTGAGAAGAGCTGACAGTAATTGTTCCCATTCTGCAGATTGTCTCTTCACTCTATTGGTGGTTTCCTTTGCCATGTAAGAAGCTTTTAAATTTATTATGATCTCATTTGTTGATTCTTGGTATTATTTCTTGTGCCCCTGTTTCTGTGCAGAAAACCTTTGCCTGTACCTATGCCTTCAAGAGATTTATCTATTTTGTCTTCCAGCAAATGTATTCTATTTTAATATTTAGATTTTTGATCCATTTTTATTTGACTTTAATGCATGGTTAGAAAGAGGGATCTAGGTTAAGTTTTCAGCATGTGGATAGGCTGTTGTCCTAGTACCATTTATTGAAGAGGCTATCTTTCCTCCAGCAAAGGTGTTAGGTCCCTCTGTCAAAGATAAGATGATTGTGCCTGGAGTTGTTTCTGCATCTTCTATTCTGTTTCATTGATCCACAGATCTAGTTTTGCCAATACAATACTGTTTTTATCACTGCAGTTTTGCAGCATAATTTGAAGTCTGGATTTGTGATGTCCCCTGCCTTGTTCTTGTTACTCATAATTGCTTTCATTATTCTAGATCTTTTCTGGTTCCATATGAATTTTAGGATTATTGTCTGAATTCCAAGAGGAATGTAACTGGTATTTTAATTGGGATTGTGTTAAATCTGTATGACAAATTTGGACATGTGGCAATTTTGACTATATTGGTTCTGCCTACCCAGGAAAAGGGATGTCTTTCCATTTTCTGATATACTCTTTGCTGTCCTTTTTCAGAATAATGTAGTTTACATTGTAGAGACTTCCACTTCCTTAATTAGGTTAATTTTCTAAGCACTTAATTTTCTTGATGCTGTTGTGAAAGATATTATATCCTTAATTTCTCTCATGGTGAGTTTATTATTGATGTACAGGAAAGCTATTGGTTTTTGAGTGTTGACTTTGTATCCTGCTACTCTGTTGAATGAAGTTACTAATTCTAGGAGTCTTTTGGTGACTTTTTTTGAGTCTTACATGTATTAGATCATGACATCTGCAAATAATGAAAATTTGACTTCTTCCTTTCCTCCCCATGTCCCTTATATTTCTTTCTATTGTCTAATTACTCTATCATTTCTAGAACTGTATTGAACAGGAGTGGTGATAGTGGCTATCCATGTCTTGTTTCTGATTTTAGAGAGGAAGCTTTCAGCTTCTCTTTATTTAATATGATGTTGGTTGGCTATTGGTTTGTCACAAATGGTTTTATCACATTGAAATGAAGTTCTGTTCCTATTTTCTTCAGGATTTTATTCATGAATGGTGGTTGGATTATGTCATATGCTTTTTCTTCATCTATTGAGATGGTCATGTGTTTCTTCTGTGTTTCTTCTGTGATATATTGCACATATTGATTTGTGTATGTTGAACCATCTCTGTCTCCCCGCGGTAAATCCTACTTGGTCATGATGTGTGATGTTTTTGACAGTTTGCTGTATTCTATTTGCCACTATCTTACTGAGGATTTTTGCATTTGTGCACATTAAAGAGATCGACCTGTAGTTCTCTTTTTTGGTTAGATTCTTTTCTGGTTGGGGTATCAGGGTAAGGCTTGCTTCCAAGAATGACTGGCTCTCTTTCCATTTTTATTAGAGAGTTTGAGGAGTATTTGTGTTATATTTTCCTCTAAACTTCTTACAGAATTTTGCAGTGAATCCAACGGGAGACGGGCTTTTCTTAGTTGGTATTTTTTGTCTTGTTATGTTTTATTTTACTTATGCAATTTCATTGACTGATACTGGATTTAAGAATCTATCCATTTTGTCTGAATTTTCTATTTTATTAGGGTACAGGTTCTCAAAATACTTACTGATGATCTTCTAGATTTCAGCAGAATCCATAGTGATTTTGTCTTTTTCATTTTTAATTGCATGGATTTGGGTCTTTTTTTATTTTGGTTAGGTTGGCTAAGGGTTTTTTATATTTTGTTTATTATTTCAAAGAATGACTCTTTGATTCTTTGTTTTGTTTTTTTAGTTTCAATTTCATTAATTTCTGCTTTGGTCTTTATTTCCTTCTTAACACTTGTTTTATATGTGGATTGTTCTTGTTTTTCTGGGACCTTGGGGTGCATTATTAGGTTAGATATTTGAGCTCACTCAGTCTTTCTGATATGGGAGTTCAACACTGTAAACTTCCTTCTTAAAACTGCTTTCCTTGTGTCCCATATATTCCAGTATGTCAAAGTGGCATTATCATTTGATTATAGAAACTGTCCATTTCTTTAATTTCCATGTGCTTGGATAGTTTATTTTTTTCTTTTGCCACTGATTTCTAATTTCATTGTGCTATGATCTGAAAATACGAATGGGATAATTTTGATTTTTTTTTTTTTTTTGGCATTTACTTAAAGCGTGTTTTATTGGCTAGTATGTGGTCTGTTTTGGAGAAGGTCCCATGTGCTGCTGAGAAGAATGTGTATTCTGTTGTTGGATGGAACACTCTATAAATATCTTTTAAATCCATTTTCTTAAAGGTTTGGTTTAACTATAGTATTTCTTTAATTTTTGTCTCATTGTCCTGTTCATTTGTAACATTGGGGTATTGAAGTCCTCCATTACAATTGTATTAGTGTTTATCTGATTTTTGTGTCCATTAGTGTTTGTTTCATGATGTTGGATGTGCTAGTATTTGGTGTGTATTTGTTTAAAATTATCACTTCCTGTTGAATTGTTCCCTTAACCACTATGTAGTGACCTTCCTTATCTCATCTGGTAAGATGAAATCCACTTTGTCTGAAATCCAGTTTGTCTGAGATTAGGATAGCTACTTATGTTTTCTCTGGATTCGTGTTGCCTGGAATATTGTTTTCTATCTTTTGATTTGTAACCTGTAAGTTTCTTTTTAAATTCCATGTGTTTCTTGTGTACTTCATTTATTAGGTTTTGTGTCTTCCTTCATTCTGGCAGTCTGTATTTTTATTGGAGAATTGAGACTATTTACATTAAGAGTTTTTTCTGAGAAGTATTGTCCTGTGCCTTTCATTGTATTTTTCTGTTGCTGATTTCCTTATTTTTTTTTTTTCTCTCCTTTTGCTTAGCTGCTCATCCCACCAGGTGCAGTCACTCTTTTTGACATATTGGCATTGTTGGCTTGTCTCTTTCTAAAATATCCTTGAAAACTTTTTGTAATGCTGGTTTGGTGGTCATAAATTTTTGGATGTGTACCTTGTCAGGACTGGAAGTCATTATGTTTTAGGGCTTGAAACACTTCACTGCTAGCTATTTTGGCTTTTTAAGTTTTCTATTGGGAAATCTGTTGTAATTCTGTTTGTTTTACCTTTATATATGATTCATTGCACTTCTCTTAACAGCTTTTAAGGTTTCATCCCTGTGATGAGTATAATGTGGTACAGAGAGGTTCTCATTTGCTGTGGCTGTTTAGGGTTCTATATCCCTTATTTACCAGTCTGCTTATTTCCTTCCATATACTTGAGAAATTTTCTGCCATTATTTCTGGAAACAGGTTTGGTTTTTATGTCATTTGTGTTGTCTTTGGATTTTTCACCTATATAATTACTCTCACAATGGTCTTCTTTGCATCATCCTGGTAGCTGTTGGATCATGTTCTCTTGTTGCTTTTAAGATATCTTTGAGTAGCTGGTCTTTGAAGACATTATTGTGTTCTAGTTCTGAAATTTTGTCCTTATGTTGATTGCTTCTGCTGACATCCTTTCAATATAATTTTTTAATTTCCTGCATTTCTGATTGAAATCTTTTCATGGACTCTGTAATTCTTTGCTAAACTGGTCATTCATGTTTTGTAATCTTTTGTTTAGCTTATGTAGTTTTTTATTAGTGTCTTAAAGCTCCTGCTATTTTTGATTGTTATCTCCATTATCTGTTTAGTCATATCGTTTGTGATCCTGCCAAGTACCTCTCTGATCTGTTTTAGTAATTCCAGTGTGTGGCTTATTAAGCTTTTCTTTCCCTCAATGCTGATTGGCTTCAGAGGAGTTGGAAGTTTTGGAAGGTATTTAGCTTTTTTGTCTTGTTTTGTTTGTTTGTTTCATATTGAGGCTTCTGGATGCTTATAGTATGAAGTCTTTCTTGGTAGTATATAGATTTCCTTATTCACTTTTCAGTGATCTTTGGGTGTGACTAACAGTAATCCTTTGCTCCTCCCCAAGATCTGACCACCTTGGTTAATTCGGGAGGGGGAGGATGCAGTATAATCAGCTTAACACCTAGTTTTCTCAGAATGAAGTATTGTTAATGTCACAAAGGTATTGGTTTATAGAGAAATAATGGGAATTTTGCAGCTCCTGTAATATCAAGCAAACCACTAAAGTACTCCAAGACAAATCTGATATTAACATATAGTGAAAAACCAATTATATGCTTCCCTTAACCCTAGAAAAGAAAATCATAGTTATGGTGTAAATTTTAAGACAATTCAGGTATTGACTTATAGTTAACATATACCAAATGCAAGAACTATTTCTCTGCTAATAAAAAAAAATTCAACTATAATTTTATGGAGTGAACTACCAAAAGATTAATAAAGCTTTTTGATTATATTATCAAATATATAGGGTTTGGGAATGGAGGAATACAAGAGGAAAAATTGAAATCTTTAAACTATTTCATATGAGAACCAGGAGAGAGAAATGGTACAAAGGGTCCTACTGGGGAGTAGAAGATGTTTACAGGGGGATATGGTGGGTAAAAGTAAGAGGAAAACCTGATGAGAAATAGAAGATAAAAGAAAAAGAAGAGAGCCAGCATGAGTGGAGAGAAGAAGCAGCCAGCCCAGCCCCTGCACGCATGCCGGCCACAGATGGGACTCTTGGGAGAAGAGAAAAAAAATTTTAAAAGAGAGATAAGGTGCAAAGAAGAAGGAAAAATGAAAATTCCTGAAACCCTAGGAAATTGGTATAGAAGAAAGAAAGAAAGAAAGAAAGAAAGAAAGAAAGAAAGAAAAGAAAAGAAAAGAAAAGAAAAGAAAAGAAAAGAAAAGAAAAGAAAAGAAAAAAATGTATATGCTCATGAAAGGGAAAAAACATTCTCTATGATTTTGAATGTGTAGTTTTCTTCCAGGATCTACAAATTTGGGGTTATGTATCCAAGTCAAGACATGTCGCTGCTCACACTGATATGTAAAGAAGACAGACCCCAGAAATGTGCTGGATGTAGACACCAGCAGGCACTTGATTTAGGACAAGGGTACCAGTATCATGATTTTCAAGTCTAGAGCAATTCAGACTGAGCCTGACTTCTGGCCATGGGGTGGGGCCTGTGTCCGTTTGCTCAGATCCTTCAGATAGTCTCCGTCTAGCCTGACCACAGCTGTTTCCTCTGTCTTTCACTCAGTCACAGTGAAAATGTAGCACTAGGAGCTGAAGTAAAGCTGTCCCGTGGCTGCTCTGAGTCCTAGGTTCAAACAATCAACCCTTTCCTGTAATGGCATTTGACCACTTTATACAGGGGATATGGTGGGTATGTACTAGTATGACTCACCAACTGTTGTCTGTCAAAGGAATCACATAGGAGCAAAATCCCAATTTCCCTGTGGATCAAAACATCTACAAGTTTGTTCCACTGCTGCGTTTCTCTCTGAAGCCTTCTGGAATCGCTAGGTTTTACTTTGTCTTTATACAGTCAGTCTCTCTTTCCCAAGAGCTGGGAGCCAGGGAGAAAGTACAGATTGTCCCTTCCCTTCTCTGCATTGTGTTCTGGCTCTTCAGTTTCTCTGTAGGTTCTAATTTTCCTGTCAAATTCTTCTTGGTTCCCAGGGGTCTCTGTCTGTCTGTCTCTCTTTGTCTTTCTGTCTGTCTCATTCTGACTCTGACACTGTTTCTTTCTCTCTCTCTCTGTCTCTCTCTCTCTCTCTCTCTCTCTCTCTCTCTCTCATTATTTTCTAATGTCTGGATTCCAAATCTTGGAGAGGCTGAGTTGTTGTTCCTTACCACTGCACCATTTTCCTGGAACTCCTGTTTAACATTTTAAGAATCTATGAAACTGTTTACCTAAGCAGTTGTAGCATTTTACATTCCTATCAGAAACTTGTAAGAGTTCAGATTACTCCATGTTCTTGCCACCATATTTTTTTATAACTGTCCTAGTAGTTTTTAAATAGCTGTATTAATCAGTTTTCCATCACTTCAACAAAATACCTGAGGTACTTGTAGAGACGAAAATGTCTTTTAGTTTTAGAGGTTCCAGTCCAGGATCATGCTGTGAATTTCTGATGAAGCAACATATCATGGCAGGAGTGTGGGGTAGAGCCAACCAATGTCTCATGAGTCAGGATGCAAAAAGAAAAAGTGGTCTGACTAGGGTCCCATAACCCCCTCAGCAATATGCCCTCAATGACTTAGGGCCCTCTCACTAGATACCATCTCCTAAAGGTCTGCAGCACCTCATGCCAGCAATGTACCTTTACCACATGTGCCTTTAAGGGACACTCATCCAAAATATAGCAGTAATTCAAGACATAATAATAGGAAATCAGTGGTGGCTACCATGCCTCCTGTTATCTTCACCATACCATCAGACATAATAAAATCAAAGAAAAACAGAATAAAACCAATCAAAACAATGAAAGTAACATAGGACTTCAATGCAAGATAATAGGAAATCAACAATGACTACCATAATGTATCTTGTTATCTTCAGGATAGCTGCCCATGCCATCAAACTTAGCAAAATCAAACAAAACAAAACAAAACAAAACAAAACAGAATAAAACAATGAAAATGATACAGGACATCAAAGCAAGATAACGAAATCAACAGTGGCTACCACCTTCCATTTTTAAACATTTCTTCCCCTTTCACTTTTAAAATATCTACTGTACATTATGGATCCCACTAACTCCTTTAATGTTTCGTACTAGGGAGAGAATATAATGTTTACCCGTGGGTTCGAACCATTTCACCCATGAATGTGATCTCAAGCTGCATCCAGTTATATATAAGAGCCTCAAGACTATCCATTTTCATAGCTGAATAGCCTTCCATTATATAAAAATACCATATCTTTCTTAACCATTCTGGAGTTGATGAGCATGCTACCCTGCATTTTTCCAGTTTCCCGTCACATGGAGCATTGTGTTTTCTCCTTTGACTTTTAATCTGCGAACTTCTTTTCAATGTTTTTTCTGTATACTGCATGTCAGTAGATCTTGTTTCGTGATCCACTTTGCCTGTGTTTCTTTTTATTGATGAATTGAGGCCATCTACATTTATCATTATGCACAACATGCATTGGCTTGTCTGTGCCATGCTATTTACCTGCCGTTGGCTCCCTACCTTTCCCCTCCATTTAATTGCCTGCCCCACTTGGAGATCCTTCTCTGCTTCTATTCTTGGAACTGTCATCTTTATCTCTCTCTAGAATATCCTTCAGTACTCTTTGTATGGTTGGTTTGATGGTCATGAATTCCTTCAGTTGTTCTTTGTCATGAAAGTATCTTATTTCTCCATTAATTTTGAAAGCTAGTTTATCAGGATACATCAATCTGGGCTAGAAGTTGTTTCCTTTCAGAACTTGAAATACTTCAAGCTCTTTTTAATTTGATGGTTTATATTGAGAAGTCTGTCATGATTCTGATGGGTTTTCCTATATAGTTGTTTCTTTTCTCTGACAGCCTTTAATATTCTGTTCTTTTGCTAATCTTGATTATTATATGTCTGGGTGTAGATTTATTTTGGTTATTGCTAGCTTGGAGTCTGTTTGCCTCATTTTGGTTATTGCTAGCTTGGAGTCTGTTTGCCTCATTTATCTGAATGTCTGGTCCTTTTCCCATGCTTGTGAAGTTCTCTGCTATTACTTCTATAAATAGTTTCTTTATGTCACTTGTGTTGGCTCTAGCATTTTTGCTGACACCTATCAACATTAAGTTATTTTTCTTTGTATCGTATTACAGCTGTTGAATTGTTATTTCCTCATTCCCTGTTGTTTTTAAGAGGTTTTTCCTTTCTTGATCACTAACTGCAATCCTGTCTTCTAAGTCTGAAAGTCTGTCTTCAGTTTCTTTTGAGCAGTTTTTCCAGCTTTTAATGGAATTTTAAATTTCCTGGATATCTCTTTGAATGTTTCATGCATTCCATTTCTTCCTTATATTGTTCATTCAAGGTTTCCTTCATTTACTTATGCTCTTCTTTTTTTAAAATCTGTGTCTTCTTTAGATATGTTCAGCAACCCTTGGATTATGTTTGTGATTTCTTCTTTTACCTGAGATATTATGTGTGATCTGATTTCTTTTACAGCCTCATGAAATGGTTTCTTTACTTAAGTTGCCATCATCTTAGAAATTTCAGGTATGTGACTTTCAATTTATTTCATGTCCATGTCTCCTGGACTTGTTCTGTTTGGGCTGGAGGCCAGAGATTGCCTTTTGCTCCTCTGTCTTGACATTTTCCTGGGTTCCTCCAAACAAATTGATTCTCAGTCACTTTCCACATTAATTGCCATTCACACTGTTGGGTTTTTCTGAAACCTGGGTTTCTCTAGACCCACATGGCTACATTGAGGAGGCTTCCCTGATGGCCGGTGGGCATGTGAGGGCAGGGCCAGCTGCTTTTCCTGGGGCTCTTTTGGCCATTTCTCTTGACTGTTGAGTTTTAAAAATTCTTTGTAAATTCTTGGTGAAAGTCCCTTATCATGTGTTTGATCTGAAGATTTTTTTCTGCCCTTTTGTTATTTCTGCTTTTTTACTTTCTTATGATATCATTTGAAGCACAAAATTTTAAATTTTAATTAAGTATAGTTTTACCTAATTTTTTCTTTTGTTGCTTATGCTTTTAGTATCATATCTAAGGACTCATTGCCTGACCCAAGCAATGAAAATGTAATCTTATGAATTCTTCTATAATTTTAGTTCACACATTTAATGTGTGATCTAATTTGAATTCAGATTTATATATGCTATGACGTAGGAGTCCAGCTAAGTTGTTTTGCATATGGATGTGCAGTTGTCCAGCCATATTTGTTGAAGACTGTTTCCTTTCCTCATAAAATTGTCTTGACACACTTTTAAAAATCAATTGATAGGGGGCTGGGGATTTAGTTCAGCAACACAAGTGCCTGCCTGGTAAGCCTGAGGTTGTGAGTTTGATCCCCACTATATCCCCCCCCCAAAATCAATTGATTACAAATGTAAGATTTTTTTCTTCTAAACTCTCAATTTTATCCCCTTGAGTATCTAAATATTTATCTCTATGTCAGTCCTACATTGTATACTTTGAAATTAAGAAGTATGAGTCCTATAGCTTTGTTCTTCCTTTTCAGAATTCTTTGTTATTGGGCCCTTTATATTTCCAAATAAGTTTAGCCCAAACTTGGCAATTCCTATGAAAAAGGCAAGTAAGATTTTAAAATCTTAGATCTATTTGGGGAGTATTGCCATGTTAACAATCCATGAATGTGGAATATCTTTCATTCATTTTAATTATCTTTAATTTTTCATCAGTATTCTGTAGTTTTCAATACACCAGTGTTTTACTTCTTTCATTAATGCTATTTCTAAATATTTTACTTTTTATCACTATTAATGTAATTGTTTCCTTAAATTCATTTTCAGATCATTCACTACCACTAGAAATACAATTTATTTTTGAGTACTGATATTATTTCCTGCCCATGCTGAACTCATTTATTAGCTCTAGTAATTTTTTAATATATTCCTTAGGATTTTCTAAGATTTCTAGGATTTTCTAGGATTTCTAGGATTTCTTAGGATTTTAATATATTCCTTTGGATTTTTGTGAATAAAGATACTGTAACTTGTTTCTTTCTACCTTGATGTTCTTACTTTCTTGCTTAACTGTTCTCAGTAGAACCTCAAATGGAATGTTAAGTAAATTTAAAAAATGGACATTCTTGCTATTTTCTTGATCTCAGGAGAAAATCAGTCTGCCTTTAACCACTAAGTATGATGTTAACTGTATGTTTTTATAGGAGCCCTCTATTAGAAAAAATAAGTTTCCTTCTATTCCTAATTTGTTAAATATTTTTATCACAAAAATGTATTGTTGATTTTTAGATGTCAAACCAACTTTGAATTCCTGTGATAATGTAGTATATAATTCTCTTTATATGTTAATGGATATAATTTGCTGTTATTTTTGTCTCTTAATAATGGATATTGGTATATAACTTTCCTGTGATGTCCCTTCTGATTTTGATATCAGGGTAAAACGAGGCTCAATAAGTTAAGAAATGTTCCTTCCTCTTATTTTTTGGAAGAGTTTGTGAAGGAGTCATATTAATTTTGTAAGCATTTGGTAGCATGCACCAGTGAAGCTGTCTGGCATGGGCTTTTCTTTGTGGGAGATTTTGAAATTTCGGATTCAGTCTCATTATTACAATTTTTAGTCAGTCCAAGTAGTTTGTGTCTTTCTAAGAATCTATGTCAGCTAGGTTATCTCATTGTTGACATACAGTTACTCATAATATTCCTTTATTCTACTTTTTTCAAAAACAAAAATTTCTATTAGAACAGTTTTAGAGTTTCAGAAAAATTGCAAAGATAATGCAGGATCCCCATATATAGCACTATTTCCTCTGTTAATATCTTACATTAGTATGTCACATTTTTCTAATTAATGAACTCTTAATGACCTCTTTGAGTGCTGGGATTACAGTTGTGTGCTAGCTAGATTTTCTTAGGTTTTATGTAGTCTTTTTAAAGCTAATGTTCTAAGACCTAATCTAGGTCTTAGAACATTGTGTATATAATTGTGATGTCTCCTTATAATCCTTTAGATTTTAGTAATTTCTCAGATTCCTTTTTTTATTTTTGAAGAGAATAAGACCAAATAAAACAAAACAGAATATAGCCAATCAAAACAAAATAGTGAACATGACACAGGACTTCAAAACAAGACAATAGGAAATCAACAATGGCTACCATAATGCCTCTTGATATCTTCAAAGTAACTGTCTATACCATCAGACATAATAAAACCAACCCCCCCCAAAGACGGAATAAAATCAATCAAAGCAAAACACTGAAAGGTAGTATAGGGCTTTGAAACTAGATAATAGGAAACAACAATGGCTACCATAATTTTGTTATCTTTGAAACAGCTGCCCATACCATCCAATATAATAAAATCAAACAAAACAGAATAAAACCAAACAAAACAGAAAACAATAAAAACAATTCATGACTTCAAAACAAGATAATGGGAAATTAACAATGGCTTCCACCTTCCCTTTTCAGATGCCTGCTTCCCTTTCACTTTCAAATATCCATTGTGCATTTTGGATCTCACTGACTCCCTCAGTCTCTTATATCAGGGAGACAACAGGATGTTCACCCATGTGACTGAACCATTTTACCCATAAGCATGATCTCAAGTTGCATCCATTTACCTACATGAGCCTAGAGGTCATCTTTCTTTACAGTTGAGTAGCTTTCCAATGTGTAAAAATGCCATATCTTTCTTACCCATTCTGAGGTTGCTGGGCAAGCTACCCCTCCCTTTTGCTTATTCCCTGTCACATGGAGCATTGTTTTCTCTCTTTTGACTTTTAGTCTATGAATTTCCTTTTGAGTTAAATGTATTTCTTGTATAAAGCATATTGATACACCCTGTCTCCCGATCCACTCTGCTTATGTTTCTTTGTATTGGTGAATTGAGGCCTCCTACATTAATGGTTATGGACCAACATGTACTTGCTCATCTCTATCTTGCTATTTTCTTGCTGTTGGCTCCCTACTTTTCTCCTACATTCAACCGCTTTTCCTGCTCAGCAATCACCCTCTGCCACTGTTCCTGGAACTTCCTTTAGTATTCTTTGTAGAGTTGGTTTGGTGCTCATGAATTCCTTCAGTTGTTCTTTGTCATGAAAGTATCTTGTTTTTCCATGAATTCTGAAAGGTAGTTTTTCAGGGTCCATCAATCTGGGCTAGAAATTGTTTCCTTTCAGGACTTGAAATGCTTCACTTCAAGCTCTTTTTAACTTGATGGTTTGCATTGAGAAGTCTGTCATGATTCTGATGGGTTTTCCTGTATAGTTGTTTCTTTTCTCTAACAGCCTTTAATATTTTGTTCTTGTGCCAAATTTCTGGGATATTTATTGTATGTCTGGTTGTAGATTTATTTTAGTTAAAGCTGTCTGGATTTCTATATGCCTCACTTACCTCTATTTCAGGTCAGTTTCCCATGCTTGGGACCTTTCTGCTATTACTTCTGTAAATAGTCTTGTTGTTTCATTTTTGTTGACCCCTTTCTTTTCCCTGACACCTATTACTCTTAAATTATTTTCCATTGCATCATCTTGCAGCTCTTGAATTGTTGTTTCCTGCTTTCTTAGAATTTTTTAAGAGATCTTTCCTTTCACAATCACTAGCTGCAAACCGGTCTTCAAGGTCTAAAAGTTTAGTTTCTTTCAAGTGATTTCAACCAGCTTTTGATAAAGTTTTTTTAATTTCCTGGATATCTCTTTGAATCTGTTTCAATGATTCTATATCTCTCATATTGTTCATTCAAGGTTTCCTTCATTTTCTTCTGCTCCTCTATTTTTCTTATCCATGTCTTCTTTAGATATGCTCAGCAATTCTTTTACTGTGTTTTCCATTTCTTTTATCTGAGACAGCATTTCTGGTCTAATTTCTTTTATAGTTATGTCTTTACTTTGGTCACTATCACTTCAGAAACTTCAGGTGTGTCACTTCCAATGTCTTCCATATTTACATCTGCTGGACTTGTCTGCGTGAGTTGATGGCCAGGCACTGCCTTTTGCTCCTTCATCTTGACATTGTCCTGGGTACTTCCAGATAAGTAGATTGTCAGGTCCCAGGCACTTCCCGTGTTGGCTGTCCATCTGCAGTGTTAGGGAATTGGGTCCAGCACTTGGGTTTCTCCTATCCTAGGTTCCCAGGGCAGTGCTGGGGTACAGGGCTGGCTTCTGTAGACTCATGGGGCTACTCTGAGGCTCCTCTAGCTGGTTCTCCCCACCAGAACTGGCTACCAGTTTCTAAAGGCTGCTGGCAGTTTTGTAGGGTTATCTGTGTTCATTTTATTCTGGTGTTATAGTTCTGTGCTAATATCCATGTACGCATCCCAGAGATGTGTTGGGTATAGAAGTGATCTTGGCCTCTGGAATGTGGGGGCTGAGATTGTTCTTCTGTCAATGGAGTTCAGAGACCAACTGCTGAATCCTTGCTGCTGCTTCAGATGCTTCCACGTGACTGACCTGAGTACTTCTCCCTCCAGAGGTCTGTATGTATCTGTGCACTAGGCTGTTGTTGGGTCTTGTGTTCCCTTGAGTCTTACATTCTTATAGCCAATCCAGCCTCCTCCAGGATGCAGTGGGTGAGCCCCTGATTACAAATTCACTGACTCCAAGCTGGTCTGCATCTGGGATGGAATAGAAAGGTGCAGAGTACAGATTCAAGGTCTTCCATCCAGGCCGCCCTCCAGGGTATAATGGAGGGGTACAGAGTGGGCACTGACTGTCTTCCTACCAGTTCATCCTTCGTGATGCCATGGAGGGGCGCAGAGCATGGACTCACTGTCTTCCAGCTAGCCACCCTCCAGAATGGAATGGAGGAGCACAGAGGACAAGCTCACTGTCTTCCCATCAATCCACCCTCTGGGATGGAATGGAGGAGTGCAGAGTGCAGACTCACTGTCCTCCTGCCAGGCTGCCCTCAGTAGTAGAATCCAGATTCCTTGTTTTTCATAACTGTTAGTTTCAAGGAGTATGGTGGTCAGATATTTTGTGAAATGTCCCTCACTTGGGATGGGCTGTGTTTTTTGTTATTAGACTGAGATTAGGATTTCTAAGAGGAAAACCGAAAGAAACCAAACGTCATTTTTATCACATCTCAAAAATACATAATATCATGTGAAATCTGGCTAAGAATGTTTTATAGGTTCTTGCATGGTAGAGTCTCTTTTTTCCCCCTTTCCACGCTGTGCTTTTGTGAACAAGCTTATTTAGCTGTCTGTTCTTGAAAGTGGTTTGGTATTCTGTATACACTGTCTACCCCACTTACTTATATCATTGAGACTGATGGTCATTTATTTTATACTTTTAGATATAACTTAATAGTACTTTACTTTGCTGCTCAACTTATTCCAACTTTGGCCATTGGGGGCTTTCTAGTTGACTGCTTTCACATCTTCCTTGTCTGTGGATTTTGTTTTTAGCACTCATTTTCTGGTATTGTAAAATGGCTCAGGCTTGGTTCGTATATTTGCTGTGTCATATTGTAGAATCAGACATTGCTTCCAAGAATCGTGGTTCCTTTGGTACTAATGTGATCATTGCTACTAGAATGCTTATAATCCTTAGTTCCTTGACATCAGTAGTAATGTCGCCTTTTTTTGGTCTAGATTTTAGTAGTTTGAATCTTAACTCGTTTTTTCTTGGTCAGTCTGCCTAAAGATTTGCCAATTTTGTTGGTCTTTTTGAAAATTTGACTTTTGAGTTTTGTTGCACTTTCCTTGTAGCTGGGACACAGTATTCAATACCCACAACTTGAAGGATCGTAGAGGTTTATTCTGGCTCATGTTTTAGAAATTTCAATCTTTGCATGGTTGTCTGCTTCCAGGCAGAAGCAGCATGGTGAAAGTCTGGAGGAGGAAAGCTGCTTTCCTTATGGCATCCAGGAGGCAAAAAGAAAAGAGGAGCTGGAAAGGGACAGATATCCTGAATCAGGCCCCCAGTAACCCACCTCTTTTAACCAGGACCCACCTCCTACCATCACAAGCAGTTATGGGATCCTCATGATTTTGGACCTTTCAAAACCATCCTGCCTATGACTACATGAGGCTTTTGGGGGACATCTAGACATAAACCATTACATCTAATTATGTATTTCCACTCAAGGTTAACATTTCTTTTTTTAGTTTCCAATGGCAGAATTTATGTTATTGATTTAACTGTTCCTTTTTAAATGTAGGGGGTTTTAGCTATAAAGGGTTTTCCTTTAAACACTGCTTTAGCTACATCTCAACTTTAGCTATATTATATTTTCATTAATCTATATATTGTCTTGTGACTAGCCAGGTACACCAAGGTAAATTTGTTTTTAAAAATAGTGACATCTAAATGCTATAGTAATTTGATAATTACTGTCAGATGTTTTGAAACAGGTTGAACAAGGTTTTTTTTTGTGATCTCATGCTTCTTTTTACTGTTTGATTTTTGTTCTTCTCCATCACTCTCTCAAGAGATTTATTCTGTTGTTTTGTCTAATTTATGATTATTTTGTCTGTTTTCTCTGCAACAAAAAATTTTATATAACTTAAAGTTAAAAAGGTTTTTCACTTTGCTACAAGGCTGTATGTGTTAGAATTATTTCTAAGCTGCTGTTTAATGATAGCAAACTTTAGTTTATAAGATGAATTCTAGAGATTGGATCCACTGATATTAACACGCCTAAGCTATGCATTTAAAAGTGGCTATGAGGCCATTTGCAGACAAAGAGGAAGAGAACAATCTTACAACCAGATTGCTTCAAATGCTGAGCATCAAACTCTTAAGACTTAATGTTTGCCTTGCTGGATGTTAGACTTCTTTGTTTCCAATGCTTTGTATTCTCTCATTTATAACTTTTAAAATGATAAATTATATCTTGTGCCTTTACATTTTAAAAATATTTAACCTTGTTTCATTTATACAGGGAGTTACAGTTAAGAGTTTGCCATAGATGTAGAAAAAACTTGAGACTTAGACATTTCAGCAATGCTAAAGCTGTTAGGACTTTGGCAACTCTTAGAGATAGACTAAATGTCTTTTGTATAAAGGATGTACATGAGACTTTGGGGGCCAGGAGTTATCATGGTTTATGTCAGTGGCCCTCAAGCCTCATGCAATTATGAGTTTGGGATTGGTTCATTGTCTAGCTCTCAGATTGATGGTGTGAGTGCTACTCCCACATGGGTGGTGTCAGGATGTGGTGTAACAGCAGGAAAAAGGTGTGTCTCTCTCTTGCCAGTTCACACCTTGCTGTTTGCAGTGACCATAAATGGCTGCCACGCCATGCCACACTGTCTTAGAACCAACTAAATACAGACTAAAAGCCCCTGCCCAGCGACTTGTGAGTGGCCCTGAGCCACCCGTGCCCTGCCTCGGGAGCTGAAAGTGCACACAGTGATTTCCATCACACAGGGAAGCCTCAGGGTGTCACTTGGAAACTGGTAGGACCCCACCCAGCATTCCTCATGACCAGAGAACCCACAGAAAGGTCCCTCCTGGCCTAGTTAGGCCCCATCCAGTGGCCCAGAGCCACCTGCACTTCGCTTTGTGAGCTGCAAGTGAGCACAGCAATTTTCATCCCACAGGGAAACCTTGTCATGGCACATGGAGACTGGTAGGGCCCTGCCCAGCATCCCCCATCGCCAGAGGACTCATGGGAAGGTCCCTCTGGGCCTATTTGGGCCCCACCCAGCGAACCCTGAGTGGCCCAGAGCTCCTGTGTGGCTGGGAACCACCTGGTAAGGTCTAACAACTTCCACTCAACTGGGGAAACTCCCTGCAATAGGGATAGATATTATCAACCCAAGAAACAACTGAGACCTTGCCTTCAGCTTCCTTAAGGGAGTATAGGAAAATGACACAACAAAAGAGCAAAATGCAATGTCAGACCTCCAGCCCATCCCAAGCAAGCCAAGGAGACACAGAAATAGAAGAAAATGTAAACGTAAACCTGAAACTCCTGAAATGATAGTGACTAAAGTAAAGGGACAACTCTGGGAAGCTATAAAAGAACTCAGGTAAGAAATAATCTCCCAGGTAAAAGAAGAAATGATAAATATAATGAAAGAAATGCTGAACAATCTAAAGAAGACATAGTTAAAAAATTAGAGGAAAAATGAAAAAAGATGGAAACCTTCATTGAACAATATAAGAAACAAAGAGAATGCATGACACAGATTCAAAGGGATATACAGGAAATCAAAAATTGGCAAAACCACCACAATGAAAGGGAAGACAGCCTCTGAGACATAAAAGACAAGATTGCAGCTAACAAACAAGAAAAGAAAGATCTTTTAAAAATCACAAAGAATCAGAAAATAACAGTTCCACAACTGCCAGATGATGCAAAGAAAAACAACATTAGATTGATAGGTACAAATGAAAAAGATGGTGACAACACAAGTGATATCAAGAGGCTATTTACAGAAGTAATAGCTGAAAATTTCCCAAATATGAGAATGAAAACTGAGATACAGATAAGTGAAGCATATAGAACTTCACATAGCCATAACCAAAATAAAACTGCACCCAGACATACAATAATCAACATCCTAGAATCCAACATAAGAAGAGAATATTAAAAGCTGTTAGAAGAGACAGATCACCTATAAAGGAAAGCCTGTCAGAATCACAGTAGACTTCTCAACACAAACAATGAAGTCAAGAGCAGCATGGAGTAAAGTATTTCAGATCCTAAAGGAAAACTACTTCCAACCCAGAGTGATGTACCCTGAAAAACTGTCCTTCAAAATAGATGGAGAAATAAGATACTTCCACGACAAAGAACAGCTGAATAACTTCATGACCACCAATCCAACCCTGCAAAGACTCCTGAAAGACATTCTAGATAGACATAAAAATAACTATGACTTCAAGAACATGAACAGAAAAAAAAAGCACCAATCAGGGCAAACAATTCAACAAAGGGTAAAGATAAAGAATCAACAGCAGAAACATGACAAAAATAAGCCAATATATATCATTATAACCATTAATATAAATGGCCTCATTTCAGCAATTAAAAGAACAGACTGGGAGAATGGATCAAGAAACAACATCCAACCTTATGCTGCATACAAGGAACCCACCTAAAAGGAAATTCATAGACTGAAAGTCAAAGGTTGGAAAACAACACTTCATGCAACAGGAACCAAAAAAAGCAAGGGTAAATACTGTGTTTGTACACAATATGAACTTCAAATCAAGAATGATCCTAAGAGATAAAGAAGGTCACTACATACTAGTTAGGAGAAAACTTCAAGAGGAAGAGATAACAATCTTAACTATACATGCACCAAATTTGAGAGCACCTACCTATATAAAACAAATATTAACAAATGAAAAATCAAATAAACAACACAATTATAATGAAAGAACTTAACATCCCATCGACACAGAGACAGATCAGCCACTCAGAAAATCAGCAAAGAAATACCAGAACTGAATCATACTTGTGAACAAATGCACTTATTGCATATTAACAGAGTGCTCCACCCAACAACATCAGAATACACATTCTTCTAATCAGCACATGAGACATTCTCTAACATAAACCATAGACTAGCCTGCAGAACATGCTTAAGTACATGCAAAAGAATTGAAATTATCCCATGCATGTTATCTGATCATAGCACCATGAAACTAGAAATTAATGACAAAAGAAACTGCAAAAACCCTACAAACACATGGAAATTGAATAGTACACTCCCGAGTAATCAGTGGGTCTCAGGAAATTGAAGAAGAAATTAAACAATATCTATAAGCAAATAAAAATACAAATACAACTTACTGGAACCTGTGGGAGGCAATGAAAGCAGTCCTCAGAGGAAAATTTATTGTGATGAATCCCCACATCAGGACAACAGAATGAACACAAATAAACAACCTAATACTACACCTCATACATCTAGAAAAACAAGAGCAAGTCAAGCCCAAAGCCAAAAGAGGGGAGGAAATGATAAATATCAGAGCAGAAATCAATGCACTAGAGACTAAAAAACAATACAAAAAAATCAATGAATCAAAGAGTTGGTTCTTCAAAAGAATAAATAAATTTGATAAGTCCCTAGCCAACCTTATTTATAAAAAAGGGAAAAAAACTCAAATTCATGCAATAAGGAATGAAAAGGGTGAAATCACTATAGACCCTGTGGAAATACAGAAGATCATCAATACCTATTTTGAAAACCTCTACTCTCCTAGGCTTGATAACACAGAAGAAATGGACAGATTCCTAGAAACAAATGAACAAACAAAGCTGGGTCAAGAAGATGTAAAACTGCTGAAAAACCCAATTCAATTAATGAAATTGAAAATTAATTAAATCCTTACAGACAAAGAAAAGCCTAGGTACAGATGGATTAACTGCAAAATTCTACAAGAAACTCAAAGAAGACTTAATGCTGACACTCCTAAAACTCTTCAATGAAATTGGAAGAGAAGTAATTCTCCCTAACTCATTCCTGGAAGCAAGTATTACTCTAACCAGAGAAAGACCCAACCAAAAAACAGAACTACAGGCCGATCTCCCTAATGAACATAGATGCAAAAATTCTCAGTAAAATAGAATGTAGCACATCATCAAAAAGTTACACACCATGACCAAGTGAGATTCATTCCAGGAATGAAAGAATAGTTCAACATATGCAAATCAATTAATGTAATCCACCATATCAATAGAGCCAAAAATAAGAATGATATGATCATTTCTATAGATGCAGAAAAAGCTTTTGATAAGGTCCAACACTCATTCATGATAAGAACCCTACACAAAATCAAAATAGGTGATCTTTACCTGAATATGATAAAAGCCATGTATCATAAACCAACAGCCAGCATCATATTAAATGACCCAAAACTGAAAGCCTTTACCTTAAAATCAGTAAAAAGACAAGGATGTCCATTATTACCACTCCTATTCAACATAGTGCTGGAAATACTAGCCAGAGCAATTACACAAGAGAGAGAAATAAAAGGAGTAAGGATAGGAAAAGAAATTTAAATTATCATTATTTGCAAATGACGTGCTATCTACATAGAAGACCCCCAAAACTCCATTGAAAGACTCCTAGGTATAACAACTAAATTCATTAATGTAGCTGGATACAACACTGAAAAATCAATAGCATTCCTATACATAAACAACAAACTCACTGAGAGAGAAATAAGAGAAGCCATACCCTTCATAGTAGCATCCAAAAAAATGAAATACTGAGGAATCAATCTAACAAAAGAAGTAAAAGATCTATCCAGGGAAAATTATAATACCTTGAAAAAGAAATTGAAGAGTATCTTAGAAAATAGAAAGGCCTTCCTTGTTTGTGGATAGGAAGAAAAACTATTGTGAAAATGGCCACTCTCAAAATTACTATACAGACTTAATGTAATTCCAATCAAAATACCATTACATACCTCACAGATCTAGAGAAATCATTCCTAAAATTCATCTGGAACCAGAAAAGACCTAGAATAGCAAAGGCAATTCTGAGCAACAAAGACAAGGTAGGAGGCATCACAATCCCTGACTTGAAGTTACACTATAAAGCTACTGAAATAAAATCAAGCATGCTACTGGAATAAAAACAGATCTGAAGATCAGTGGAATAGATTAGAACATACAGCTACACCTACAAATACACTGAGCCACCTTATCTTTGACAAAGTGGTCAGACCCATTCACTGGAAGAAACATAGTCTCTTTAATAAGTGGTACTGGAAAAACTGGCTCTCCGTAAGCCGAAAACTAAAACTAGACCCCTGCCTATCACCATGCACTAAACTAAAGTCAAAATGGATCAAAGTTCTAAGTATTAAAACAGACATTAAATATGCTGGAAGACAAAGTAGGTAGAAGTCCTGAAGACATACAGGTAGGCAGAGAATTCATGAACAAAACACAAACCACATGAGAAATACTTCCCAGAATCAATAATTGGGATCTTGTCTTATTAAAAAGTTTTTGCATGTCAAAAGAAGTCTCCAACAAAGTAAAAACATAACCCATGAATTATGAAAAAATCTTAGTCAGCTGTCCCTCAGACAAAAGGCTTCTGTCTAGAACATATGAAGAATTTTTTAAAAAATCAGACCCCCAAGAATAATGGAAGGTGGCAGATCGATGAGTAGCAAGGTAAAGAGCCTGTCTGAGATAAACAGATCAGACACTAGAATTTACCACCATAGAGAAGACCAGCCAAAAGGAGAGAGATTGTCACAACCCAGAAAGAAACTAAGGAAAAAGAAAAAAAAAAAGAAAAACATGGGTGGAAGGCTGGAGCCAGATGCACTTTCACCAGAGCCAGGCCCCCGCTGTGCCCGGCCCAGCACCTTGGAGTCAGACGACTTGTGGTCATGCCAAAGTTGCGTTTGTTGGCGAGCCCGAGCCCTCAGCAGGAGGACGCTTCGCAATAGAGAATGGAGCCACCATGGAGACTCTGCGCTAACCTGAGGTGAGTGCTCAGAATTTGGTCCTCCTGGGAGAGAGGGGTGACTGGCTGAACGACATATTGGAATTGGGCAGGACAGACCTGAACTAGGAACTTTGCTCTCACTCAGAGAAAATTGGTGGGATTTGCTTGGGCTGGGTCATGCCCCTGGTCAGGACCCAATAGCCAGAACAAAATTTTCCCAGAAATTGTCCCAAACTTCTCCGCGTGGCACACACTAACATGGTGAAGACCCCCACTGGTTTACTGGCTCGGAGGGGAGGGGCCAGGCTACACCACCCCTGCTTGCACCTCAGTGATCAGCAGCAAACTGGAGAGAGCAGCAATCCCTAGCCAGCACGCTTCAGAAGAACCATAACCAATATGGAAAGGGGCTGGGACCTCCACCATACACCTATATGGAAGAAACCAGAAACATGACAAGAGAAAGAAATAAGAAAAAGCCTTCAGCCACCAACACAGGGAATATGAGTCCAGGAGAGGTAAATATAGGAGATTGAGGACAGCAAACATGCAACATTGGACATGGAATCAGCTGACATAAAGAAATATCTTCGTGACATTATAGACGAACTCAAAACTGAAATTCTAATACAAGTGAAACAAGATAGAAGAAGACTAATAAAAGAAATGTAAGCACCTCTCAGGAGGACACAGGTGGAAGAATGGAGGAACAGAAAAAGGAGAGAAACTTTTGATGAAGAATATTAAAAAAAAAACCCTAGAAAAACCCTAGAATACATGAAATAGATTCAAAGAGATTAGCAGGAAATTTAAAACTCCATTGAAAGCTGACAAAATTGCCTGAAAGAAACTAAAGATAGATTAACAGTACTTGAAGATAGGTTTGCAATGTGTGATTGCAAAAGGAAAAATCTCTGAAAAATAACAAGGAAGCAGGAAATAATAATACAAAGGCTAGAAGACAACAAGAGAATCTGTAACTTAAAAATCAAAAATGTGAGTGAAGAGGCAGAGGTAAACACAAATGAAATACAAATGCTATTCACAGAAATAATTAAGGAAAACTTTCCAACCATAGGAAAAGGAAGTGATATTCAGATATATGAGGCATACAGAACTCCAGCCATCTACAACCAAAACAGATCTATATCCAGACATATAATAATCAAGATCCCAGAAATTCATCACAAGAACAGAATATTAAAAGCCATCAGAGAAAAGAAACAGCTCACCTATAAAGGAAAACCCATCAAAATCACAACAGACTTCTCAACACAACAATCAAATCAAGAAGAGCTTGGAGCGAAGTTTTCCAAGCCCTGAAAGAAAATAATCTCCAACCCAGATTGATGTACTCTGCAAAACTGTCACTCAAAATTAATGAAGAAATAAGATGCTTCCATGACAAAGAGGAACTGGGAGAGTTCGTGACCACCAATCCAACCCTACAAAAAATACTGAAGGACATTCTGGAGAGAGAGGAAAAAAACCACCAGGATTTCAGGAACAGTGGCAGAGAGGCCTCAATGAACGGGGCAGACAGTGGGATGGAGAAAAGTAGACAACCAATGGCAGAAAAATAGCATAGCAGATATAAGGCAGAGAAGGTTGGCTATAATCTCTAACATACATGGCCTTGATACACTAACAAAAAGAAACACAGGCAGAGTAGATCAGGAGATCGGGTCTGTCAAGATGCTTGTATAGAGAATACAATTAACCTGAAAGAGGGTTTATGGACCAAAAGTCAAATATGAGAAAACAATGCTCTATGTGACAGAGAATCAGAGAGAAATAGGGGCAGCTTGTCCAGCATCTGCAGATAGGTTGGAAAGACATGACACTTTTGTGCAGTGGAGAACTACTCAGCTGTAACGAAGGAAAACCTTGAGGCTTTTGTAGGTAAAGGAATATAACTTAAGATCAAGCTCAGGGGTAAAAAGGTTCAGAACCACTAAGTTGCCCTCCTAATCTAAAATCTAAAGGAGTTAGTGGGACCCAAAATGTACAGTGCACCTTGTGAAAGTGAAAGGGGAGGAATTGTCTAAAAGAGAAAGGCAGAGGACATTGTTTATAGTGTATCAGGATTTAAAATCCACATTATTCTCATTGCTCTGTTTAGTTTGGTTATATTCTGTTCCAGTCTGTCTACTTGTGCTAGATTTGAGGTCACAGACAGCTATTCCAAAAATAGCAGGATATACTACAGTAACCATCCTTAATTTCCTATTAACTTAATCTGAAGCCCTGTATGACTTACACTGTCTTATTATGACTGATCTTATTTGAATCTGGTTTGTTAGATCGCTGTTTTGTCCTGACTGATTTTATTTGAATCTATTACGTTTCATAGTATCAAGTCTGAGAGTATAGGCAGCTACTCTGAAGATGACAGTATTCACTAAGCTACCCACTCTGGTTTGACTATGACCTGCTTTTGAAGTCTTATAATGTCTCCAATGTTTTGTTTTTATTAATATTGTTATGTACTGCTATGTTCATTATACTATGCCTGATGATATAGACAATTCTATTGAAGATAACAAGAGACATCATTGTAACCCTTGTAGATCACCTTGTATTGTGGTTTTATGTCTTTTTCATTTTGTTTTTCTAGGAATTTGTTTTGTTTTGTCTTGTTTTGTTTTTCCCTGTAATACAGAAAGGATAGGTATACATTTAGAGATTCATGCATGCATAGAACTTCTAAACAGTTCATGAGAATTGATTATGTAATGCATGATGAAATGAACAGCTACTTTGAAGTAAAAAAAGTCACTAAGGTACCCAGTACTGATTCTGTAGCGTCAAGATGTGAAATCTAGCAATACTATTATTCTTTGTTCAGAGTGATTTTAGTCTGTTTTGTTTTGTTTAGTGTCAATATACATGAATGTATGGACAGCTGTTTTGAAGAGAATGAGAGCCATTAGGGTTTACTTCCTTATTGTCTGGTCTTGAAAACCTAAAATGCCTTCATCATCCTGTTCTGATCAGTTTTATACTATTTTGTTTTGTATGAATTCACTGTGAAGATATGGACAACTATTTGGAAGAAAACAAGAGACAATATGATAGATAGTGAAGCTCTCCAGTTGTCTTGCTTTGAACCCTGTGTCTCTTACATTGTTTTCTTATGTTGTTTTGTTTAATTTTACCCTCTTTAAAATAAAACTTTAAAAAAAAAAAAATCAGACCCCCAAAATTCAAAGAGCCAATCCAAAAATGGTCATCTGAGATGAATACACAGTTCTCAGATGAAGAAATACAAATGACAAATAAATACATGAAAAAATGTTCAGCATCATTGGTCATTAGAGAAATGCAATTTAAAACAACACTGAGACTCTATCTTACTTCAGAAAGAATAGCCAGGATAAACTACTAACAACAAATGCTGGAGAGGCTGCAGGGGAAAATGAACTTTTCTGCACTGTTGGTGGGAGTGTATACTGGTGCAGCTACTGTGGAGGTCAATTTGGAGGTTTCTCAAAAACCTGAATTTGGAAGTTCCATTTGCCCCAGCTATTCCACATCTAGGCATTTTTCTGGAAGAATTGAAAATGTCATATCGCAGTGATACATGTGCACCCATGTTTATAGCAGCACAATTTGTAATAGCCAGGTCTTGGAAACGACCTAAAAACACATCAACTGAGAAACAGATAAAAAAATATGTGGTACTTTTATACAGTGGAGTAGTACTGAGCTATAAAGAATGGTCACATTGAGATATTTATAAGTAAATGGATGAAACTTGAGACCATACTTATAAGTGAAATAAATCAAACTCACATGTGTAAATACCATATTGTCTCCCTAGTGTAAGAAATGGTAAGAGCACATAAGATACAAAATCCTCAATAAATACAGTGAAAGGTAAGAATCTGCTCAAAGGGGAGAAAAATAATATGTCAGGGAAAAGAAGGAAAGAAAGGAAGGGAAAAGAAAAATTTGGATAAAGACTTAGGATAGCTAAGATGATTGTGCTAAAAATTCTGTTAGTTCTTGGAACAAAACAGTTAACATTCATAGGATTGGAACAATTTTGCATGTTTGTCTGGTGATCTGAGGAACTCTTTTTGAAGATCACTGTAAAATATCAACCTTAGTTATGTTCCTACCACCTTGTTTTAGAAGGCCTATATCGTCATTGTTTTGAGCTCTTTGCTATTGTTATGTATTTGTCTTTTGTGTTTGTTTTTCTAATAATTTGTTTTGTTTTTCCCCCTAATGCAGAAAGGATAGGTTTACATGTAGAGGCTTATACATGCCTAAAACTTCTAAACAGTTTATAAGAACTGATTGTATTACACGTAATGAAATGAACAGCTACTTTGAAGAAAAACACACATTTATGGTATCCATTGCTGTTTCCCTATCATCATGCTGTGAAATCCAGTAATGCTTTTATTCTTTGTTCAGAATGATTTTAATCTGTTTTATAATATTTAATTTCAACGTATGTGAAGGTATGGACAGCTATTTTGAAGACAACAAAAGACATTAAGGTAACCATTGTTGATTTTCCTATTGTCTGGTTTTGAAGGCCTGTAATGTCTTCATTCTTCTGTTTTGATCAGTTTTATACAATTTTGTGTTGTGTGAATTCATTGTGTGTGAAGATATAGACAACTATTTAGAAGAAAACAAGACACATTATGGTAGCTAGTGTTGATCTCCTGTTGTTTTGCTTTGAAATCTGTGTAACTTACATTGTTTTCTTCTGATCTGCTTTGTTCTGTTTTGTTTTACCATCTTTAAAATAAAATTTTTTAAAATGTCAAAAAAAATATAGACTAAGCCTTTCCTTCATTCATTTTGGGCATCAGATATTTTGTCTCAGCAACAAATAAAAAGTAACCAAGACACCCTCCATGAGAATTGGGGCCATGCATGGGCTGCTGAGGAGACAGCCAGCCAGAAGCCAGCCTTTTCCCATGAGTTAGTGCCATTCACGGACTGCAGGAGAAGAGAAGAAGAAGTCAACATGCAAGCCCTCCCTGCAAATCAGCACCATTCACAGGCCACTGTGGGGAGAGCCAGATACTAGCCCCTTCTGGCATGTGGGCTGGGAAACAAGAAGGACCCCCTCCCTCTGTAAACAGCTAGCTGATCCAGAGAAACACAGGCTATGATAGTAGCTAATGAAGTAAAACACAATTTAATGCTTATAGTGTTTAGTGTTTTACTGACTTTGCAGGTCTAAAGTCGGTAATCTGATCATCTGTTCAGAGGATGGCAATACACAGTGTAGCACCTATGGGGAAATCTTCTGAAAGTGGTAGTCATTGTTGATTCCCTGTTACTTTGTTTTGAAGTCCTGTGTCACATTCAGTATTTTATTTTGTCAGGCTTTATTCTGTTTTGTTGTGTTTGATTTTATTAAATCCAATGGTATGAGCAGCTATTTCAAAGATAACAAGATATATTGTGGTAGCCATTTTGGATTTACTATTATCTTGTTTTGAAGCCTTTTATTGCATTCATTATGTTGTTTTTATTATTTCTATTCTGTTTTGTTTAATTTTTACTATGTGTGAAGGTATAGGCAGCTGTTTTGAAAATAACAAGAGGTATTATGGTAACCGTTGTTGATTTCTTACTGTTTTGTAGTGCTGTGCCACTTATACTGGTTTGTTTTGATTGACTTTATTCTGCTTTATTTTGCTTGGTTTTAATCTCTTTGAAATAAAAAATAAAAATGGCTAAGATGGGAAATTAAAGATATTTTCCAAAAAATTATAGACTGAGTCATTAGTTATCAAATCATAATTGAAACATAGTTGTAAAATTTGGTAATTGTCAATCACCCAAAGTAAGCATTTTGAAAATTCTTTATTTAATGAAGTGTTCTAACTCCCCATGTTGTAATCATGTATTACAAACAAGTTCTGAATATTTAAAAATTAAAAGAAGAATTGTGTTTATTGCTAAAGGAGACCAGGACAGTATCAGTTCTTTGCTGTTTTTCTTTGCTGTGGATATCAACATAGGTGTAAACTTTGTTTACATAAACAAATCAAATGCTTGCATAAATGGAAATAAAAAGCAGGGGAATGAAAGGCAGCTTCCTGGCTCAATTCTTTGAAGTCTCACCAGATCACATGTCAGAAGTAAGTGACCATGCATGATATGGCCTATTATTCAAATTATTTGGATAATCTTTTAGTTGACGGTTCAAGTAGAACAACTTCCAGTTTTTTTGAGAGCAAAGACTGCTTGACTTTTTCAATTTTTGGTAAATGTAATAAAAAGTCAGTGAGCTGCTCTTGCAATTTTCTTCATTTGGAGGCCCCCTTATTTTAATCTGATATAATGGGGGAAATAAAAATATTAATTTATTACATCATGTCAATAAGATTCTTAAATAAAAATGCTTTATCAGATATTTCATATCTCTTATCAAAACTGCATCTCATTCAACATGTAAAGTAGTTCACTGTGCAGAAAGCCACAAAGCCAGTCTCATTGTCAGACACAAGAACAACTTGCTTTGTCTCAGAAAAGATCCGAATTCACTTTTCCTTTCAGATTAACATATGAAGACATGTTTTGAGGGAAATGATTAAAATACGAATACACTGAGAAGCTTCTTAGAGGAGTTGTTAAATGCAGTTAAGATAGAAGCGTAGGAGTACCTGTTCAACATCCCATGTTGATATGTGAGGCATGAGGGAAGGGTCAGCAGTGCCCCTTAGGTGAGTGTGTGTGCCGTGACCTGTTAGGGACATGCTAATGAAAACTATTCTTATATATTGCATCTACTGAAAGAATATACTCACTTCAGGAAAATAAAAACTTGTATAAAAGTCTTAACACTAAAGTTATTAAGATATCATGAAATTAATACAAGTTACCTTTGGCCTCTACAGTTACAAGAGATGCTCAGTGTGGTGGCCATGAGCTTCCAGTCATTTATTAGTATGGAGAACTGTTGCTTGGGTAACCTTGATCCACTGAGATTGCTGCACGTGCATTTTCAATTTCTTCACTAAGGACCAGCAGTGTAGTGGTTTTCTGCAATACGTGACTTTCTCTAGGGTCCCCAGTACAAGGGTAACACCATCTGTTGAAAACTGTATTTCTTTTCCTGAGGCATGTACATTTTTTTGTCAGATTCTGTATAAATGTCAGAGATGGGGGTTTTTTTACCTATCTGATTACACATGATCACAGTCTTTCATGTGCACTGATAAAAAGCAAACTGCTTTGGAAGTCATTAGATGAAAGAGATAAGGGTTGCCTCTTTGCGAAATGGATATTTTGTGATTTGACTGAATAATCAAATCTGAAAGCAATGTGTAAAGCTTCTTCTGTAGGCTTTATTGCTAGTGTTAAAGTTTTGCAGCCCTGTGTGTGAAGGAATTTGCCTGGTTCACCTACCTTCCTTCATACTGAGGGGAATTTGATGCTTATCTAGGAGTAATGGGGGCAGAGTTTTGAGGGGAACAGCAGGACATGGAGGACAGCCCTTCCCACTGTTGTTTCAGTGTGCCGCTGCATTCAGAGCTGCAACTGGCCTAGCATCGGGTTTTGGAGTCACATACTTGCCCTGCAGAGTGTATGGAAAGAACTTTTGGGCCTCTAGTCATTAAACATGGCTTTTCTCATTCAGCATTTTGAATTGTCCCACTGTTGGCTGCTTGGGGACAGTGCAGTTAGGGAAGAGGTTGACTTCTCATTGGATGACCTCGAGGAAATGGGAAAGAATTAGTTCTCAGGCAGTCAGTTCCCACAAGGATTCCCTGAAAGTTAGGTTGCTGGTTGATTCCTTTAAACTAGTGGTTCTCTGTGTATGCCCTCAGACCACTAGCATCAGCTTCTTCTGGGAATTTGTTAAAAACATAAATTCTTGGGCCACATGCCAAACTCCAAGGGCCCTCCAAAAGATTCTGGTGCACTCTGTGATTTGTGATTTGTTTGTTACACATTGGCATGATATGGAGATGATACAATAACTTTATGAAAACACTAGACATTTAATTTTTATGCATTTTGGATTCCATTTAATTAGCTTTCAATTGTATAGAAAAGCACAGGTCCCATACCACCTAGTGAAGACTGGGCCCTCTTGCCAGGCAAACAATAGCTGCATGTCCTGCGTCAGTGAGCCAATGTAAGGGTACTCTTGGGAGGGACCATGGGCAGTTCTGGGGCAGCCAGCCCAGAGCCAGAGTCTGCTGGAAAGAGACTGGTCTTTGCATTTTCCCATGTCCACTCCCACCCACCCTTATTCCAGTCCCAAGGCAAGAGTTTAATTTCTTTGAGGAAAAGCCGTCTCTTTGCCAGCATCTGAAGCCTCTATCCTGTCTTCCCTGGATTTGTTAGACAGGGCTAATTTCAGCCTCACTCCCTGTTTTCAAATTTCCTTCCACTCGTGACCCTTTTGAAACGTGGCCATTTGGGCCTATTTAAAACACAGATCAAATTAGGACATGTCTGCCTTAAAATTAAAACCTATAAGGCTTCGCCTTGCCATTATTTAAAAAAAAAATAGCCAAGAGATACTTCCTCTCCTGCCTGAGTTTTCAGAGCCCTGCTGTAACACTGTGCAGACCTTTCATGAGACCTCAGAGGAGTCAAGGAGGCCTGTGGGATCAGCGTGGACCACCCTCAGGTTTTTAACCAACCTTGACCTTGCTTTTCTGGCAAGCTGAGTGCAGTGGAGTAAGTGGTTCTCTCATGAGGATATGGGCCATTGCAGATGAGTAACCAGTGGGGATCTCAGCTGCTTCCTCAATTAGGGCCTTTTCATATCTTCAGTGCTCCCTTTTCTGCCTGATAATTATTTTCTCAACATCAGTTATGAGAACAGTTACATTATTTGCCGCTGTGTCTGTGGGGCCTCTTAAAGGCTCAGTAATCACTTGTTTATCTCATTAACAAACTGCACATTTTTCTGGCTTATACCTATTTCTTGCATTGCAGTTTGGGGCTGAATTTCGAAGGTTCTCTTTGGACCGTCATAAACCTGGGAAGTTTGAAGATTTCTACCAGTTGGTTGTGCACACTCACCACATCTCCAACACTGAAGTGACCATTGGTTATGCAGATGTGCACGGGGATCTGCTGCCCATCAACAATGATGACAACTTCTGCAAGGCAGTCTCCAGTGCAAATCCTTTGCTCAGAGTCTTCATCCAGAAACGAGGTACCCAGCAGCTTTCTCAGTAGTCATTTAAGACAAAATATGATTCTTAATTTGGTCCACCATGATAGGATTAGGAGATTTTCTAACCCATGGTAAGAGACTAAAGATATTAAAATTTTTGATGAAATAAGTAAAAAGGCTTAAACATAGCAAAGTTGCATTTTCTAATAACTATTACTAACTTCTGCTTTTTACATGCTAAGGAAAAACAAAACTAATACTTCTGAAAACAAGTGAATTCAGTAATGAAGAGGCATTTGACAGCATAAGAACTAAACTTTAGGTCAGATGTATTTTCTCTGTCCTTTTGGGATTGGGAAATAACTAGTTAATGTTTAACTCTGAAGGCCTAGCTGTGCTCTAAGTAATAACAGTATCCTTTATGTGAAAATAAATTACTGACATGATTGGTGCTTGTTTGAAAGTGGGCTCTGGCTACAGATTCACTATGGAATCCTGTCGTGTTCATATCCTATAAGTGCACTTTACATTCCTTTTACCTCTATAAACTTAGGAGAACTCTGTCATTTCAAACTAATGTGCTAAAGGAAAGAATGAGCTGCAGATGAAATTAGGAAGATGGCTTTTTTATAATGAGTTTGGTAGTGGTTAGCCCTTCTTCCTGGGGCATTTCTCTCATGCACACAGTAAGCACTGCCTAAAAGATGAGAGCAGCCAGTGGAGCCCTTGCAGAGTGACTCCACAACACTGTGCCTGCTGTTATATACATAATCATAGGAATCTGTCTGGCATACTTAGGGAGGGCTTGATGAAAAGGAACCAGAGGAAGCAGCATTAGTGTGCTAGGTGAAAAGGCAAAAGAGTGACAGGGTGGGAACCAGCTACAAGATTCAGACCGGGCCCACTGTGTCCTGCACCTGACTGTCCTCATTTGCAAAATGGGATGCCAGTGGTATTGCTAATCAGATCCCATGAGGTGATGAGCAGTGTGCCAGTTTCCAGTCTGTGCTGTGTCAGCTCTTGTGTTCTTCCCACCTGTGGTGATGGGAGACAGCAGGAAGCCTGTTGACCTCACTTCAGGCCATTCTCTGGCAGCAGATCAGAGCTCTGTGCCTCTGCAGTGCTTCTAAGCCATGTGTCCTGCTGACAATATGGAGAGGCCAGCACAGCTGTCTCACGCAGTGACTAGTGGGTAACTTGGGACCAGGACTCTCCACTGTTCCTTCATGGCTCTGTGTAGCCTCCGGCATCCCTCTGCTCTGACCTCTGGTGGTCACCACTGCCTAGATGGCCCTGGGACAGACAGCTGTCCCCTCTTGCTGCCCCTACTTGGAGCTCTGTGTCCCTCACACCAATCAGGAATCTGTTGATGCTTTGTCCTCTTAGTCTGATATTTCTGTGTGCTTGCTGTCTGTTTCCACCAGGGACCTTGTTCCTGGTCATGCTCATGCTCATAAGGGGCAGGATAAAGATATGAAAGTGCCAGCAAATGGCACATATGCACACGGGCCTTGTTACACATTGTGCAGGAAGACGGTCTTTGTGTCCCGTGTCTACAGAATTGGGGTCTGAAGTCCCAGCAGAGGCTGGCCTGAATGAAGTGTGCCTATCTGCCAGGGAACTGCAAATACTTCAGGTTTGAGGGTTGCATTAACTCCCACACAGTTTAGAAATATTGCCTCTTCCCTCTTGCCGCTTAGGCCCCATATCCTACCTTTATTCTTTACTTTCTTCTATCCTCAGAGTCACAACACAACATATATCCAACTAGCTTAGGTTTCCTGACTCTGGTATCTCTGGTGAGCACATCACTGATAGCCCCTGCCTCATTCTATCAGCCCTTTCTCAGACCTGTCTCACCCACTCAACCCACTGAGATCAGCATCCTATCTATGAAATGGGAGGGCAGCTTCTGGTGCCTGAGTTGTCATCAGCTGATGTGCCAACAAGCCCTTTTCTGGTCACACGTTCACTGTCTCAGTCCCATGTTCTGTCACCAGCACCTTCTTGCCTTCCTCACTGAGTTCTCATAGTGGCAACAATATGCAGGATAGAGAGTTGGCACCTGTGTATTCGTGAAAAGCTACACTCCCTCAGGTTCAGGACACACGTGCTGATCTGTCATTTTGAAGATCCAGTGTGTGTGGCAGCTAGGTCCTGAGGCCTCCCCTGAGAGGCTGAATACTGTCATGCATCATGGCAGCCGCTCCCCGCATCTCTACAGTGATGTGTCTTACTAGTGAAATACGCTTTAGCAGAAAACTGTATCACTATCACAGATGAAAGGTCAACATTCTCCTAATGTGTGTTGAGATAAATCCACAACTATGTTTTAGAAAATGAATCATCTACTTAAAATAATCTCTTTCTTTAAACCACACAAGGATGTGACAGTAAAATTACAGACTAGCATTCCCTGTGAATGCAGATGTAAACCCCTACAGAATACCAGCATGTGGGTGACATGGATCTGTGTCACATGGAGGTTGACAGCAGTATTACTCACACAGCAAGAGGTTGAAACAGATGGATACATAAAGCATACATGTTTATACAAAAGACAGTTGCTGAGCCATAAAAGGAAGTGAAGTACTGCATGCATAGCAGTATAGATGAACTCAAAATCAGTATATCGACTGAAGTAGGCAGGTAAAGGTCACTTGTTCTATGTTGCCTTTTATATAGGTGATCCTCATTATTTGGGGATTCTGTGTTTGCATATTTGCCTTTTTGCCAAAATTTATTTGTAATTCCAAATCAATATTTAGTGCGATTTTGTGGTCATTTGAAGACATGCTCAGAGTGTTTACAAATATGAGTCAACCACTGCATATGTACCCACCTGCTATCAAACACAGAAATGCTGGGCACAGTATTACATTAGTGTGATCCCAGCACTCTGGGAGACTGAGGCAGGAGGATCACATAGTTGAGTATAGCCCGGGCAACTTAGTGACTTAGCAAGACCTTGTCTCAAAAAATAAAAAGGGCTGGGGGTGCAGTTCAGTGCAAAGGCCCCAGTATCATAAAATAAAAACAACATAGTGAGTCTCTGTTGTCTTAGCTCCCTCCCACACCCCACAGTAATCCAGCATCCTCCTCACAGTCTGTTCAGTGCCACTGGTTACATATGCTTCTTGCTCTTTGTTGGTGATTTTGCTGTTTTACATGGCCCCAGGCATAGGGCTGAAGTGTTTCCTACTGCCTCAGGCAGATTTGTTCAGGCACATTGACCATGAGTTTCATGTTCATGACTCAGCAGCACATGTTAAATAAGGAGTCTTGAGACAGGACATGGACAATGAGGTGATGAACTGACCAGCTGATGAAAGTGCTGTAAGCAGATGTTCATGTCGGCCTGACCTTGTTCCCCAGGAGCCATGATCTTTGACACAGTGTTTGTGGTGATTTTATAAAATAAAAAAGGCTGAATGACGGAGACATCACACACACATTGTGTGTGAAAAGTCTAAGGTGAACAACTTTATAAGGATAAAAAGTAGATTTTGTGGTTTTCAGGGGTGGGAGAGGAGAGAGCTGGGAGGGTTGGAGTTTCTTCTGGGCATGGCAGAGATAAAACTATGAAGCCACACATTTTAGTGAGTAAATTTGATGTCAGCTGTATCTTAGGCAAACTGTGCAAGAAAACAGCACAGTGCAAGGGCTCGTGCCTGACAGTGGGTTCAAAGCACTCTCCTGGTCTGGACCGTGGTCTTCTGTGTACAGTTCAGGCTTGTCTGTGCCTGTATTTCCAGAATCAGCCATCCTCAACATGTGAGAACTTTATAATTAACGTATTTGTTCTAAAATTATTAAAGCATCTCTTCCCCTGGGAACCTTCCTTCACTTCTCTGCCAGGATGTGAGCTATGCCCAGTCTTCAGTAGGTGCAGTCAGCACAGCCTCATAGGATTCACTGTAACTATCCTTTTGCTGCTAGTAGAATCACAACTATTTTCACATCATGTGGGACTTGTGTCCAGACAACTTACATAGCATTTACTTATTACTTTTAAAGAAGTTATTACTTTAAAATAATGGTACGTGATTTTTTAAAAGTGTTAATAAAAAAGTACATATAGTATTATACCACACCTTTCTTTTAGTGTTCTGATAACTGTGCCCAAAATAATTTATTTCCTCTCCAATACCCTAAGTTTTACTTTATGCTTTGAAAACATTATTCCAAAAAGGTGTTCCTAGGCATTATCAGATTGTGACTGGGTTTGTCATGGCACAAACAAGCTAAGAATTCCACTTGCAGAGAATGCACATTTGGAGCCCAGACAAAAGGCCAGGATTGCCTGGCTTTTATCCTCCTGGGACTCTGTCAAGGGACATTTTCTTGAGAACTATGTGGCCTTTCTGCCCATGAGAGTTCAGGGGGTTGTATCTTCGGCCCTCATGCCCACTGGCTTGTTTCCTCTGCATTTACCAGGCTTCTGCCATCATCATTTCAGGATGACTGGTAAAGAGTCAACTTTGGCTTCGGTAAATCAGAGATACCATTCTGCTCTTCACTTGGGTGCTTTGGCTGTTTAAGAAAAGAGGCAGCCCCAACGTTTAGTGGTCATAATGGGAGTCTGAACTCACATCATCATGCTTAGGTTGCACACCTAGTGAGTGTTGTGAACCCACTTCTGCACCCTTGCTTTAATCCCCACTGGGGTGCAGGAACATTGGGAAGCTGGCCCTAGCCGTAGGATGCACGATCATGACCAGCAAAAGATACTTGGAGTGCCTCTCTTTTTAACCAAATAAACAGGAAGTGCAAATTTGCATCACTAATCCATGAAATAAATCCTTGAAACACCAGCCCAACCTATGGCTCTGTTCCTTACCCTGGAGCATTTTTTTGAACTACTAGAATAAGGAGAAAATATTTGTAAACATTGAGATTTATATTTATAAACATTTTGAACTTATATTTGTGGTTCCATTTAAGTGAGTTATAGAAAAGAGATGTTCTTTGTTGTAAAGTTTATAGAACAGCTGAGAATCTGGTTACAGACATAGGCAGAACTTCAGAGTATCAAGCATGCAGAATCTTGTTCATAATGTTTTTCTTGGATTCTTGTATGTTTTATTTTTAAGTTGGGTGCTGACTCCTTAACAAGACACTCTCTGCAAGCTGCCAGAGCTACATATCTTACCCCTCCCCATTTTACTTTTTTTCCGGAGACTCCCTAGGTCTTCAGGTAAATTTTGCTGTACTGGCTTCTTTTTTGTCTGTAAGCTTACAGGACCAGCATAGACCAGACTCTCACGCCTCTGTTGCAGAGTCCCTGCACAAGACACATGAGCTTCGGTACTGCCACAGATTCCCAGAATTCTGTGTGTCGGGAAGTTTTTTTTCGATTTTTTTTCTTTTAATTTAAAAAGAAAGGGCAAAAAGCCTCTGATAGCCTCACTGTGGGAACGTGGTGAAAACAACATGCCTGCAGCACTTCCCTCTGGAGTGGGTGTGAAGAGAATGTGCTGATGCAGCTCCCAAGAAGCCACAGGGCAGCAGCACCTCCTCCCAGAGCGCTGAGGGCAGGCCCCCTGCAAGGCGGCAAGCTTCTCTCCAGTTAGCCTGTGGACATTGGGGCACTTGGGGTGACTGGTGCCTTCTTTAGCAGCCCCATTGGGCCTGGTGTGGAAATGGTATGCATTCGTAATCACTGAACTGTTTCCTTTCATTTTGCTTTCCTGGTTGTGTGTACTTTTATATGTTCACCCAGTTTGGATTCTTGATCTGTGCGTATGTGTTTGTGTTTGATGGAATTTTAGTATATTGTGCAGGCTGGCCGCAAACTTATAATCCTCCTGGCTCTGTCTCCCTTATAGGCATGTGCCCTTCACTTGGCTGATACTTGCCTTTTAAACCCCATATATTATAAACATACCCTATCATTAAATGCTTCGTAAAACTGTTCTGTTTTCCAAAGTGTATTCTGTTTATAGCATATTTGTGAGAGAAAATTCAGGCAACATGGAAATAATCCTCAGCGCTATAGTGACACCTTTAGCATTTAACAAAATGGCCTTCACTGTAGATGCGGTTGTTTGTAGTTTTATACATGCTGTTGACACTGTTTTAACCCAGTGTGGTGTGTTTTGTCCTTTGTGTTTGTATGTGGATATGTGTCGCCTTTCATGGGGGACTTGCCAATTGTAAGAATTCAACACAAGGCCCCTAGGCCCATATTAATTGGTATTGAAATTTTCCCCATTTTTCATTATTGACCTATGTCAAGCATTTTTATTTATTTCTGGGGTCTTGCTGGATCAGGCTGTATGTTTTGAACAGAGATAAATACTTCCAGTGTCCCTATCCATCAGAGTAATACTTGAATTGCTTCTTTTTCATTTGAAATGAATGCACCTTTGAAATCTGTCCTTGTGTGTTGTGGAAGCTTCTGGTTTTTTAATTTTCCCTCTTTTGTGCTGTGGAAAAGGCCAGCCTCCTTGCTAAAACAGCACAGTGACTTTGCCTAGTACAGAGGGGCTGGCCTTGCCCTGAGAGCTGGGAGCCCCTAGTATTCTCCCATGCCCCAGGCCTGCAATGTTCAAGTCTATGCTTGCACATCTTGGACCAGCTAGGCTGGATCTGCAGAGTCTGATTTCCTGTCAGGTGACATTTAGTAAGCAGGTTGCTGTCCCTGAAAGCAGATTGCACTTGCAGGAGTAATTTGCTATCACCTCAGCACAACTATTGGGTAACTGAAATGTGTCATCTCTCTTTTTTTTTCTATCACTTTAGAGTTGTTTATTGTGTGATGATGAACACATTTATATGCTCCAATTTGGTGTATTCTTTTCCCATTTAACCTAGTGATAACCTGGAACCAAATAAATCTTTTTTAAAACAGATTCCAAAAGGCTTCCATGTTGACTACAACCCCAAGAATTTTTTTTCTAACACCAATCCTTATATGGAGAGAATGTATCACAGCAGTCTTGGTTTCCTCCACAGTACATGACATTTTCCAGAGTTTCTCACTAGTGTGAATTCTCTGATGAGACAGAAGTGTGAGTTCCATATGAAGCTTGTACATGTTCCTTAAACACAGAGTTTGGTTGCTTGTTTAGAAATGATGGTTTTGATAGTGGTATGAGAGGTGCCTCACTGATAATGTATTATGGTTTGTGTCTAGATGTTCTCCCAAAGCCTTATGTACTTTTAGATGCAGCTTTTTCAGAGGCAGCTGAATCTAGAGTTTGTGATTGATTCATAGTGCAATTAAGAACACTGGGATTACATGTGGGTGACAACTGGATCAGTCCACTGATTGAATTGGCACCACTCTAATCCCAGAAATCTGGGTAAGATAAAAGGGGCAAAAGGATCTTCATTCCCCCTTTTGCTCTTGTTGCTTTTGCTGGGAGATTCTGGGAGATTCTTGTCAGAATTCAGCAGATCACAAAGCTAGTAAAGACCAGGCTCAGGAGGTTTTGGGTGGGAAAAAAGGATTGCATTGGTTGTTGAACTCCTGACAAGTGTGCATTATAGCTTGGCAGAAAGTTGTCTGCATTTTGCTTGTGTCCAGAGACTTTACCTGAGATAGCGATTAAGGGGGGTGGACTAATTAATCTGGCAAAAGAAATTTCAAGGCAGTCAAGCATTGAGGCAGTGGCATGGCTACTATTGGAGATTTTTAGCCAAATTTGTATTGCAAATCAAGAGCAAAGAACCCAGAAAAGTGACTTAAAACATTGTGAGTTTGGCCAGAAAGGAAGACCCAGTAAAGCTGTTAACTCCAAGATAGAGCAGAGGAGGCACTGATTACTGAGGAGAATCGAAAAAGTGGTCTAAGGACATCACAAGAAGCAACAGGACTCCACCCTCTGCAGCCACAAGATTGCAAAAGTGAAAGACTTTGCTTAGAAAAAAGCCTCAGAGCATGTTCCAGAATTGTGGCACCCACACCATGTTCCAGAATGGCAGTAGCCTAGAGCATTTGTTCCCCAGGATTGGATTCAGAGTGCCCAGTGATCCAGACACTCAACCACAACAGCCAAGAGAGAGGAAAACCTGGCCACTGTGACTGCTGGTAGCAGACCTTGATATCATCCACATGGTGAAGGTTTTAAGTGTATACAGAAATTTCTACCCAGATTTCAGAAGGCCTGGGAGGTCAGCAGTATGTAAAGTTGTGAGGGTAAAGTCAGAGTTGCAGTGGAGACCCCGGAAGCTTGGAGAAGCCAGGAAAGGAAAGGAAAACTGCAAAGAGGGAGCAGAGCAGACCCAAGAGGGAAGCCACTGGAGTTACAACCACTGGAAGTGCTATAGGTACAGAGCCACTGGAACCCTTTGTAGTTCATATCTTGCCACAGATTACCTCAGTTGCTTCTCATGTAATTACAGAACTTAATGTTCCTACTGATTTTGGACTTGCTTTGGTCCCATTTCTTTGTATCCCTCTGTTTATAGCTTTTGGAATAGAAATGTCCTATCTTGTGCCATTGAAAGTTGAAAGTGTTTAACTTTCTTTTCATTTGTACAGAGGCTTATGGCTAAAAGTTTGCCTTAAATCTCAGGAGACTTGGGACTTGAACTTTTCAGCAATGCTGAAACTGTTAGGACTTTGGCAGTCTTAGAGACTAAATGCCTTTCGCATAAAAGAATGAACATGAGTCTTTTGGAGCCCAGGGATAGAATATTGCAGTTGTGTCTAGATCTCCCCCCAAAGCCTCATGTACTTTTAGATGGGGCTTTATCAGAGGCAGCTGAATCTAGAAATTGTGATTGATTTGTAGTGCAATAAAGGATTAATAGTGCTGGACTTAAGGATGGATGATTTCTGGATCAGTCCATTGATTGGATTGGCACCACCCTAATCCTAGAAATCGGGATAAGATATAAAGGGAAGAAGGAGCTTTGTTTCTCCCTTTTGCTCTGTCTTCTGCTACCATGAACTGTTGCCCCTGAACCATACTATCCTGTCTTGGAGCCAGCTGATATGCACTGAAGCCTCTACAAACTGAGCTAAATAAACCTTTTCCCCTTTAACTTTAGGCATCAGGTGTTTTGTCTCAGCAATGAGATAAGTAACAATGAAATTCCATAAACATTGTTAGTGTGGGTCTCCCCACTGTGGGATGACCCATCTGAGTATGCACTACCTACCTTTCTGGGTGTACCACTTGCTGCCCCCCTAGATCTTCCACTTCCATCACACACCAGCATCATGTAATATTAAGACATTCCATGCTCATCCCCACCTCAGGACCTCCATTCCTAATGTCTTGTCCTCATCATTTACATCTTACTCAGTGAGATGCCCCTCACAGGGGTCTCCTATGATTATCCCTAATGACAGCAGACCATTCATCTCCTAAGGCATTCTCCAACTCTGTATTACATACACAAAACACTTCTCAGTGTCTGACATTACATTGTGGAGAACAAGAAGCCAAGCCCTTCCCACAGGTTGGTGCCATGTGTTGGGTGCTGGAAGGAGAACCAGATACAAGCCCTTTCCTGTGAATGGAATGGAAGTTTCCTTTCCATTTGTGGACTATGGGGGAGGAGAACAATCCACGCCCTTCCTGTGAGTTGGCACCATGTACGGGCCACTGGGAGGAAAACCAGACACCAGCCCTTTTTTGTGAGTTAACATCATTTGTGGACTGCAGGGGAGGAGAACCAGATTACAGCCCCCTCTGGCACACTGGCTGAGACAAGAAAACCAGTCTCCCCACCACCACCACCACCATAAGGGACCAGCTGATTCAGAGAAGCACAAGCTGAAAGGATAGCTATTGAAGTAAAATACAACTTGGTGCTTATAGTGTTTAGTGTGTCACTGCCTTTGCAGGCCTAAAGCTGGTAGCCTAATGATCTATTTAGAGGATAACAGTGCACAATATAGCCTCCATAGGGGATTTCCTTCTGAAGGTGATAGCCATTGTTAACTCCCTATTATCTTGTTTTGAAGTCCTGTATCATTTTCATTGTTTTATTTGGTTGGGTTTTATTCTGTTTTGCTTTGTTTGATTTTATTATATTTGATGGCATGGACAGCTATTTCAAAGATAGCCAGATATTATGGTAGCCATTTTGGATTTACTGTTATCTTGTTTTGAAGTCCTGTATTGTGTTCATTGTTTTGTTTTTATTGGTTCTATTCTGTTCTATTTTGCTTGATTTTACTATGTCTAAAGGTATGGGCAGCTAGAAGACAGCAAAAAGTATTATGGTTACCATTATTGATTTCCTATTGATTTCCATTTTGAAATCCTGTGTCACACTTTTTTGTTTTGATTGGCTTTATTCTGTTTTATTTTGTTTGGTTTTATTCTCTTTAAAAATTACCAAAGAACAAAAAACGTAATTGTGGAATTTCAACAGACCTATCTTGGCTACCAGTCCCATAACCCCTGTCAAGGAAGAAAAGTGATGAAGATCAGGAAAGGAAGTTTTATCAGAATGGCTGTACAGTAGGAAGCACAGAATGGTTCAAGGTCTGTCCTTGAGACCCAGACTGCAGGCTTTCCTGTTGAGTCAGTGCCATTCACAGACTGGGAGTAGAGAACAAGGCCAGACCAGGAAGCAAGCCCCACTTGCACTGGTTGCCACCAGAGTAGTGACAACCAGGCTCCAGCCCCTTCCAGCTTGCGGTCTGGCAAACAAGAAGTACCACTACCATCCACTCCCTGTAAGTGACCACCTGATCCAGAGAAATACATGCTGTGATGATAGCTATCGAGGTGAAATGCAATTGGATGCCTCTGGTGTGCAGTGAGTTATCTAGGGGGAATCTTCTTTTGACGGTGGTAGCAATGTTGATTCCCTATGTTCTTTTTTTAAGTCCTATATCGTTTTCATTGTTTTGTTGGGTTGGGTTTTATTCTTTTTTGTTTTGTTTGGCTATGTTTAATCCGATGACATAAGCAGCTGTTTCTAAGATAGCAAGATATGTTATGGTAGTCATTTTGGATTTACTTTTGTCTCGTTTTAAAATCCTTTATTACACTCACTGTTTTGTTTTTATTGTTGCTATTCTGTCCTGTTCTGTTTGATTTTTACTATTTCTGAAGGTATCTCCAGCTATTCTGAAGACAACAAAAGGCATTATGGTAACTGTTGTTGACTTCATAATGTTTTGAAGTCCTGTATCACTTAAACTGGTTTTTTTTTAAATTTCCAGTTCTTCATTTTTTTTCCATTTTATTTTAAAGAGAATAAGACAAAAGAGGTCAGTACAGAGCAGATTGGAACTGGACAACATAGGCAACACAATACTTAACATTAAGACAACCGGACATTAACAATAGCTATCACAATATTTCTTTCTCTGTTATAGTTGAGCATAGTTTCAAATACAATAATATCAAACATAACAAAAAAGCATAAAACCATTCAAAGAGTGAAAGAATTACAGGGCATTCTGAACCGAATAACAGAGAATGATCAATGGGTACTATAATATCTCATTTTCAATAAAAAATTTTGTTTATATTTTCACACATATTCAAATCCCAATAAGACACAATGTGATAGATAGAACCAATGGAAATAGAAGAATAGAAGCTTGGTAGGACATCTAAGAAGGACGGTATTAAATCAGCAATAGCTGTCATAATGTTTTGTTCTCTTGAAAACAGCTGTTCATAGCATCACGTATAATAAAGTCAAACAAAACAGAATAAAACCATTCCAACTGATGAATGAAAACATTGAAAGGCTTCAAAGCTATGAGATGGGGACTCATGATTACCATAAAATCGTATATACTCTTACCAACTCTCATACTAGGGAGACTATACGGTATTTACACATGTGTGTTTGGTTTATTTCGCGTATGAGTATGGTCTCAAGTCGTGTCCATTTATTTATAAATATGGAAAGAGAAATAAAAGGAGTAAAGATAGGAAAAGAGGAAGTTAAATTGTCATTATTTGCAGATGACATGATACTCTACATAGAAGATCCCAAAAACTCCATTGAAAGACTCCTAGATATAATAAATAAATTCAGCAAGGTAGCTGGATACAAAGTCAATACTCAAAAATCTATATCATTTCTATACACTAACAACAAAAGTACTGAGAGAGAAATAGGAGAAGCCACACCCTTCACATTAGCGTCCAAAAAAATGAAATACTTAGGAATTAATCTCACGAAAAAAGTAAAAGACCTATACAGCGAAAATTTAATACCCTGAAAAAGGAAATCGAAGAGGACCTCAGAAAATGGAAAGACATCCCCCGTTCATGGATAAGAAAAACAAACATTGTGAAAATGGCCATTCTCCCAAAATTACTATACAGATTCAACGCAATCCCAATCAAAATACCACTAACATACCTCATAGATCTAGAAAAATCACTCCTAAAATTCATCTGGAACCAGAAGAGGCCTAGAATAGCAAAGGCAATTCTAAGCAACAAAGGCAAGGCAGGAGGCATCACAATCCCTTTTGAAATTATACTACAAATCTACAGTAATAAAATCAACATGATACTGGAATAAAAACAGACCTGAAGATCAGTGGAATAGATTGGAAGATACAACCACAACCACAAACTCACTCAACCACCTTATCTTTGATAAAGGGGCCAAACATGCTCGCTGGAAGGATGACAGTCTCTTTAAAAAAATGGTGCTGAAAAAACTGACTATCCATATGCAGAAGACTAAAACTAGACCCATGCCTATCACCATGTACTAAGCTAAAATCTAAATGGATCAAAGATCTAATATTAAAACAGACACACTAAATCTGCTGAAAGACAAAGTGGGTAAAAATCTCAAAGATATAGGGGTAGGAAGAGAATTCATGAAAAAGAATCAAACTACACAGGAAATACTTCCCAGAATCAATAACTGGGACCACGTCTTATTAAAGAGTTTCTGCACGTCAAAAGAGATTTCCAGCAGAGTGAAAAGAAAACCCACAAATTGGGAAAAAAATTTTAATGGACAGTCCCTCAGACAAAGGACTTCTGTCTAGAACTTATAAAGAATTTAAAAAAATCAGACCCTCAAAATTCAAAGACTCAATCCAAAAATGGGCATCTGAAATGAATACACAGTTCTCAGATGAAGAAGCTGGTTTGTTTTGATTGGTTTTATTCTGTTTTATTTTCCTTGGTTTTATCCTCTTTTTAAAAAAATGAAATTATGTTGCATAATTGGTGTATGGTTATGTTGTCTGTCTTTTCCCAGTAAAAAATGAAAGCTCTCCTTGGATAATGTGGCAGGGCTGAGTTTCTTTGTTTCAGGAATAGTTTAAGATTATGTGTACTGTTGATATGTTTTTAGAAGAGAGATTTTTTAGCCAACTATGAAGTGTGTTCAAAAGATACAGTAAATTTTAAATGTATTACAAAAATTAAATTATTTTTAATTGATTACAAAAGTTAAAATTTTTAAATTTGTTCTCATAAAAAGAATTGTTCTCAGAACTTTAGTTGTACTATTATGGCTCCCCCAATATCCTGAGTCAATTCAAAATGTTTACTTTTCCTGGTCATTTTTTTAATGAAAAAAGAGTAAGAGAAAATTTCATAATAGAATAATAGGAGAATAACAATCGTTAATACATTGAGTATTGTTATCTTTAAAGTAGTTGCAGATACAAGATACGGGCTTAAAAACTTTGCCAAACAATATTAGCTCAGAACTTTCTTTTCAGTGAACTAAGAGAAACTGGTAATATAACTGTCTTGTATTTTATTTTTTCCTTTTGCCTTCCTTCTATTCCCTTTTCCTCATTCTAGTTTTTTGAACAATTTCTTCCCATTTCACAATATCTGTTGTGCACTTTGGATCTTATTTACTATTTCAGTTTCTCACACCAGGGAAACAATACGATGTTTACACATGGGAGTCTGATTTATTTTACTTACAAGTATGATCTCCAGTTGCATCCATTTACCTTTAAATGACTCAAGTATATCCTTCTTTATGGCTGGGTAGTACTCCATTGTCTAACAATAGCATATCATTTTTATCCTTTCCTCAGTTGATAGGCATGTGGGGTTTTTCCAAGATTGTGCTGCTGTAAACTTGGGTGCTCATATATCAGTGTGATATTAGATTTTTAATTCTTCTCATTAGATACCCAGAAGAAGAATAGCTGGGTCAAATGGGACCTCTAATTCTAGTTTTTGAGGACTCTCCATATTGACTTCCATAGTGGTTGTACCAGTCTACACTCCCACCAACAGTAGAGAAGTGTTCTTTTTTCTCCCACAGCCCTGCCAGCATTTATTGTTGGTTGATTTCTTGATGATAGGCATTCTTTCTGGAGATCAAATTTCAGTGTTGTAATTTGCATGTCTCGAATGACGAATGATGTTGAACATTTTTTCATGTACATATTTACCATTTGTATTTCTTCATCTGAGAAGTACATATTCAACTCAGATGCCCATTTTTGGATTGGGTCTTTCAATTTTTTCTATTCTTTATATAATTTCTTTGTCTGAGAGAGACTACTAGCTAAAATTTTTTCCCATTATGTGGGTTGTCTTTTTCACTCTGTTGGTGATTTCTTTTGATTTGCAAAAGCTTTTTAATAATGTACAATCCCAGTTGTTGGTTCTTTAAAGTATTTCCCATGCAGTCTGGGTTTTGTTCATGCAGTCTCTCTTCTAGTAGATTTAGTGTTTCTGTTTTAATATTACAGATATTTGATCCATTTTGACTTTAGTTCGTGATGATAGACATGGGTCTAAAACTAGTCGTCGTTAGCATGTGGAAATCCAGTTTTTCCAGCAACATTCATTAAAGAGGCTATCTGTCTTCCAGTGAACATGTTTTGCCCCTTTGTGAAAGATAAGGTGGCTGAGTGTGTTTGGACTTGTGTCTGCATCAGAAGATATGTTCCACTGATACTCAGTTCTGGTTTTTTGCCAGTACTGTGCTGATTTTACCACAGTAGCTTTGTAGTATAATTTTAAGTCAGGAATTGTAGTGCCCCCTCCCTTGCCTTTGTTGCCCAGAATTACATTTGTTATTCTAGGTCTCTTCTGGTTCCAAATGAATTTTATGAATGTTTTCTCTAATTCTGTGGGGGATGCTAATGGTATTGTGATCCAGCTTGCATTAAATTTGTATAACAATTTTAGGAGTATGGCCCTTTTCACGATGTTAGTTCTTCCTCTCCATGCACGAGATATCTTTTCATTTTCTGATGCCGTTTGGTTTCCTTTCTCAGAGAACTGTAATTTTCAGTGTATCAATACTTTAATTTGTTAGATTGATTCATAAGTTTCTTTTTTTTTTTTTTTTTGATGCTATCGTCAAGGGTATGGTTTCTCTAATTTCCCTCTCAGTGAATTTTTCTCTGTGTTGTTTGAGTACAAGAATGCTATTGAATTTAGAGTGCTAACTTTGTGTCTGGCTACACTGCTGAATTTGGTTGTTAACTCTGGGAGTCTTTTGATGGTGGAGATTTTGGAGCATGCCCTAGTGGCTGGGAAGACCGAGACAGCAACAGGTGAGCCCCAGGTATGTTGTGAGGAGACACGCCAGAGCGGTGTTAAGACTAGATTGTGATAGGGTAAGGGCCTACACAAAGTCATGACTCAGAGGGCAATGACAGGTGGAGTTCCACTGAGAGGCTCCAGGCAGAAGTATGCATTGGAAAAAGATGATGGGAGGCAGCAAGTGCCAGCAAGCTCCATGAGATCTGCAAACAGTAGATGTTCTTTCAACAGCTGATAGGTAAGTCAGCGAGGCCCCTAGTGAGAGGATCATCACCAGGGGCCCACAAAAAAAGGGAGAGGAGCAAATGTGAGGCCTTCAGAGCAGATCTACAGGAGCGGGGACTGCTTCTAGAGGGAAATCTGCATCCAGAGTGTCCTGAGTTTAGACATCTGTAACATGTTTATAAAGTGACCAACTGAAGCATCTTTGGTGTAGGAAATCATTGATGGACTTGTGTCTCACACTGTGCTGTTAAGAATTTTGCATTTGAGGCATCTGTACAAAGGTAAAAGGTGGCTGGTATTCAAATCTGCACCCACATGTGCCTGTCAGGTACCAGGTGTGGAAGCTGATGGTAATGCTGAATCCAATTACCTTGGGTTCCATGGAGGAAAATGTCCTCAGGAGAAGGGAAACGCTGTGTAGGAGAGGGCCAGGTGAGTACAGGCTACTCAGGCAGTCCTATGGAGGGCATGGCCCTCTGCTGCAGGGCCCAAATGAACCCTGGATCCTGCAGTGTGTCTAGATGTGTTTAAAGGACTTACGGTGCCAAAGACTGAGTTCCTTTGATCAGAAGACAGCTGTAGAGATGGCAGTTAGTGGAGGTCCAGCTGGTCCTGTGCGTCGTCTACCTTGCCATGTGACCTGACAGACTCACTGAGGAAAAGGATGATGATCCATAATAGGCAGCCCAACACAGAGACAGTTCTGTCAGACAGCATTCCAGAGCCTCACTTTAAGTTACTTTGCTGCCACCTTTGCCTTCATGAGACCCCTATTTGACACTGAACCCTTGGCCTTATGTGTTTCTTTCTCTTTGCTTTTCTTCCTCCTTTAATTCCCAAACTTAGCCTGTCTCCCATTACTATCAATTACTTTGCCTGGCCTCTGCCCTCCTTTGTGTTCTGGAGCTCCATGTGTAGTCTGGCTTCCAACAACTGAGGTGAGCTGATCTCTTGCCCTGTCCTCCTCTTGCCACACAGTTCAGACCCAGCAACAGTACTGCATTCCCCAGTTAGCAGCACTGGTGAGACCCTCTGCCCACATTGCCATGGAAGTTTAGCCTGTCCCTCTGAGCTGCTCACAAGGTACCATGATTCCTTATGCTTGATTTCTCTATCAAAGTTTATGTCGTTTACATCTCCAGTCCCTTTAGCAGCTGTCCCTTCCTGGAATTTTCCTTTGTGACCATCTGGACTACAAGAGTCATTGGACTTCATTCCCCATGTGGCCTGGGGACCTACTGTACAAGTCTGGGGCAGAGGCTGTGAAACATGCAGTTTGGGCTCACCCAGCCCTTGGGACCAGGATCCCCCAGGAACCACGATTGTGACCGCAGCTTCTCCATGACTCAGACACATTGAGGGTTAGGAACCGTTTTCCAAGAATATATTGAAATCTTTACTTAGATATTTACTGTCAACCAAAGATTTTCCAAGTTGTCACATGACACACAACAGACCAATTTGTAGTATTCTCATTTATCACATGATGCAACTAAAGCTTCAAGAAAGGTTACACAGTGTCAGTATGTCCTCAGGTAAGTTGTGTGAAACTTTTTCAGCATCTCCACTTGCTGGGGTCTCCTGCTGCACTGTCACGTGAAGAATGCAGATGTGCCATGTCTGAGTATCTAACAAATAGACTTTTCCTTTTGAGCTTAGAACCAAGCAGTCAGCCGAAGCTGGGGTGGACCACATGGCTCAGTATGGCATTGAGATCACATTGCTTTTCCCAGCTAGGTAAGCCCTTGCTTATCATGCATTCCTCTAGACAAGTTCATTGCAGAAATGATTTACCATTATAGATTTGGGGCCCAGAGATGTAAAAATTTCCACCATTAGCCCATCCAGAAACATAAGCAAGATTTGGATTTCCTCTGGCACAGCAGTATCTTTTCCTGTTTTTGCCCTTATCTCTGTACTTTCCACCTCCCCTATTGGAAAGGGGTTCAGCATGGAGGTCACCATCTGTAGCACATGCTGTTTGTGCCTGTATTCTCATTCATCCTGAGTCATTCTGTAGCACTTAACAAACATAGACAGGGATAGTGGTAAAGACTCCCAGCAGACTTGGAGCTTTTCTTTGGTGTTTGGTTTTGGTGTGTGGCAGGGATGCTGAAATGTGCTCAGCCAGGTGCTAGCATCCGCATGTGCAGTTACATAGGAGGAAGAGGGTGGAAGGGGTGAAAATGCTGACTTTATCAAACTAAAGAAAATGCTAACATTAATATGTAACAGTAAAGATTCGCAAGTATAGTGGTGAAATATATGTACCATACAATTTACCATCTTAGCCATTTTTTGGTCGAATTTAAACCATATTAAAGCACATCCACACTGTCATACAACTGTCACCACCACCTATATCCAGAGTTTTGCAGTCTTCCCAGAGTTTAGGAAGTAGCTCAGTATCTGTAGGAACAAATTCCCAGAGACATTTGTTGGGCATTTTTATCCCTGATGTCTATGACCTTATCAAGTATTTCAAGTCAAAGGGGAAGAATTAGACTTTTCCAGAAGACAATTACTTCAGAAGTAATTGTTCCTTGCTGAGAAGTCTCTTGAGTCCCTGAGGAGACCATTCCCAGATGACTGTAGCTACCTCACCACCAGGTGCTCCTCCCTGGGTCCTATGCACAGACCTAACAGGGTCCTGTGGACAGGAAGGAGAAAGCACAGGAAGGCAGCAAGCACCTGTGATCTGACCAGACTTCACAGTTCTGGAAGCTGGAAAGGGGTCTTTGCCAGCTGCTGTCTGGACTCACCAGCCACCCTGACACACTCGCCTGTACCTTACCAAACCAGGAAGCACCCTCTCTGGGGAGTAAGTTCCCAGGTTCCAGTGTTGACGCTCCATTCATTGGGAACAGGGCTCAGGAGAACCAAAACGCTAGTCTTTCCTCACCCGGGAAGAACCACAGTGGCACATCTTCCCCCAAGCAGCTTACTTCACCACCCAGATTGGTATGAAAAAAGCCAGCCTAGACCAAGAAGTGCTGGCCAATGGGGGTTTGGAGGATGGCCCTGTTACCTCTGGGTCACCTCTAGGCTGCTATGCTGGCTTTTCCTGGCCTCTCCATCCCCACCTCCAGCTTCTTTCTAGCTTTCTGCATCTCAGTGCAGTCCATGAGGTGCCATGTGCTCTGACAGCCAGCCACATGCAGCCCATAGAGCCACCCTAAGCAGCTTTTGAGCCCTTGCTGTGGGACCTGACCTGCCTTCCACCCCCACCTCAGTTTCTTTCTGTCAGTGAGTGAAGTTAGGAGTAATACTCCAGCTCCTCTGCCCCCAGACAATAGGTAAAACTAGACTCCGGGTGGCCTCAGTGGGGAAGTCAGTCTCAGAGATCACCCAAAGAGAGTCCCCTTGTTTCCAGAACTTTTAGTGATTCCTTCATGACCGAATGGAACCTATTTGTGTGGTTAACATTGTCCCTCTTGCACATTGAAAATGCATCCTTTTAATGTTCAGGATAATCATCAGGGTAAAGTCATACATCTCTAGGTTCTACCAGTGTTTAGATTTAGGTCTGAGGCTGGTTTGTCAGACCTCTGAGCAAGTCTTCCTGGCTTAATAGATTCCCCAGCAGACAGCTCTGCTACCCTTGTTTTCAGGTGTTCCTGCCTAAGCACATCTAGTTACTGAACACTAAGTCTCCTGCTATGACAGAGTCCTGAAAATATGAAACTGCTGGAAGTTTAAGGGCTGTCTAATCCAGCTTTTGTTTATAGGGAGGGACTGAGACAAAGCCAAACCAAGTCTCAGCTCCCCCAGGTCTCTGGCAAATGAATTCATGTTGTACACAGACCTTTGTAGACTTGGTTTTCTTATAGATCAAACCCTAAATGGTTAAGAATTTTTTTCCCACAAATTACTTGAGAACAGATGGAAGAACCAGTAGAATGCCTGGGTCTGAGCTCCGTACAGTCTGCATCTGCCACTCAGTATCTCAGAAACGCTCATGGAGGCTGCAAGCTGTGAAGTATAGTGTGGTCTCTGGTGCTTTGAATGATACTTTCTTCTCCATCTTTCCCGTGCTGAACCAGATCTTCCTCTAGGTTATACAGAGGAGAGGTAAAACATCAAGAACTCAACAAGCTCTGAAGTTCACTCAAGTTTACAGCAATCAGCAGGGCCCCCTCTCTGGCTGTGCCAAGGCACAGAAAAGGCACAGTATGGACATGAGTTTTAGGGGGCCATGGCCTCATCTCAAGACTGCACAGCAGTAACACCAGGCAAGAGGAGACATCTCTCATCCAAATCCAGTGGTTTTGTAGGAGTTTCTTCTGTGTTCAGCACGGAGGAAATAGAACCACTGCATGCACATTGCCTGTAACAGAGGCATTAAAATTACCCCTGTAACACTGACCGGCCTAGGCTGTGGCTAGGTATCCGGTGGCTCTTTGGCAAGGTGGCTAGTTGGACAAGAAAAGTCCATAGATTTGTTTAGTTCTGACCCTCTGTAGTTCCCAGGACTTGTCAATGAAACCCTTGGAATCAACCTTCACAGAGCTACCTGCCTGTGACCTGATGCTTCCGAAATTAAAACTACGTGCTGTTTACCTTTTATTAGTTTTTTTAAAAATAATTTTATTTAAAGAGAAAAAAACAAAAAAAAAACAGAATAAAGGGTAGCAACAATATAGTATTCCAAGGAAAAAAGGAAAAGAACAACAACAAAAAAACCTAAGAAATTATTACTTGACAAATTACATACTGACTTCTTGGAAATAGTTGTTCTCAAATTACAAAGTTAAAACATGTAAAGTAGACATTCAAACAGTAAGACTGTTAACAGTTCTGCTCCACGATCTGACAAAAACAGCAATATGGTCATCCATCTTACCCACGCAAATATACATGCAATTATATCAAAAGAGTAAAATTAAACACAACAAAACAGAGCAAAGCAGATCACAAGAAAGCAATGTAAGAGACAAAAATTTCAAAACTAGACAATCGGAGATATTCACTCTCTATCATATTGACTCTTGTTTTCTTCCAAATAGTTGTCCATATTGTCACATACAGGGAGTTCACATGAAACAACCTAGTATGGAATTGATCTGAGCAGGACGAGGAGGGCATTTCAGGTCTTCAAGACCAGACATTAGGGCATTTCAGGGCTTCAAGACCAGCCAAAAATGGCTGTCATAGTGTCTCTCATTCTCCTCAAAACAGCTGTCCATACCTTAATGTGTGTTGAACTTAAACAAGGCAAAGCAAGCTAAGATCACTTTGAACAAAAAGTGATAGTTTTGCTGGACTTCACATCATGACATTATGGAATCAGCACTAGGTATTGTAGTGTCTCTTTTTCTGCAAAGTAGTTGTTTATTTCAGCATGTGTTATATAGTTGGTTCTCGTAAACTGTTTATAAGCTCTACACATGCATGTGTCTCTACGTGTATATCTATCATTTCTGTATTAGCAGGAAAAACAAAACAAAGCAAGATAAAACAATTCCTAGAAAAGCATGAGGCAGAAAAGTCACATAAAACCACAATACAAGGTGGTCTACAATGGTTACCATTATGTCTCAGCTGTATATAACAACATTAATAAAAACGAAGCATTGGAGACATTATAAGACTTCAAAAGCAAGTAATAATCAAACTAGAGTGGGTATCTTAGTAAATCTTGTCATCTTCAGTGTAGTTGCCTATACACTTAGACTTGATGCTATCCATCATAACAGATTTAAATAAAATCAGTCAATACAAAGTAGCAATCTTAACAACCCAGATTCAAATAAGATCAGTCATAATAAGGCAGTATAAGTTATAAAGGGCTTCAGATTAAGTTGATAGGAAAATTAGGGATGATTAACATAATATGTCCTCTTATTTTGGGGATAGCTGACCATGTCCTCAAGTCTAGTGTAAGTAGACAAACTGGAACAGCACGTAATCCAAGCAGAGTGATGAGAATAATGTAAATTTTAAATCTTGTTACCCCATTAACAATATCCTCTGCCTCCCTTTTTTAGACAATTCCTCCCCTTTCACTCCCATAGGGTGCACTGCTTGTTTGGGGTCCCACTGCCTCCCTATATAGAGCATTTCAATGGACCCTATCTCCTGATTTACTCTGCCTGTGTTTCTCTCTGTTAGTATTTCGAGGCCCTCTACTAGAGATTATAGCCAGTCTTCTCTACCTCATTTCTGTAATTCTATTTTTCTGCCATTGATAGTCTATTTTTCTGTTCTACTCCACTATCTGTCTCGTTCACTGAGGCCTCTCTGCCACTGTTCCTGAAATGCTTGTATTCTTGTTCTCTCTCCCTAGAATGTCCTTCAGTATTTTTTATAGATTGGACTGGTGGTCACAAATTCTCCTAGTTCCTCTTTGTCATGGAAGCATCTTGTTTCTCCATTAATTTCTAGAGAGAGTTTTGTAGGATACATCAATCTGGGCTGGAGATTGTTCTCTTTCAGTACTTGAATTACTCTACTCCAAGCTCTTCTTGACCTGATGGTCTGTGTCGAGAAGTCTGCCGTGATTTTGATGGGTTTTCCTTTATAAGTGATCTGTTTCTTTTCTCTGATGGCTTTTACTATTCTGTTCTTATAATGAATTTCTGGGATCTTGATTATTATGTATCTGGGTGTAGCTCTGTGTGGGTTGTAGGTGGCTGGAGTTGTGTATGCTTCATACCTCTGCATATCATTTCTTTTTTCTATGCTTGGGAAATTTTCGTTAATAATTTGTGTGAATAGCCTTTGTAATTCCTCTGATTTGATTCCTGCTTCTTCATTCACATACTTTATTCTTAAGTTATAGATCCTCTTGTCATCTTCCAGTCTTTGTATCTTTACTGCCTGCTTCCTTGTTTTTAAGAGATCTTCCCTTTCATGACCCCACATTGCAAGCCTGTGTTCAGTTTTTGATAGTCTTTGGTTTCTTTCAAGCAGTTTTGCCAGCTTGCTATGGAGTCTTTAGTTTCCTGATAATCTCTTTGAATCTGCTTCATGAATTGTAGGTTTTTTCTGAATTCTTCATTAAATTTTTCTCTCCATTTGTGTTCCTCCATTCTTCTGTCTGTGTCTTCTTGAGAGGTGCCCAGCCCTGCTTTTATTAATCTACTTATCTCTTGTTTAATTTGAATTAATATTTCAGTTTTGGTCCCACTTACGAGGTCCTGAAGATATCTCTTTATGTCCGCTAACGCTGTGTTTGATGTTGCATTTTTGCTGCCCTCAATCTCTTTTGTATTTACCTCTCCTGGATCAATATTCTCAGGGTTGGGGGCTGGGAGTTTTTTTTTATTTCTCCCTTTCCTCATGTTTTTGGTTCCTTCCATAGAAGTGTACAGTGTAATTCCCAGCCCCTTTTCTTGTTGATTAAGGCTCCTCTAGAGGGCGCAGGCTAGGAGCTTTAGCCCTCTTCAATAGGTTATCAGAGATTAGAGTTCACCCTCGGGCAGTGTGCGCTAGCTCCTCCCCTCCGGGCCAGTCAACCTTTGCAGGCCTTCACTGCGTCAGTGTGCACCTGTCTCAGGAAAGTAATTTGTAGCGACTCACTGGGTCCCCACCAGGGGCGCAGCCTAGTCCAAGCAGATTCTACCAATCCGCTCAGCGAGAGGAGCAACCAACTGAAGCCACTTCCTTATGGAGTTAGGGCTGTCCTGCCCAAATCCAACATGTCATCCAGTCGGTTTCCCTTTTCCTATGGGAGGGTCTTATTCCCATCACTCACCGAGTGTTGATGCCAGTCCCTGAGAACTGCAGGGCTCCCCGACCTCCGACTTCAGCACGGCTGCGGTGGGAATTCACGGTGCCTCTGGGTGGGTCACATGCAGGGCCAGTCCGCATGAGTTGCACGCAGGGCTGTTCAGCTCCAGGCTCCGGAGGCTCAAGCCAGTCACTTTGGTGTGGATCGCTTGTTCGGGTCGGGCAGGAATTCAGGCAGCTCGAAGAGGGCGCCGTGCTTGCTGATCTTATCTTCACTAATAGTAGCCCCAGGACCTCATATTCGAGCGGTTTTTTGCACTTTAGTTTCTTCGTGGGTTGTGGGAGTCCATCTCTCTCTGTTTGGGTCTCTCCAGGCTGTTTTATTCTGGCATTTGAGCTGTCTCTCTCAGAGCGGGTCTCTCTCCTGCTACCTACCAGTCCATCTTTTTTTCCCCTTGTATTAGTTTTTAAAGTCCCAGTCTAACTGATGTTATGGAGCTAGTTATTTCTCATATCCCAATGCTGCTGTGGTTGTTTTGCAAACTAAGATAGAGGGGGGTGTAAAAGCCTCTAAGATGTACTACAGGACTACTTGTGGAAGAACTGTAGAAATTCTGCGTATCAGGTGTAGAGTCCATAAGTCTGTTGTTTTGGAGATGGATTTAACACATTCTGTCTCCTGTACATGACAGTGATTTCATCACTAGAACCCAAGGACTTCTGGATCTCACAGAACAACTGGGACACCTTCCCCACAGCTTCACAAGTATGTTTCCAGCCATGCCCACCCCACCTGCCCTCTCTCAAGTCCAAGGTTTCCCTGCTTACACCACTCTTTTATACAGAACAAAACTGAAATCCAAAAAGGCTCTAGGCTGTCTGGAGCCCTATGGCATCAGATGACTAGTCGGGTTCTGTGCCACTCTACCCCCAAAGCCCGATTCTCTTCACGTTCCTTCCCATGCCACAGGTACAGATGCAGGTGTCACTCTGTTATGGGCTTGATTGTAGAATACATTGTGCAGGTCAGGCCTACAGACTAGAATCTTTGTTTCACCAGTATAACCCTTCAGTGACAGAATCTAGACCAGAGACAAATGTACAGTTGTGCCCCAGCCCTGCCAGAGTTTGCTTATCCTGGGAGGCAGCTGCTAAGGATCTTTGTCTCCATCCCCATCCCCTTCACACATCCAGGTCTAGATAATCACAGTGCACTTGGCAGCTTCTTTGAAATGTAGGAAGATGACGTTCATTTCTTAAAATCCGGAGTCTTCAAGAAATTAAGTAGAAAATAAGATGCATTATTTTTCTTCAATTTTTATTAAACATGTTTGCAGTCCACATGGGGAGTTGTACATGTAGAAAACACATTTTAATTCTTTTTGCATCCCCATCCCCACTTCTTCCTCCCTCCTAACAAACGAGAGAATACAAGTCCATGTGCACATTGGCTTCTATTTGCATAGACTCTGGACTGATTCATATCCAGGGAAAGTCACAGCCTTAGGATGTGACCTGAGGATGGGGGTGGAGATCAGCAGATTTGAGGTTTCTCCTTGGTTTGATGAAAGCATTTTGGAATTAGACTGTGGTGATGCCTGCATAACTCTGAATATACTGAAAGCCACTGAACTGTGCACTTTTAACAAGTGAACTGCATGGTAGACAAATCATATACTATATGATATCTCAATCTAGCTATTTAAAAATGCTTTTCTCAGCAGTGAAATGCTTTTCATTTGGCTTTGAGCTTTGTCTCAGTCGTTTTTCTGTACCTCTTTCATCCTTGGATATATCTCGGCTGGCAGGAGAGAAGGGAGGAGCCCAGAACTGAGGGGGCTTCCAGGGCATGTGCTTGGAGCCATCTCTGCCAGGGGTCTGTGAGCCAGCAGTTAGGACCCTGAAGTCTTGCCTGACCCATGGACCTATGATGTGACACTTGGTGGAGTATCTGCAGATAGCTGGGTGTTACCAGTCCTCTTATTAAGACTTGGAAGAAAGGGGACATTCTACCTGCCAGCATTTCCTGCTGGCTTCCTGAAGATCCACAGGCACATCCAACTGTACCCTTTGTGGAGAAGGGCCTACAGTCTTCTTCGTCTTGGACATAGTTTATTGTACAGAGATCAGCTTCATAACTGAGGGTGGCATAGGCCCTGTAGCCCTTCCCATGAGGACCTCCTTTGTTGTCCTCTGGGCTCTGCCTGGAGCTCCTGCAATGTCCTTTGAAAGAAAGATGATGATGACAGTTGGACTGGTGGCTTAGCAAAACCATGAAAATTACTGAAGAGGTCTATCGTAAATATGGGCTTCTCTGCCAGCTGTTATTTTTGGTTTGTTTCTATTACAGTTGTGCTTTGTGGTAACCACTACAGTATCACATAAATACAGGCTGAATCAGCCAGGCTGCAGAGCCAGCTCTGGGTTTGGGATGACACGTGGACGGCCCCCAGTGGCTTCTCCACCCAGAACCTTTGAAGGTCAGCCAGCAGACCCAAGCCAGGCATGGCCAGGTGGTGCCAGGTGGCCCTTAGGAGCAGTGGATGGTACTCGGCCACATCTTCCAGCCACAACTGAAGCCACAGTGCTCGGGGGACATGGCAGATCTGCCAGTAGCTGGATGGGGAAGGCTGGTGAAACTTGCATCTAGGTGACTTTTGGTGCCTGGGACAGAAATTTCAGGATGAAGAGATGGTGTGCAGAGGTACCCAGGCCTCAGAAGTGCTAGCAGTTGAGCTTCCCAGTTTGGAGTTACAAAAAATATTCTTATTGGAAGAAACGCCAGCTCTGGAATCTAAATTCTCTTTTCCTAGTTTCGCACATGGCTTTGCCATACGGTCAGCCCGCAAGGCCTCTCAGGGCTGCTAGTAGCAGGACTAGCAGTGTGGGCCTGTGACAGGGCTGGGCACTGGGGCTTTGACTCACGCTCCCCAGCGTACAAATGCTTGCTGTCAAAATAGCATCTAATTAACTGCAGCAGAGACTGAGGAGTATAGGAGACTGTAAGGCTAGAGCGACATTACTACCAAGGGAATTGCACTTCTGTTGAGTATTCTTAGTTGAGTATATTATCTGAGACCAGTCCTCAGAACTTCAGTTTTCCCAGTCTTGTGCCTCAGAACCACAAAGGTCCTGTATACTGGGTCAGCCCAGCCCTCAGACAGAACAGGAAGAACCCAGTGATTAGAACTCAGTGTTTAAGAGTGATTACTGTTCATAAAGCAACAGCCACATGGCCTTGGGCAAGTTATCTTTCCCTTGCACCTGTTTCCTCATCTGTTAAATGCTGGTCTCAGAAGATTACCTTGGCAGTCTCAGCAATGGTCCTTATGAGTGTCACCCATGGTCTCCCTCAGCCTGAGGTAGGAACTGAGAACTTTGAGAAGGGCATTACTTACCCAGCATGTGTATATATACAGGAAGAGGCAACAACTGCTCTAAAAAGAAGTCTCCATCCCCATTAGCAGTCACCCTTAACTCCTTCCATCTGCCTTGGGAACCACTAATCCACATTATGAGTCCATTGTAGACATTTCATATAAATGGAAAATGACACAGTTTTTTATGTCTGGTGTCTTGCACACAGCATAGTGTTTAAAACATTCATCCATGTTGCAGCACAGTCCATGCTCCATTCCTTCTTAGGGCAGAATGACATTCCATGGTACCAGCGGGCCACATGTCCTTGGCCCTTGCAAATAATGCTGTGGTGAACACTCACATCCAAGTTTGTGTGTGGCCATTTGTGCTTAGTTCAGCTGCTTAGTTCAGCTGCTCTCCTCAGAAAGTTAAGTACAGGGTTACTATCTTACCTAGCAGTTACACTGGAAAGAATTTTGTTTCCTATATAAAATCCCCTTTGCTTCTTTTTCTGGTTTAATTGTCCTGGTTAGAAGGGATGAGAGTGGACATCCTTGTCTTGTTCTAACCTCCAGGAAGCCATCTAGCCTATCACTGTTGATAGTGGCTCTGACTGTGGGTTTTCATGAATTCCCTTTGTCTGGTTGAAGACCTCATCTTTCTTTTTCACACCAGAAGGAAATTGTTTGGGGTGATTTGTTAACTTCATCCTATTCCAAAAATCAGGGAAAATAGAGTCACTTGATTACTGGTATATTTGCAAAAAGAAAAGCCCATGAAACGTGTGACAGTGCTCTAAGCAGCTCTCCCTTGCTGCACAGGTAACATCAGAATCATAATTCCAGTTTGTGTCCACTCATGTGGCTCCACTGCGTCCAGGATACACATTTATGTTGACTTCCTGACTGAAGAGATTTAAACTTTATTTAGAGGGTTTATTTATTGTATTTTACCTTTTTTATTAGTTAAAAGTCACATAGCAACTGTGAAGGCTGGTATTAATATGGAAAGGTCATTATGACTGGTTTTGCTAAATTCATATCTTCGTGCTCCAACGAGCAGTGAGTACTGAAGCCAAGGAATGTCTACTGAGATAAATGAGGGGTTTGTGCCAGCAGCAGCGACCCAGGTGAAAGATGAGATGAGTTCTGGCTGGCTAGTGTTTGGGGAGAAAGCTGCTATGGACTGTGCTGAGCTTTGGGCTTGTGCTTGCTTCATCCTAGTTCGCAGTAAGCTCACCAACCAATGCCCATCCTCAATGGCATTGCCTTCAGGAAACTGGCTGTGCCTGGCTGTCAGAGCCAGCAGAGTAAGAAGGCTGACCCGGGTACTTGTCTTTGGTGATTGTTTTAGAGCCATTGGAAGCTCAGTACTTTTCCACTCCTATTTTGTATGGCACTTCTCTTCCCTGTGCTCACTGCTGTCCTGTTGTGTAGAAATCCTTTCCTTGGCTTAGTGTCTCACATCGCTAGGCTTTCTCTTTCATCCTTAACTTCCCTGCAGAAACCAGATTCAGACAGGAAGCTGAATCTTTTTTACACCCTTCTGTTTCTTGAGGCATACCTGTCTGTGCTGAGTCTCAGGATGTGTTGGAGTGGAGAGCAGCTGGCCTCTCTGGGCAGCCTGGGCTGGCTCCCTCCATGGGGCCCCAAGAAGAAGAATGGCTGCAAGAGGGATTTCTGGCCCCCTAGGGTGCAGCTAGTAGCTTTTGGACATATGAATCTTTAGCCAAAAGTAGCATTGATTATAAAGGTCTCTGGTACCCCCACACACAGACACACACAAAAATTCCAAAAACACTTGTCTAATTCAGTAATTTTTCAAAGAGTAAGTCTAAATTATGGTAAGCCCTGCAAACGTGCCTCACTGAGGACACAAGGCAGATTCAGAATTAAGACCATCCTGCCCTCTCCAGAGACTTTCTGGTAACTGGAGAAGTGTGAATAGCTCCCATTTTTCCCCATCAGGACTGTTTTACAGTTTTGTGTTGTTTCTAAAACATATTGACCAAAAATAGTACCTTAAAGTGTGGAATAATTGTTAATGTTTATTTTAAAATGTTACTGGAAATAAAATGTAGAGTCAAATGATCAAAACATGGAAAGATTGATTTCTTGGCCATCAACAAGCAAAGACAAGCGAACAGAAGTATTTTTGCACAAGTGAATTCATCGCTTTCTTTCAGAATCCCAAATTCTGCCCCAGAGTGTGTCCTGCCAGGTGTCTGTCTTGCTGTGGCTGCCAACAGCTGCCAGTAGGAATAGCCAGGAGGTTAGCCGGTGACCAGGCATTTCAGGAGGAGGCGAGGTAGTTATGGATGGGAGGGACAGAAGCAGCCAGGAGCCAGGATGGACTGTTGGGCTCCCCTAGCGGGGCTGCCTCCCTGCTTCCAGCCTGTTTTTCACCTAACAGAAGAGCCTAGAGGGTTTGCACAGGAGATTTGGTACAAAGAAGTACTGGCATCTACTCTGCAGTGGGGGTGCAGTGCAGGACCTGGCGGAACACAGGCCTGTCGAGTGGGACCTACTTCCACACTTTCAGATCTGCAGACGAGACCAAAGCAGGTCTCTGCCAGGGCTGTGAGCCAGCCCTCGGAATGCAAGGGTAGAAGAGCGAGTTCTGAGTGGCCTCTGGGTCTCATGTGAACCTTGCCCCTGCCTCCTAGGCTGTGAGCCCAGGCCTTTTCCAGCTCAGGTTCTCATGCAGAGATTGTTCACAAAATTGAGGCAAGCCACAAAGACTCCCCTTCTTTGGACTAGAGTGTGAGAGTATATTTGAGATGAGGGGACTCTTTCTCAGCACTCCTGACATTTTGGTGCAGAAGTCTTTGCTGTGGCATATCCTGTACAGTGCAGGTTATATACAAGTACCCTTGGCCTACACCAGTTAGATGCCAGTAGTGTCTCCCTGAGCTGGGGAGAGGACATATGTAACTGGGCAAACAGCACCCCCAGGAAAGGCCAGCCCTGCTTGGGTCTCAGGTGATGAATAGTTGTTCTGTCATTCAAGATTGTCCTGAGAAACATCTGGGGTCATTGGCAGAAAGTAAGAATATCAGAAAGACTGGATCTGGGAGGATCCCCATCAGTGCTGGGGTGCAACCACAGATCAGATGGTTACCCCGCTTAGGGATCCTATGTGAGGTCTGGGTCCCTCTCCAGGAATGTAATGGTGCTTCCTTCCCATCCAAACCCCTCCCAGCTGTATGTCCCTGTCTGCCAGCACCCATCTGCCCTGCCAAGCTCTGCAAAGGAAATTCCACCAGCAAGAGCTCAGGTCAGCATAGGCTCCTCCCCCAGTGTCACAGCCAGACTGCAACCAGGTGGGAAATCAGCTAACCAGTCCTGTCCCAGGAGGCCTTCTGTACTTTGCTGTGGTTTATTCACTTTTCTCTGTACTTCTCCGCGGACACTGAATTTTAGCACTGTCAGAGCCACTATGGGCTGCTCTCATCGGACGTTTCCTCTGGACAGGGCTAGAGGCAGCTCCTGAGCGTGAGCCTACCTGTACCTCCAGTAGTCCCTGGCTGTCAGTGGCAACCAAAGCATGTACTAGATCATTTTGGTTTTTTGGCTTTTTTAATTTAGAGGAAAAAAAAAACAGAAAAGGGGGTAAAAACAGTAGAGAATTTCAAAAAAAGGTAAGAAATCACTAGTTGATAAATTACATATTGTTATCTTAAAAGTAGTTGCTCAAGTCACAAAATCAAAGCATAAAAAGTGAACAATCAAACAATGACAGTGCAAACCATTCTGTTTGATGAGCTAACAAAAAGTTAGTAGTGTGGTTATCTATGTTGCACACTTAAACATACATTCAGTTATATCCTTTAGAGCACTTTCTTTCCCTTTCATTATCATAATATCTATTATACATTTTGGATCTTATTGTTTCATCTTTATTTATCATTTCTTATACTAGAGAGACAATACAATATTTATAAATGTGAGTCTGATTTATTTCACTTATAAGGATGGACTCACATTGCCTCCATTTATCTAGAAAAACCTCAAGATCATTCTTTTTAGAGCTGAGTAATATTCCATTGTATAAAAATACCACATCTTTTTCATCCATTCTGTGGTTGATGGGCATTTAGGTCATTTCCAAGATTTAGCTATTACAAATTGCACTGCTAGAAACAGGGGTGCACATGTATCACTGTGACATGGCCTTTTCATTTTTCTGGGAAAATACCCAGGAGGAGAATAGCTGGATTGAATGGAATTTCCAATCGTAGTTTTTTGAGGAATCTCCATACTGATTTCCACAGTGGCTGCACCAGTTTACACGCCCACCAACAGTAGAAAACTGTTTCTTTTTCTCCACAGTCTTGCCACAGTTTCTTTGCCAGTACCATGCTGATTTTATCACTGTGGCTTTGTAGTATAATTTCAAGTCAGGAATTGAATGCCTTCTGCCTTACCATTGTTGCGCAGAATTGTCTTTGCTATTCTAGGTCTCTTCTATTTCCAAATGAACTTTAGGAATGTTTTCTCCAGATCTGTAAGGTATGTTAATGGAATTTTGATTGGGATTGCGTTAAATCTGTATAACAGTTTTGGGAGTATGGCCATTTTCACAATGTTGGTTC
>PVJX010000825.1:88143-104678 GCA_004027295.1 Dolichotis patagonum
TTTTTTTTTTTTTTTTTTTTTGGTACCGGGGATCGAACTCATGACCTCGCGCTTGCCAGGCAGGCGCTTAAGCCACTGAGCTAAATCCCCGGCCCTATTTTGTTTTTTTTAAGATGCTATTGTGAAAGGCGATATTTCCATAATTTCTCTCTCATTGAGTTTTTTTTTCCTTGTGTACAGGAATGCTATTGATTTTTGAGTGTTGACTCTGGATCCAGCTACACAGCTGAATTTGTTTATTAACTCCAGTAATTTTGGGGGTCTTCTATGTAGAGTATCATGCCATCTGCAAATAGTGATAATTTAACTTCTTCCTTTCCTGTCTTTATTCCCTTTATTTCTCTCTTTTCTCTGATTGCTCTGGCTAGTATTTCCAGAACTATATTGAATACGCATGGTGATAGTGGACATCTTTGTCTTGTTCCTAATTTCAGAGTGAGAACTTTCAGTTTTTGTCCATTTAATATAATGTTGGCTGTTGGTTTGTCCTTTATCGGATTGAGATACATACCGTCTATTCCAAGTTTCTGAAGGGTTTTTATCATAAACATGTGTTGGACTTTATCAAAAGCTTTTTCTGTGTCTATTGAGATGATCATGTGATTTTTGTTTTTGACTGTGTTGATGTGGTGTATTACATTTATTGATTTGCATATGTTAAAACCATCCCTGCATTCCTGGAATAAATCCCACTTGGAGATGTATAATCTTCTTGATGATTTGCTGCATTCTATTTGCCAGTATTTTATTGAGAATCTTTGCATCAGTGTTCATTAGTGAGATCAGCCTATAGTTCTTTTTGGTTGAGTCTTTCTCTGGTTTTTGTATCAGAGTAATAGTTGCTTCCAGGTATGAGTTAGGGAGAATTGCTTCCCTTTCAATTTCATTGAAGAGTTTGAGGAGTGTGGACATTAAGTCTTCTTTGAATTTCTTGTAGAATTCTGCAGTGAATCCATCAGGACTTAGGCTTTTTGTTGTTGTTGTTGGTAAGTTTTTAATCACATTTTCAATTTTAATAGCTGATATTGGGTTATTCAAAATTTTTGTATCTTCTTGATTGAGCTTTGGTAGTTCATACACTTCTAAAAATCTGTCCATTTCTTGTGTTCTCCATTCTATGTAAGTAGAGATTTTCAAAGTAGGTATTCATGATCTTTTGAATTTCCATGGATCTGTAGTAATTTCTCTTTTCCTTCTGTATTGCATGAATTTGAGTTTTTTATTTCTGTTTCTTGATAAGGTTAGCTAGATGTTTATTCCTTCCGTACTGCATGAATTTGAGATTTTTATTTCTGTTTCTTGATAAGGTTAGCTAGAGGTTTATCAATTTTGTTTATTCTCTCAAAAAACCAGCTCTTTGATTAATTAATTTTTTGTATTTTTTTAGTCTCAATTGCATTAATTTCTACTCTGATCTTTACAATTTCCTCTCTTCTATGGGCTTTGGGTTTTACTTGCTCTTTTTGTAGAAGCTTGAGATGTAACATTAGGTTGTTTATTTAGGCTCATTCTTTTTTCTTGATATGACAGTTTATTGCTATATATTTCTGTCTTAGGACCACTTTCATTGAGTCCCACAGGTTTCAGTATATTGTACTGCATTTTCATTGAATTGTAGGTATTGCTTAATTTCTTCTTGAATTTCATCTGTAATCCATTGATTGTTTAGGAGGTTGTTATTTAATTTTCATATATTTATACAGGTTTTGAAATTTCTTTTGCCATTAATTTCCAATTTAAGTACACTATGGTCTGATAATATGCATGGAGTAATTTCAATCCCTTTGAATTCACTTAAGAATGTTTTATGAGCTAATATATGGTCAGTTTTGGAGAAAGTCCTGTGTGCAGCTGAGACGAATGTGTATTCTGATATGGTTGGGTGGGACACTCTGTAAACATCTACTAAGTCCATTTGCTCACAGGTTTGATTTAGTTCTATTATTTCTTCGCTGACTTTTTGTCTAGCTGATCTATCTCATTGTGACAATGGGGTATTAAAGTCCCCTATTACAGTTGTGTTCTTATGTGTTTGGTTTTTCATGTCCATTAATTTTTGTCTTATATAGTTGAGTGTTCCTGTATTTGGTACATATATATTTATAATTATTAGTTTTTCCTTTTGAGTTTTTCCACTAACAAGTATGTAGTGACCTTCTTGATCTCTTTTCATCATTTTTGGTTTGAAGTTCACATTGTCTGCCAATAGAATAGCTACCCCTGCCTTTTTCTGTCACATGGAATATTGTTTTCCATCCTTTAACTTCTAGTCTATAAGTTTTCTTTTGAGTCAATGTGTCTCTTGTATACAGCATATTGTGAGATCCTGTTTCTTGATCCATTCTGTTGATCTATTTCTTTCAATAGATGAATTAAGGCCATTTACATTGATGGATATAACTAATATGTACTAGCTCATCTTTGTCTTGTTATTTTCCTGCTGTTGGTTTTCTGCTTTTCCCCTTCATTTAATTGCCTGCCCTGCTTGGTGGTTTCTTTCTGTTGTTGTTCTGGAAATTATAGTCATTTTTATCTCTAATAGGTCTTTCAGTATTCTTTCTAGGGTTGGTTTTGTGAACGTGAATTTCTTGAGTTATTCTTTGTCATGGAAATATCTTAGCTCACCATTAAATTTGAAAGAAAGTTTTGCAGGGTAGTCAGTCTGGGTTGAAAGTTGTTTTCCTGCAGGGCTTTAAAAACCCCACTCCAAGCTCATCTTAACTTGAGGGTTTGTGCTGAAAAATCTGCTGTGATTCTAATGGGCTTTCCTGGATAGGTGAGTTGTATCTTTTCTCTAACAGCTTTTAGTATTCTGTTTTTATGCTGTATGTCTGAGATCTTAATTATTATGTGTCTGGGTATGTAGATTTATGTTGTTTGTGACTGTTTGGTGTTCTATATGCCTCACTTATCTGCATATCATATTCCTTCCCCATGTTTGGGAAACTTTCTGCTCTTCTGTAAATAATTTACCAATGTCATTCACAGTGATTCTTGCATCTTCATTGATGCCTATTATTCTTATATTGTTCCTCTTGGCATCATCTTGAAGCTGCTGAATTGTCATTTCATGCTGCTTTGTTATTTTTAAAAGTTCTGTCCTTTCATGATTACTAGCTGTGATCCTGTCCTCAAGTTCCAAAATTGTATCCCCAGCCTCATTTAAATGGTTTTGCCAGCTTTCAATAGAATTTTTTATTTCTTAGCTGTCTCTTTGAATTTGTTTCATGCATTCAAGCATTGTTTCAAGCATTCTGCTTGTTTTCTATATTGTTCATTCAAGGTTTCAATCAGTTTCCCATGCTTGTGTACTTTTTTTGTCTATTTCTTCTCTAGCTATGCTGAGCAATTCCTTTACTAAGGTTGTCAGTTCTGTCTTTATCTGAGAAACTATTTGTAATTTGATTTCCTCTATCACCTCATAGATTTGTTTCTTTATTTCACTTGCTATCTTTTCAGAGATTTCAGATGTATGACTTTTAAAGTCTTCTATGTCAGTGTTTCCTGTACTTGCTCCTGATAGACTAGATGTTTGAGATTACATTTTGCTTTTTGTTTTGTTTTGTTTTGTTTTGTTTTGTTTTTTGTCATTTTCACCTTTAGGGCTAATATTTGATCTTTGGATCCCACTGGTCTCAACTGTCAGTAATGTGTATCTTAGGGTCCTACTGTCTGGTTAATGTTTGTCCAGTTACTAGGTATCACAATGAAGAGACAGCCAGTCACCTGAATTCCTCCTTCAGGGCCTGTTTTGTGAGTCCTATAGTCTTCCTAGGCTGACTAGCCTATGAGTGTTGATGTAAGTCAACCCTTAGTTCCTTCTGTTACTATGTCTTCAGGTTGTTCCAGGTCACCAGATCTCCCTGTCTATAGTGTTTGTCTCGGCTGGGACCCTACTGTGTCACTGGGTGTCTCATAAGCCCTTTTAATTTTCTCCAAGTTGGGGGAGGCCTTATTGGCACACTTCTCAAACCACCTGATGTTCTCTGTATGGAGGAAGGACTCACCCACACTCTTGCCAATCTTCCCAAGGTCCTACAGCTGGAGTGAACTTTGCTATTGCTCCCCGTTTACCCACTGAAGACCTCTATTTTAGGGGCAAACTCACCATACTGACAGAAGCCTGCTGAAGTCCTCTGTTTGGATGAGGGGTTGCTAAGTCTGTCATCAACCAGAAAGCTTAATCTACTGCAGTCCAAGGTTCTGAAAGGAGGAGGCGCAGCCAAAGATCAACAGCAATGCTAGGTCCAGGGGCGGGGGGGGGGGGTCCCCTGAGGGGTGGCTGGGAGGGTGGTTGTGGAAGTGGCCTGCCCTCCAGGCTGGAGGTTTGGGGTCTGAGGGGTGGCTGCAAGGGCAGGTGCAGAAGCAGCCTGCCTCCAGACTGGAGTTCTAGGAACCCAAATTTGATCATTTTGGAGTCTGTGTTACCCAGCATTTTCTTCTGATTGTCAGCCCTATCCTGTCTTAGCAGATATCTCAGGTACTTGGTGTGGTAATGATGACCACCAGGCATCATTCATCCAGATGTGAGAATTTGTCACTGCTGTCCTGGCCCATGAGGAGGACAAGGCCTGGTTAGAGTAGAGGAAGTACTGAGCTGACCACCATAGGCCCTGGGATGGTAGCTTGAAGGATGTGAGGGGAAGGAAGGTCATCAGTCTAGACCTCTCTGATAGGGTGGTGGCATGCCATGGAGACCATTTCTGCCCTTCTGCAGTGGCTTGGGGACAATGACCTGGTGAAGGCAGGGCATACCCTGACAAGAGAATGTACATGGGTGGGAGGGCATGTCTGCTGCAGATCGATGGATGAGTCAGCCACCACAAGGCAATCTCACTGCTTCCCAGCCTTGCTGAGCACTGAGGCTTGCTTTGCTGCAGCTCACTAGAGTAACATCATCTCCAGGGATTACCAAGCAAAAATTTTTCCCTCTGGTTAAAAAAAAAAAAAAGCACAGCTACCTTAGGCCCTTCCTTTAAAAGTACTATGTGCTGTGCCACCTGAGTCTGACCATGGCACCATGCCCAGCTCTCAGCATTCCCTGCCGGGAAGCCTAAAAGACAGTACCAGTTGCCATTGGTGCCTTGTGAGCAGTTGCCCTTCTTTCATGATCTTTAAAAACAAAAATGTGTAAAATAGGTTTGTTCTTCTCCTGAACTCGGACCTGATTTTTTGCACTGGCTTTACAGCATACCACCTGCCCATGTGTGCTCTTCTTCTGCCTCCTGCTTTTCTCCCCATGAGAGGGAGCCAGTGACATGAATCCTTCAGGCCAATTGGAGTCGCCACAGTCTAGCAGGGGAGGGAGAGACAGGGTAGGAAAAGAAGAACCCTGATGAGTCAAGTCTTCTGCTTGTAGAAGAAACTCTCAGAGGGACTACGCTGCCCTACCCTGCTGCCGCTTTTGTTTGGGTTTGGGTGGGGGGCAGAATCTTTCTGTATAGTTCAAATTAGCTTTGAACTCACTATACAGCACAGGCTGGCCTTGAACTCATAGTAATCCTCCTGCCTCAGCTTTCCAGGTGCTGGGATTGCAGGCATCACCACCTCAACTGGCTCCTAACTTGTTTCTTTCCCTCATGCTAAATCCACAGTTATATAGCACCTGCCAACTGGCACTTACACCTGTCCCCTCCACCTGGCCCTGCTTACCTTGGTTTTCTGCTTATACATTACATAGATATGACGACCTCAGGTGCTCTCATCTTCATGTGCTGCGCTGAAGTACTGTGTCTTCAAACTCCAGGAGACTGCCTCACAGCCCTGCAAGGACCACAGTTCCATCAGATCACTGCTGGACTGTGTCTTACCGCAGTACCACAGTTGGGAAGTTGGCTAGTCACGTCCAAAAAACAGACACCTGCAATGTCAGGCCAGAAGCTGGTGTGTGTTTCCTCCCTTTGTATTCAACAGAGCCATGCCACTCATATCCCCTTGGCACTCAGTGTCCTGAGGATAAACACGGGAGAATTCTTTCTAGAGGGAACAATACTATTGGTGCCATCAGATGCCATTGTAGGGCACACTGTGAGGAGCAGGGCAGGGGCCACTGGCACCTTCAGCAATGATGGATGTAGACAGTTTACAGTGCAGGAATGGTGGCCAGGAACACACAGTCCCCAGAGGAGTTCACCAAAAAGACACCAAGTTTGCAAAGCCTGAACCGTGTTGCCACCATGAGCACCAGGACCCTGTCTTTCAAGGGTGCTGGACTGTCTCTCTGCTGGGGCCACGAGAGCTGTTGATATCCTTGCAGCTACAAGGAACAGTTAGAAGTCCTTATATATCCTGTCCCTTTTTTCCACAGGGTGTCACTGTAAGATTCACAGGGAAGGTCGCTGGACTCACAGTACTCAGTTGCCTGTGCTGGCTGGTTGTTAGGGACAGACCAGAACTATGTTCAGTAAAACCAAACATACAAAAGAAAGTCACCATTGTGTATCCACAGTGAGGCACTGTATGCTGCTTACCCTGTGTTCATGTGTACACATGCATGCTTTTCATTTCTCAAGACTTCTGAGGGGCTGTGTGCATGAGTAATGTCTTCTTGTGGCCTGTGTCTACGACAGTGAGTACTGAATTATCACCAGACATTGTACCCGGTACAGTGGAAGGACTGGGGTGGGGCACAGCCTTCTCTAGCCATTGCTCCATGTGTCAGCATATGAGACAGGACTGGACAGGTGGTGGGAGGACTTACGCTTTTCTTTCTTTTCCTCTTTCCTTCCAGCCAGTAGAACGTCCATGTCCATCCACTTGAGGCCAAGTTACTATGACTGTACTTTCCCTGGAGGCTAGGATTAAGCAGGAGCTCATATTTCAAGATGAGCTGCTTGCCTCAACTTGGAGGCTTCTTTTTTTGTTTGTTTGTTTGTTTGTTTGTTTTTGATTTTGAAGGAAATGTACATTGTAACCTGTCACTCCAGTGGGAATTGTGTCAAGAGTTTAAACATAAAGACACTAGTTTTGACAAATGCCTACATACCTTAAGTTTGCACCAAGCACACAGGTCTATCAGTCCTCTGAGTGCACTGAGTCCTTCCAGGTGAAGGCACAGTAAAACCTAAGCATTGGTGCATGGACTTTGAAATTCAACAGGGTGTCTGTTCTGTTTCCCATTTCCCTGGCCCATTGGTTGTTACTCCTTCTTTCCAGTGTGTATTTCTGTTTCACTGATGCTTCCCAGTACAGTGTGAATTTCCAGGAGTGAACAGTAACAAAAAGCACATGGTACTATGGGCTGAATCGTGTCCCCCTGATTCTGTTGAAACCTAGTCTCCAGTACGGCTTTAGGAAGTAGTGGAGGTTAAACAAGGTCATAAGGGCAAAGCCTGACCCAAGAAGCCTGTGTCATAGAAGGAAGCAACACAGTGAGAAGGTTAAAGCAGGCCTGGTACCTGCCACATGAGCATGTGGGGCTATTGCTGGAGCCAAGGGTCTAGATGCCTGGGGACAGTGGCCTGAGCTGCTTGACACAGGTAGTGTATTCTCTACTTCTGCATCAAAACAGTTACTAGAGTGTTGTTTTACTTATGAACTATATATGGTATAGTTAGTTCCACCGGACAGTTTAGGGGAAAGTGACACATTAGACGACCAGCAAAGCACAGGATTGTGCAGCATGACCTTTCTGTAGTGTTTGCTTCTCTCATCTGTTCACCCTTGCATTCCAAGACTGGGAAGGTGTCTGGCTTATTAGCGGAATGAACAGGTGAATTCATGGGTTTCCAAAGTACACCTTTTTACGCTGAAAAGAGGACAACCTTTCCAGCATTTTCCCCTGAATCCTCCAGAGCAGGAGTCAAAAGTGCCTTGCTCAGGCCTCCAGTCTCAGTTTACCCTCTGACAGGAGACAACATATCAACCTCAAAGGTTATGAGCTGCCAGAAAGTGGGTGACAGCTCTCATAATGCCTGTGGTGACCTTTGAGGAGAGCGTATCTGTCCCCACCAACAGCCTTTTGTCTCTGAACCCAGGGGGACAGGTTGCAGAAGACAGGCTTAGCCACAATCTTCCCAAAATGCAGGAGGCAAGAGTGGCAGGTAGAGGTGCAGAGCCTTGCAGGAGTTCTTTGAGACAATGTGTCCTCAGGTTTAGATGTCATAACTGGGCTCAGAAATGGCCTGCAACTCCCTAAGGCCAGTAGGCACCATGTAGTGGACAGTGGCCCTGGGCTTGTACCAAGCCAAAGGGCATTTCCCAACCCCAGTGTCCTAGAGCTGAGAGTAGCATCATCAGTGTCTGCTCTGGATCTGAGCCTAGTGGCTTTTATATGGTGGTCCTTGTGTGTGATGGCCTTTGAAAGCCCATCCAGTGGGGAGCAGTCCAAAGGTGTCCTCCAAACCCAGACACAGTTTTGTCTTGGCAGAGAAAAGGTCCATTTATGTTTACTTTGAACCTTATGGGAATAAGGTTGAATAAATCCATTTAACAGAAAAAAATTAGCATCTTCTCTTTGTCCAGGTGAGTATCCCCAGGGCTGGTTGTGGTCTTCTCTAAGCAAGTTGCTTTGGTACTAACCCCAGTTCTGCATCTTTCCTTCTTCTGGATGATAGGCTTTTCGGCAGCCCAGAGCAGTGTGACATCATACATGTGTGGTGTTGGGGAATCTGGCAGCTGTACATGATGTCATTTCTAAATTAGGATTTTCTACATTGGGTTATTGGCTTGTTTATTTTCACATCATGCTCCTTTTAGACCTCTTTAGTAAGTACCTGATATTCAGGGAGAGAACACTCCCCAAGGCAGAATGAAGCACAGGGTGATATTTGCATTTCTGTTTTGATAAACCAGGGTAACAGTTGTGTTGTTTGCTGCTTTACTTAGAAATGCACAGGGATTTGATTCTGGAATGGGCAGTGGTTTCTTAAATATAACACACCAAAGCACAAGCAACAAAAGGAAAAATAGATAAATTGGACTTCAGGGAAATTTAAAATCCCTATGTGTCAAAGGGCATTATTTCAATATAAAAAGAAATCTCACAGAACTGAAGGAAATATTGCAAATCATGTACATCCTAAGAAATTCATACCCAGAGATACAAAGAATTTTCACATCAGTAATAAAAAGAAGTCCAATTGAAAATGCGCAAAGGATCTAAATTAACATTTGTCTAAAGAAGATAAACAAATGCCAAAACGCACATGAGAAGATATTTGACATCATTAATCATGAGGAAAATGCAAGTGAAATGCAAGCGAAAGACAAGAATGTTGTCAAGAATGTGGAGAAAAAATCAGAGGCCTCACATGTTACTGGTAGAGTATAAAATGTGGCAGCCACTGTGGAAAACAGTCTGGCAATTCCTAAAAAAAGTTCATCTGGACTGAAAATGTGGCTCAGTGATAGAGCACACGCTTTGCACGTGTGAGCCTGCATTCAGTCACTAGCACCAAGAAAAGAGAGAAGCTAAAACAGCTACTGAAAAGTCAGAAAACTTGCACACGTGTGTGTTCATAGCAGCATTACTCACAGTAGGCAGAGGCGGAAACAAGCCGGTGTGCATCTGTGTCTCAATGGATGAACAAATGCAGTCTCTCTGTTCAGGAGAGTGTTGTCAGCAATAAAAGGAAATGAAGGACATAAAATATGGATGATGCAGACACACCACATGATGTCAAAGAAGACAAAGGACTGCATGCCGTGGTGACCATAACAGGAAAATCAGAGACAGAAGGTCAGTCAGAGGACGTCAGAGCAGGAAAGAAGAGGCATTTGGAGGCGTAGGGTTCCTTTGGGGGACGATGAAAGTGTTTTGTAATTCAGTATTGGGGATGGCTCTACAGCAGACTAGAACCACTGAATCATAGTCTTTAAAAACGTTAAAAATGAGGTTTGGAGGCTGACACTTGCAATCCCATCTACTTAGGAAAAACATCAAGACAGAAAGTTCACAAGTTTGAGGCCACCCTGGGCAACTATACAAGAGTAAAAAGGGCTGTGGACACAGTTCAGTGGTAAGACCACTTGCTGAGTATGTGCCAAGGTCATAAGTTAAATCCTCAGTACTGCAAAAAGACCAGGGCTCAAAATGATGAACTTTGTTACATAAACTTTTGATCAAAAAAATTTAAATACATGCACAAGGAGCAGATACAAGCTAGTGAGGAGGTAATGGCTGATGGAGACCTCTTGGGCTGCCTTATGATCCTGCCTGTCCTACAGAAATACCCTCTGTTCTGGAGACTTTCTTGGAGAGGCTAGATATCTGCTAGAGTGACCTTTCCAGAGACAAGAGTATGCTAGGGATCCCAGAGGACTGTGGAATGGAGGACAATTCACAGGTGGCTTTTTGGAGTGACTCACTTATTGAAGGGACACCAGAATGTCAACAGTCTAACCTAAAACTTCAGGACAGCATTTGGATTCTTTAATTATTACATTTACTTCTGTTTTGTTTTGTTTTTCTGGTGAGGAATGCTGGTGACTTGGGTTGTTTTGTTTTTTTACTGAGCAGGTGCCCTACCTCTGAGCTGTGTGCTGTGTAGGACTGGGAGGGAAATAAAGCACCAGGACCAGCGTTTGTTACCATAGAAAGGTTTCCATTCTATCCTGCTGGTCCCTCCTCTGTCTCTATGTTTGTGTCAGTACCCACATCCCCACCCCCAGCACTGGCCTGGGAAACAGTTGTCAGACATAGCCAAGCAAGCAGTGCACTGGATGCCGTGCCAGTGCATAGAGACCCTAAGATAATGTACAACCTGGACACTCCAGGATGCTTTCTTCCTATGCTAGCGGAAATGAAATGTTGCTGCTTACAAATTATAGAAGACACTACTTAGGTGGAAATTGGAGCTTTGTAGGGGACTGTTTCTGTTTTACCAAAAGAAATTGTGTTACATTCTTAGCTTTCAGCATCCTGAAATTCCACCTGAGAAGAGTTTATTCAAAGAATATGTGTGTTAAAGTTAACAAGGAGGAGGTCTCACTGATCATTCTTATTTCTCCCAGAATGAGTCCTCCTGTGACCACTTGCTGTCACCCTAAGTGTTAAACTTCCTTTTCTCTGACACATGCATGCTCTGATTTCCATATTTCCTGTGCTGTTTGTAACCTAAAGTGACAGACGTGCCTCATTGCCCCCAAGTTCCCTGCTCACCTGCCTATTGCCCCAACTGCATCATACTGCTACCAGGGTAATGACTCAGTTTACAAAGTAGGATATGTCCAGGTATATGATGATAGGCAACCCATAGCCACTCACCTCTCACTGGTTCTGGGGGAAGGCATGACCACCAGAGGCTGCTGGTCCACCCACAAGTTGTGGCAGGTGACCCTGGGTGGACAGAGATGCAGCCAGACAGTACAAGTCCCCTCCAGACCCATAGCTCCATCCACAGGTGGATCCTGCCATAGGAGTCACGGCCCTAGTCAAAATTCCCCAGGATAACGTCCTGCCAACCACCATCACTTTCTCAGCAACAGAGTCACAGCCTAGAAGAAGCACATGGTGACATCAGTTCACAAACCACCCTAAGCCTCTAGATAAGGCAGGTGGAGCTGGGTGATGCCATGAGGGACTGCACGAGAGGGCAGAAAATGGAAAGAGGTGACTACGGATAGAAATGGCACAAGTCCCTTGTGTGCCAAAAACTGATCTTATTATCTGAAAAGCTAAAGCCCCAGAAGATGAGTCCAGTTCCAGAACACTGGAGGAAAAGCCCTCTACACCCTTGTAGGAAACCAGCTGTTGCCTGGGCCAGGTGGTAGTTGACTTAAGAATCCCCACAAGGGTGACGCACAACATGAGGATTGGAGTAGCACTGAGCATGGCACCCAATGCCTGTAGGATACAGGTTGCCTGGCACCTGTGCTTGCTCACAGATTACCAGACAGGCATCTTCCTGCGCTTTCATTGGTCACTTCCATTTGCCTGGGCAGCCTTGGTAACCAAGAGCTGCATGCCTTGATCTTGGAGGAAGACAAGTTGCTCTGGTAGAGGAGTGATGTGCCGGTGTCCCCTGCTGAGGAAAGCTACCTGCAAGCACACAGAGCTGTCATCAGACACCATCTCAAGATGCAGTGTAGCTCACCCAGACCTTCTCTGCCATACCTTTGTCCTGGAACCTGGTACCATTCCCTGAGCAGTATGCATCGCTCTGAAAGGGGAGATGAGGGCATCAGAGTGTATGTGCTTCCCACATGAACTCTTGTTTCTGCTGGCCTATGGAGAGGGGAGCCCTGGGGCAATGTCTACCCAGTTCTACCAGGCCAAGGCAGGTCCACATGCCTGGAGATGTTGCAGCTTCTGGGGACAAAGTGAGATGAGATGCCCCTAAGTTCAGGGTGCTGGGTGAGGAGACACAGTTTCTTTTTGCTTTTGGAGCCATATGTTGCCAGAAGGTGCTCACAGGTCAACCTCCTACATCATGCTCTGCACTTGCTTTGAATCATGTCTTCTAAATCATATTAAATTTCTTTTCTGCTTTCAAGCAGCCGTGAAAAAACAACCATCACATTAGGATACTCACTCTGGGCACATCTGGCCCCTTTTTGAAGACATATGGCCCTTGATAAGCTGACCCTCCCAGCAGCCTCTGCTTCAGTGCCAGAGCCCAGCAGAGCTGCAGCTTCTCATCACCATGGGAAAGACAGCACACACTTAACCCAGAACCATTCCCCCTCCAGGCAGAAGAGAAAGCGTCATGAAAACGGCCTCTTGATGCTAAATGGCACAGACTGAAGTTGGAAGCACAGCGTGTGTGGATGCTCGGCAGCTCCAGTTAGTCACTCTGTGCCGTGGACAGTGTCTGTAGCCCCTGCAAGACTCAGTTACTGGGATCTGTATGGGTTAGGATCTAGGCGGAAGTAGAGTTGGGAGGTGAGTTTTCAGGTTTCAAGATAGTTTATGGGAAAGATAAAACCACCACCAAGTTTGAGCATATTAGAGCACCTGTATTTTTCAGCTTCCATTGGCAGACTTTTAAAATGCTGATGTTTCAAGCCAGGTGTAGTGCTGCACACCTGTAATCCCAGCATTTGGGAGGCTGAGGCAGAAGGATCACCAAGAGTTCAAGGCCACTCTGAGCTATATAGTGAGTTCAAGACCAGCCTGGGCTACATATTGAGACAGGAGCTCAGAAAAACAAAACATAACAATGTTGATGTTTCTTTGCCTTTGGGAATAAAATCCTGTGCCTGCTTGTTTTCTAGTGCACTGGAATAGTCTTGTGGGATGCTGCATATGGCTTCCTGAGGGCCAGAGCTGGCGTGTTTGAGTGCCATGGGCAGGCTGAGACCAAGGATGAGTGTGCACTGGCCTGCCACTCACAGGACCAGTGTGGCAGTCACTCTGATGTTCTTGATAATGAGAACCATGTTTTCTTCCTCCCCCACCCATCTTCTGTCTTTTAAAAACTTATTTCCCTTTAACTCTTCTCTCATGTGCAGGGAAGGCTGCTGCTTTTTGCTGTGTTGGTGCACAGGATGGTAGTCATCATGGCTGACTGGTGTTTCACACTGAGGTTGAGTTTCTCCTCCTCTCTGTGCTGCAACTAACCCTAAGTAGCACCCAATCCTGAGAGGGACAGACTTTCTTGCTGTAGGTAGAAAAATCACATCGGCTGCAGTAGAACAAGTGGTTGAGAACAAGGAACACATGAACTAAAAGTCAGAAAGATTAGGAATCAGAAGTGGTATGCGAAGGCAGCCAATGGGAAAAGGGGCGTGAGCCAGGCCTGGTGCGCCTGCCTGGGGCAGAGGAGCGGTCTGCACCACCACTGAGCACCTCCATGAGAGGATCTCTGCTGTTCTGGATTCCCCAGCTTCTTACTACCAGAAGGAACAGAACAGCAGCACCCCTGTGCCTCAGCTTCTGCACCCTTCTGGCATTTCCCTGTTGAGTGCTTACAAGAATTAAATAGGATGCTGAGTGTGGTGTTGTGTGCTCTGCTTCCTGACTGGCGGTAGCCTCTGCCGTGAGCAAAGCTAGGCTCATGGGGCATCCAGCCAGGGTGCAGGGGACCAGCAGAAGTGAAGCCACACCAGCTTTGCTTCCCTCCTCTTCACAAAATCTGACTCTGGTCATTACCTGCTGCTGAATATTAGCTCCTGAGCTGTTTACAGTTGGTAACAATTGTTGTATACTATAAGCACATATAAGATCATTACTATACCTGCAAATTACAGCTAACCATTGATGGAATTTCTCTAAAATTCCTTTCTGATTTTATGGTTAAATGAGGATAAGTAGAACTAGTGAAGGCGGCTGAGATGGATTAGTTTATCATATACTTTGCAAGTCCTTATGAAGAGTGTCCGATCAGGCCCGGGAATTTGCCTTAAGGAGATAATCAGAGCTGGGCATAGCCCAAGGTGCGTACCTCATTATCATTTATAAGTCAGACAATCAAACAAAAGTAAATGTTTAGTGGCAAGGGATAGGTCAGTGAACTTGAGGGAAAATCCACACATTGGAATCTGGTGTAGTTATTAAAAGTATCTCAAGGCAGAATATTTACTGAGTAAATTCCTAGTCCACAGGATTAGTGGACAAAACAGCAGACATACTGTGTATCACAGAAATATTACCAAAGGTGATACCACCGTTGTCCTAAATTGTGGGGAATTAGTTGATGAATATGACATTGTATATAGATAGGAATAGGACCTGGAAATACCATAGTGACCATGTATTCATTTCTGTAATCAGAATTTTTTTCTATTTCAAGCAACTGCTAGGAAAAGCAGTGGTGGGAAAGTGGTTCCCTTCCAGACAAGGGCTGCTTCAAATGCTGCAGGTTCATGGGCTGTGGTCAGAAATATCAGCAGACCAGGCATGAACTCCACGTCCTGTCCTAGCCTCTTCCTGTGCCCCAGGATATCCTGCACCTGCCCCTGGGTGCCACACAGGTGAGGTGATGGTGAGACTCAGCCCTTGTACAGCACTGGGGATATGGCAAGAGCTCCATCAAAGTCAGCATAAAATTGGGCATCAGTAAGCTGCTGATAGACACATACCATGCTGAGACTGTGGCTCTTTGTGGCCTTGGCTCAAGTTGCCGTGTCATCTTAAGTGAATCTCTGGACTCAAGAGTTCAGATCCATGGCCAGCACAGTCTCTTCCTTGTTCTTTCTCTGACAGAGATGGTCAGCATTCCAGGTTCCAGGGTACATGTACAATGGCTGAGGCACAGTGGGAGACACCTGCTTCCTAGGCAGACACACTGCTTAGGATGCAGCTCTCAAGGCAGGCTTGATTTTGCAGAATGAATAAGTAGAAGACTGGTTTTATTTACTGTTTTAGGCAAAGGTTCCCAAGGTGGGTGGACAGCTTATCCTACCTACCCAGCCAGTGTCTGCCTAACCAGGGCTACTGCAGCTGGTTGAAGATGAGAGTCTGTGTGTCATTGGTAGATGGGTGTGTTTATATTTTTCCTGCAAGAAGGGACACCAGGGATCCAGTATTCCGTGGCAGGGAAGCATTGGAAACCACCTCTTAAGCACATGACCTTGTAAACAGTGAGTTTACTGGGTGTTGGGAAGCGGAGGAAAGGGGCCTGGGGAGCAAAGAGTGGTCCCTACCTTGCCCCCACAATTGCTTAGAAATGAATTCTCCAACCAGGCAGGTGCTGCAGTGAATCCAGGACAGGGTGATCTGTGACTGTTCTGGGTGTTTTTGCTGAGGTCGCAGGGCAGTGGAGGCCAAGGCCATGAATCAGCCAGCTTGCATGCCAAGAGGTAGCTGGTCCCGAATGTATCGACAGGATGCTGTCTGTGGTCTCACAAGCTGCCAAGCCCTGGCTAGCTAGCATGGTGTGGGGCCCTTACTTTGATCAGTCATCTTAAATGGCACCAGTGAGCCAGCTGCTGTGGGTTTTCCATCTGTGACCAACATACGTGACAGTAATCTGAAAAAGAACCTTGGTGCATGCTTATCCAGAATGCCCAAGGGCCTCGAAAAAGGCCTTGTTGCCAAGCACTGCCAAACCCTAGCCTACACACCACCCAGCTGTGGTGCCTGTGGTCCTTAAGCTGGTGCATGCAGGTGAGCACCTTTTTTTGCCAGAGTACAGTTAGACAGATTCTGTTCAGGAGGACGGTCCCAACATCCTTTGAAGGAGGCAAGTTTTACCAGTTTCCTCAAGTGAGAAGCCTAGCTCAGGGTCAGGAGTGGTTTTAATTGACATCAGACACATACAGTTATTTTGCAAAAAACTAACTCTTGAGCGCTACATGGGCATCCATGTTTATAGCTGTACAGTTTATAACAGCCAGATCTTAGAAACAACCTAAATACCTGTCAGCTGAGGAATGGATAAAAAAGATGTATTTTTGTACAATAAAGTGCTATGCAGCCATACAGAAGGATAAACTGGAGACTTTTATAAGTAAATGGATACAATTTGAGACCATATTCATAAGTGAAATAAATCAGACATGCATGTATAAACATCATATTGTGTCACTAGTGTAAGAAGCTGAAATTGTTGTTCCCTGATTGTCATGTTTTGAAATTTTGTTTTATTTTTGTTTCTATTTGAAATAAAATGGATTTGGGAGAGAGACAGAGGAGGAGAGGGAGAAAGGGAGGG
>PVJX010000825.1:104778-205386 GCA_004027295.1 Dolichotis patagonum
GGAGGGAGGGAAAGAGAAAGAAAGAAAGAAAGAAAGAAAGAAAGAAAGAAAGAAAGAAAGAAAGAAAGAAAGAAAGAAAGAAAGAAAAGAGGGAGGGGAGGAAGGAAAGAAAAGAAAAAAGAAAGAAAGAAAGAAAGAAAGAAAGAAAGAAAGAAAGAAAGAAAGAAAGAAAAAAGAAAGAAAGGAGGGAGGGGAGGAAGGAAAGAAAAGAAAGAAAGAGAAAGAAAGAAAGAAAGAAAGAAAGAAAGAAAGAAAGAAAGAAGAAAAGAAAGAAACAAAAGAGAAAGGGAGAGGGAGAGAGGGGAGGAAGGAAGGAAGCAAGGAAAGAAGGAAGGAAGGAAGGAAGGAAGGAAGGAAGGAAGGAAGGAAGGAAGGAAGGAAATAGTTCTTAGAAAATCTCTAGTTTAGGCAGGTGTGGTGGCATATACCTGTGATCCCAGCTGTTTAGGAAGCTGAAATAGGAAGATTGTAAGTTCAAAGCCAGTCCAGTCAACCTAGTAAGACCTCGCAAAAACTAAATAAAAAGCTTCTACTTTGAAAACCGGTCACCATCAGAGCTTTGTAGGACCAGACTTCTATTTCCTTTTGTTGATTATATCATGAAACATAAGTAAGCAAACAAAATATAATGTGAATAAAAACAGGATGTGGGGAGAGAATAACCTAAAAAATAAAAACTCTTTCAATTGTTTGCCAGTAGAAAATATAAAATTTAATACGTTGCTTGATAAGGAAGCTGTGAATTTTACTCTTATTAAAAAGTATTTCAGAAAAGTTTAGAATTTTAGGGACATTCTTTAGGACATACTTTATTTTTAGGATAGTTTGAAAATTTTGACTAATAAAGTCCATGTGTGATGTTTACATTTTCTAAGAGAGACATGGATTGCTGTCTGAAATCACTCGGCATGCTCATCTGCAGGCCTGGTGCGGGCATCTCTGCCCGCAGGCAGCAAGATGTGTTCCCTCGTCTTTGCAGCAGCATCCTGTGAGGAGGCCTGCATGGTTGAGGCTGCACACACTCCCAGTCCTTGGGTGTAGGAAAGGGGGGGTCTAGGTGAAGCCAGTAGCCAGCCCATTGCTTCAAGAGTTTGGAAAGAACCAGGGTCACACACTCCTCCTCTTCCAGGGGCATCTGAATGTTTCCCAACCAAGCAGTCCACTCTTACCTCCTGCATAGAGACCAGTTCATCCTCCCCTTGCCACACAGTCACTTGCCAGCAGTGGACACAGTCATTGGCTCTCTGTCTTAGTTACTTTTTACTCATCGCTGAGACAAAATACCTGATGCCCAAAGTTGGGAAAGGAAAGGTTTATTTCTTACAGTTTTTGGAGGTTTCAGTCCATACTCAGTTGGCTCCAAGGCAGGGTGGCATAGTGGGGCCGCAGTTCATGGCGGCTGCAAACCTCAAGCGGGAACTGGCAAGAGAGAGACATACCTTCTTCCTGCCATTACATCGCATCCTGGCTCCACCCCTAGGAGGGTGTAGCACTAACACCACCACTTCAAGCCCTAGACAATGAACCAATCACAAATGCACAATGCAAATACATGAGGCCTGGGGGCCACCGACATAAACCATGACACTCTCCAACCTCTAATCACTCGGAATAAGCCTGTGAACAGACCTAGTGCACAGCCCCTGGAGAATCTCACCTTCCATAGAGTCTCTTCGAGGACATTTAAGTATCTGAGAAGGCAGTGAAGCATCCTATACCCAGCCAAGTTCGGACTCACTTTCTCCTGGCCATTCTGGGGCCCTGGATCCACACCCAGCATGCACTGACAAGAGCACCAGCTCCAAGCTCACAGTCCAGAAATGCTGAGGTGTGGCATGAAGAGTGCCCTGTCCTCAGAATCCTCGGTGTCACGCCTTCCATATGACATCACACTCCTGAGAACTCACCAGAGGACCACAGTGGGGCACAGCCCCATGGGGGCCACACTTGGTTCACATTCATTGTTTTGACTGACCACTGTGTGATGCTGCAAAGTAAGAATTACCCCACACTGACAAGCTGGACCCTAAAGGGAGCAGCTGGCCTTGCCACACCTTTAGATTTGCTAAAATTCCAGTTGACAGAAACAGGGTCAAGACCAGAGGGTTCAGCATTAGCAGTTAGTCTAGCCACTACCATAAAGACCCAAAGGTCCCTGGCTTGTTGGGTCTTAATGTATTTACAATTGCAGTATCCCTAAACAAAGAGATGGCTATAGTAAGGAGAAAGCATCCAAGTCCAGCTCCCTCCACCTGCATCCAGCTCCACCCATTCCCAGGGGGACCATAGTAACAGGAGCTCCCTACTGGGCAGTAGCAAAAGCTAAACAAGATGAGACAGATCTCTAGAAACAAGCCTTGTTGCTATAGGGCCAGATTCCAATCCTAAAGCACTATTTTCCATTTCTGGGACATACAAATGTAGAGGAAACTTTGGGACATTTACCAAAATCAGATTAAAATGGGTAAGTCCTTTTGAGCAAAAAAATGACCGGAGCATGTACCCTCCAGATACTTGCCTCTCTGTACACACATTTCAAGTTACTTAGTGAGATACTGTTCGTACTCACAAAGATGGAAACGCAGATATCCACACTCCACCACAAAGCACTACAGACAGGTGCGGGTTGTGGGTCAGAGTGCATGCTGCGCTCCGGCGATCCATCATTCCCACCTACTGATACGTTGAGAGACTTTCAGCTGCATGCCTGACAGCAGCAGTGACAGTGCAGAGTAAGACGCTGTCACTCACTAATCAGACGGAAGAGGTTGGTGTGCGGAGCCCATTGTTTCTTCACGTACAGTTTAGCACCAGCTTACTCAGGGAAGACGTGAAGATGCCTGTTTACACCAGATGAGAGCAGGTGGACACACTGACAAGCCAATCACTAAGACTAGATGTGGATTCCAACAGTTGGGGAGCAGCGGGCTCCTGCAGATACCACATGGTCCACCCTATTCATAGGCGGGGTGGGGGCCCCACCTCCAAGCAGGGAACAATTTCTTAAAAGACAGACTGCGAGGTCCGTGGTAAGAAATTTAAAACACCAATTAATGAAGGTGAATTTTCTTTTGTTAAAGCAAAATCATTTTACTTACATCCCTGCTCTGATTTTTGGTCGTTTCCAAGTTTGCAGCCTCCTGCCCAACCCCACACAGCTGTGTAAACTTTCCTTTTTTTCTCTGCATTCACAGTCCCACCTCCCTGGTGTCCGCCACTGCTGCTTGCAATGGCTTTGTGTCTTCATGTTGCAGGTACCAGTTTCGGTCCAGGTGAAGACTGCACATTTCTGGTGTATGTTGTATAGAGGAACTTGCTTGAGAGCTAGATCCTGTCACAGGCAAGCTACGGCTCAGCCCCTTCTGGTTACACACTCACTGGCCTTTGTGACCCCAAGGCAAGCACACCGTGTTGAGGACAGGTGTGCTGTACTCTACAGCTCTCCTAACATGTCTACAGCAGGGTGTTATCTAGGTGTTTTTCAAAGCTTAGCCACCCGGGACCACCACTCTTGTCACCATCAACTGGTATTATATAGTAGAGTGGCCTTCTTTTTTTCAGCCCTGGATCTAGCAGCTGAATACTTCCGCATGCATATGGCCTTCTGCAATACCTAGCAGATACAGCATGCCACCAAGCCCTCTGATGAGGTCAGGTGTTGGCTGCAGAAGGCCCTCCCCACCTTGGTGCTTCGGCCTTGAGGTTACCCCTTTTAATCTTGCCACTGGCATCAGCCTTGGCTTTGGGTTTCTTTTTAGTGTTTAGCTCCTTTCCTGCTTGGCTTCTTGCAAGATTGAAGAGAGAAATTTTCCTGTGGTTTTTAAAGAGACTTCTCTTTCCAGTTATCAAGACTATTTCTGACTTGCTTCTTCCTTTTCTTCCTTTTCTCTTACCCAACTTTTCCATCCACACTGCCTGTGTATAGTTTGGGATGTTTTGTTTTGGTTTGTTTTTTATTCCATCAGGTTTCTGTCTTTTGCAGCCATTTATGTGAGAAAAGGCCAAAATAATACTGAGTTGTGGTTGGAGCCTGTCTTATGGGTGCCTGTGAGCCAGCCACTTCTCATTTCCCTGCCAGGGGGAAGAGTGCCAGTCTGAGAATGTCAGCTTTCAAAGGCAGGTGCAGAAGAAAAAGTATCCTTGCCAAGTCTTCTAGGAGCAGCATTCAGAAAGAACACAAGACACACATGGGGAGGGTAAATTTTTGCCAGGAGTGCTTTCTGTAAAGAACCGTGTATAAACAAGGCATGGTGACAGAGCCCTATAATCCCAGCACTTGAGAGGCTGAGATAGAAGTGCCACAAGTTCTAGACCAGCCTGAGCTACATAGTGAGATCCTGTCTCCAAAAAAAAAAAAAAAAAAAAAAACCTCGTGTCAAAAATAAAGGAGACTTAATATAAAACTCTAATGTATCATTTTTCTGAGATGAATAAATGCTTTCTTCAGTTTCCAAACATCACTTATCTATTCCCTTCATAGTCTTTCAACTTTTAAAAACTATGCATTAATCTAAGTATCTTCCTAGTTCATGGTCATTGTGTGCAGGTGTGTGTGTGTGTGTGTGTGTGTGTGTGTGTGTGTGTGTGTGTGTGACGTGGCCACAGCAGCACTTCAGGGCAGAGTCTAACACTTCTGGCAGTACATGTGCCAGTCTCTTACCAGAAACAGGCAGCAGTGACTCCCTGGGAATCACCACCTCTTCAGCTGAGCTGATGGGTCTGGTCTAACCCAGTGCTCACACACAGGGAGGGCAAGAAAGCACCAGAGTCTGCTCTTGGGGATGCACATGAAGCAGAGCTACTTTTTACTGTTGAAAGATGGAAGACAAAGAACCACTATTTTAGGAGCTTGTCTAGGCTTAGTTGAAAATGCTCTGCAGGCCAGCTGCCCACCTCTGCGTTTGGTAGCCTGCTAGGTACTTATACCCCACCCCACGGTGCTTTGTTAATTCTTGGTTCAAGCTCTGCTGTCTTCTACCACTTAAAGTCATTTTGCCTGTCTGCTTGTGGCCCAGTTTGAAGAGCTCTGTGGGGAGCTAGTTTAGGGAGATGAGGTGCTTGCATGTGGCCTCATATGCCTGGGACTAGCTCAGCCCAGACATCACTGGGCTCAGGGAAGAGGTTAATGAGCTGCTCTAGAGTCTATACATCAAATCCCCACGTGTGGCTTTGAAAGGCCCAACAGAGCAGCTCTGCCTGGGCTCGGAGAGCCAGTGGGAGGTGGTTGGAAGGGAGCAAGCATGAATAACTGGGGTTTCAGGGCAACAAACAGGCTTGTGGGAGTTACCAGTGCTTGGTCTCACTCATGTGTGACATGTACTGCTCACTGTTTGGTCTCTGGACTCTTTCAGAAGAGGCTGACCACTACAGCTTTGGGGCAGGTACCCTGTCAAGGAAAAAGAAGGTGCTGGTGACACTGAGGGATGAGGGTCTGCGCCGGCGTGCCCACCTTGACATCAGCATGCCACACGACTTCCGCCCCGTGTCCTCCATCATTGATGTGGACATCCTTCCTGAGACACATCGCCGTGTGAGGCTGTACAGACATGGTTGCGAGAAGCCACTGGGCTTCTACATCCGCGACGGCACAAGTGTGCGGGTGACCCCCCATGGCCTAGAGAAGGTTCCTGGCATCTTTATTTCCAGAATGGTACCTGGGGGCCTTGCAGAGAGTACTGGGCTGCTGGCTGTGAATGACGAAGTTCTGGAGGTGAATGGCATCGAGGTAGCTGGGAAGACACTTGATCAAGTCACAGACATGATGATTGCCAATAGCCACAACCTCATTGTCACTGTCAAGCCTGCCAACCAGAGGAACAACATTGTCCGAAGCAGCCGCACTTCTGGCAGCTCTGGCCAGTCCACAGACAGCACTGCCAGCCACCACAGCTTGCCAGCTGCCCATGTCCTGCAAAACTTCCATCCTGATGAGATGGAGAGTGACGAGGAGGCTGACATCGTCATTGAAGGGGCCTTGGAACCTCAGCACATGCCCAAGACACAGGGCGCACCTTCCAGCAGCCTCTCTCGGGCTAATGGCACTAGCCTTGTGGACAGGCTGCATCGGGACCTGGCCCTGCACAGCTCTGGGCGAGAAAGCAATGGCAGCATTCACAGACTTCTCAGCTCCCTGAAATCCGACCCCCGCAACAGCCTAATCCTCCCCCCAGGTGGGGTGGAGGAACATGGGCCAGCCATCACACTCTAGGGCCCAGGCCACCACGGAGGAGGCCACACAGCCCAAGACCCAGACAAACCATGTTGACATTCAACACCTGTGGGTGGGGATCACTGAGAGGAGCTGGTAATGCTATTAGTGATTCCAAAAGTAAAATTTCCAAAGGGAAATAAAATTTCCAAAAGGGAAATGTTTATATCAGTTTTAAAGAAAGAAAAATAATTGTATATTTCATTCCCTCTTTTTAACCACTCCCACAACTGTATTTTTTATGGACAGAAATAAAAAAATACTGTCTATTTTTATAGGATTTCTCCATAGAACTTTAAATACACATGCACACACTTTGGGCCAGGCTTGAGTGCAGGTTCCAGAAAGAAAAAGACTTCTGAGTAAATATAGAACAAACTTTATTTTTAAATTATAAAAATACTTCATCTTTTAAAATGAAGCTTTAAAATAATCTTTTTTAAAGTGGGAAAGTTCATATTTTTAACTTAACTGGTGCAAAAACACCTCGTGACCCCATGTTTTCTGCTGATCTGCAGGCAAGGCTGCAACAAGAAGGTAGGGACTGTTCCTAAGGACAGCGCACCTGACCTTGTGACAGGTATGACCATAGGAAAATAACTGCAGTTTTCACAGTGTTTCCAGCCAGCTCACAAAACCCGGGGCGGGGGAGTCACACAAAAACACACACAGCTGTGGTTCTGGCTGTGGAGTTGCATTCGTGACACCATCAGAGGTGCCAGCCCATCTTAGGCCTTCCCAGAACCAGTGTAGGAAGCAGGCTGCATCGGAAGGTACCCAGCAGTACCCCAGCACTGTGTGCTCCAGAGCCAGTTTGTGTTCTGAGACGAGTCAGCCTGTCCCTCTGGGCTATTTGGCTCCAGGGCAGTTCTTAGATTGTTCTCAGCAGAGCTGAGGGACCTTCACAGCAGACTGAGGTATGAAGAACAAGCAGCTGAATGGATGCAGCTGTCTTTACTATTAAAGTGGTTGGTTCTAAGTCGGAGTCATACATGCTAATTTCCATCCCTAGAGTAGTGGTCAGTGGCAGGAATTTTTTAACTATAATGAGTTTTGTGGAACTTTATTTTTTGGACAAATATTAAAGACCTTGTCACTTTTAACTTCTTAGGGATTTAGGTTTGACCCAATTAAATTTTATATGAAATGTGTTTAGTTGGAATATAATGTCAAACTTTATACTTTACAAGCAAACTTTGACCAAATCTTTCATGTAAATCCAGGTAAAAATACTACTACTGGGTTTTAAGGGTGTGAGCTCCACCTGTTGCTCCCCTTATTTATGTAGCACCACCTGCTGGCCAATGGCAAAACTGTCCTGATTTCGTGACTCAGAAACAGTGCAGCTCGACATTTTCATTTGTCTTCAGTTCATTCAAAGAGAATCTTTTCCTTTTGAAAACTATTTACTGGGCAGAAGTAGCTTTTGCTAAACGACTATGTCTCCTATGCTGGTGTTTTGAGTTTCTCGCTGTGTGCAAAGGCCACTGACCACGTGTACCTAAGCACAGGGGGCCGCAAGATGCCTCCCCGCCGTGTCCCAGTGAGGGGCAGACCCACAGACTTATTTCTGGGCACCGAAGAACCAACTCCACTACCACAGAGGAGTAGTACAGACCGAAATTCCAATGCTCGGTTACTATCACAAAGAAATGCTCGTTTACTAAGTTACTGCTGGTTGCTGTCTGTGGAATAACTGGGTCTGCTACCAAGTAGGAAAGTTGTATTTCCACTCAATTTAAATTGTTGGGGCAAATGTGAATCAGTATTTTAAAGGAAAAATAAGGCTGACTCTGAACTTGTGCCTGTTGCTCGTAATTGTAAAAATTACGAACTGTGTAGAATAGCTGCATAAGAGTATTTTTCTATCCAGGTCTGTAGTTCTACCATTTTGTTTTCTTCTTTAAAAAAAAACTGTCATATATCAAAGGAGGTTTTGTTTTGTTTTGTTTTGTTTTGTTTTATATATGAGAATAAAATTTTGCTTTTGAGTTAAAATGCAATACTGATACATTTCACTTGTGTTCTAAACAAAGGTAGAGTGTTCATGCCAGTGACAGACACCAACCACTCCTTACTAGGAGCCAGTCATATACATACTTTTTCATGTAATCCTCACAGTCTCTGCAAGTATTATTGTTCCTATTTTACAGATGAGAAAATCTTCCTACAAATGAGAGAGCCTCCAAATCATTGAGAAAAACTTTTCTGAACGTATACAGACAGCCTTCCTGAAAGGCGCTCTGGTTTGCAGTGTTCAGTCATTTCGACATTACTAAATGTATACTGCATCCCATTGGGGTTACTGAAATCACACACACAGTAGTGGCAGTGAGCACAAGCAACCCTTGGGAGGAGCCCATGCAGCCTCACAGGTGTCCTCAAATGCAGGTAGCTGAAAGCTGACTCTGGCACTCTGATGAGATGGAGCTGACCATCTGGCACCAGGGCATTCTATAAAAAATTCATGTAGCACAGTGTGAGGTGCAGATGCTTGAGTGTGAGCAGAGGTGACACATGGCTGATGGTCCACATCACAAATCAAGAGTATCTGCTTCTTAAGAATCATCCTGCCAGTGGATGATTTTTTATCACAAATCAAGGATCCTTTAGTACAGCTTTACATGAAGTAATCACAGATGGGGCTGTGTATGTAACCTTTGCCTCTATTGCAGGGCCCTGTGAACCCTTGAGTGAGAAAACAGGCACTAGACTGGATGGCAGGCTGTGCTGCTGGAAGGAAAAGCTCGCATATTAGCAGAGAAGTGAAGTTTCTCAGAGTGGCTTTAAAAAGAAAGCAGTCTCAATCTGACTGGCAGCGTGTGAGCCTGAAGCCCCCGTGGCCATGTGGAAGGCACATTTCCTGAAACCCTGCACCTGCTGAGCTGAGGCCCAGCCTTACTTCCTCAGGAAGGTTAGCTCAGCATAAGCGCAAGGCCCTGCTGCGATGGGCTGGGGTTTGTTCAGGGAACATGCCAGCCCACTGCAAGGCTCTGACTCAGACCTGGGTGGAGTCTGAGAATCTTCAGTCCCAACAAGTTTCCAGCTGATGCTGACACTGCAGCCCAGGGATGACAGAGCCATCAGCCAACCCCCTCTAAAAGTTATCAGAAAAGTAGTTTGCCCCGGAGCCTGGGATTCATGACTGAGGGCTCACGCAGAGCATACGGGGTTTTCATCCATCACATTAGGTGCTGTTGCAGATATTGTAAAGTAATACATGCACCCAAACTGCTGCCCAGTACTTTCCATGCCAGCCCTGCTGTGCTGGAATGCCACAGCACCACGTGCCCAACCTCCCTTTCTCCTTCCTCCTCTAACATCTGTCTCCCAAAATACTTAGCCCAGATACCTCCCAATCCAAGCAAAGATGCATTCTTCCTCTTAGGTTTTTTCTTTGTCCTCATAAAAAAGAATTAAAGAGCTTTCAGGTACTGAGACTTTTGTCAGTATGAAACATTTCCAGGGAGAGGCATAAATGCTTATGACATTAATAAAAAACAAGATAATCCAGCATTGTTCTCAGCACACCAGTGAGTGATCCACATTACATACCCTGCTCCATGAGCTTTGAAAGAAAACACAGACATGCCAGCACAGGAGCCCTTGGAAAGAGTTGTACATTACCCTCGTTGCATACAGGAGCTGACAGCAAAGGCACCAGTGCTGGAGACATTCCAGCAGTGTTGGACACAGAGACAGGAAGAGTCCACGTTTAGCCCAGGTTGGGTAATTTAGTGACTTAGCAAGACCCTGTCTCAAAATAAAGGCTGGGGACGTAGCTCAGGGAAAATGCACTGGGATTATTCCCTTAGGATAGATCCCTAGACATGAAATGACATTTTTGAGGTTTTGGTTTTCACTTTTTACTTTGAAAGTAGTATCACAGAGAAGTTTCAAGGACAGCGCAAAGAGCTATAGAATACACCCCTAAACCAACATCTTAAATCAGTGATGGCATACCTTTTTAGAGCATTGATTGGTAACAAATAGCCCACTATGGCCCACATGCCGAAGGTTTGCCCCCGTCCCCGCCATCTTAGATCCTCAACTGCTGTTTCCCCAGACAAGGACATTCTCCTACATAGCCACAACACGACTATGAGTGACAAAATTAATACCAACAAGATATGACTCTCTAGCCCCTCTACTCAGGTTTTACCAGTCATCTGGACAACATCCTATATAACAAAATGACACAGTTCAGAATCACTGCTGTACTTAGTGGTTTTCACTTCCTTTAGTCTGGAACAGTCTTTATCCAGGCCTGGGTCTACGTGACCTTGACACTTCTGAAGATTGCAAGCCAGTCCCTGTGTAGCATCTGTACTCATTTGGTCTTGTCTAACAGCCCTCATGGCAATGTACCTTTACAAGGAACTCTCACAGAGACTCAAGGGCCCTGACAGATGGCTCTGCTCCCTGCAGGAAGGTGGTGTCTGCCAGGCCTCCTCATTGTAAAGACATTCTTTTCCCTTTGGAGCTCTTCAGTATTTTATAGAGAGGTATTTTGAAGCTAAGGATATATCATGTTCTTCATCAATTTTTCAAGGAATTCTTTATATCAGCAAACTCGTGGATTCCTATTCATTCATATAATACATTGTCATTATTTTTATATCAAAATATTTGACTAGTAAAAGCCCTCTTTACATCTTTTTTGCTTTACTCACCACTCTCAGAGCATACCTCTGCTTCCTCCTCTTCCACATTCCCTGCCTCAGACAGGAAATCAGCCTTTGCTTCAAGGCATTCTGGCTCCCCTTGTAGAGGATGGTGTTCAGAAGTCAGGACCTAAGCTCTGGAGGTGTTCCTTCTTCCTGAGAGCAGACTTAGGGCATCACACTCACATCTGTGGGGCAACATTAGGGAACCGTACATATGTCACACACACATACGTGTCAGGAAGAGTCAGCCACAGGCCTAGACTAGTCATGTCCCTATGCGTCCCCAGAAGGGCCCGTCTCCCCAGCAGGTAGTCAGCTGTCTGCTCAGAGTATGCTCTGACAGTGTGCTCATCAGCAAGGCACACAGTCTGTACAACAGTGCAACTGATAGTTAACCCACTTTCTTTCTGGGATCTGGAGACTTCTGTGCACCTGGGAGACCAACACTCCAATACCCATGCAGGTCTCAGACCCCGTAAAGGTCCCTTGTGACGGTCCCTTGTGAGGACACATGACTCATGTCACAGCCTATTAGCTGGAGGTTAACAACATCCCTGTGATTCCCGGAAGGGCTACTCTGATTCTCGCAGCTGGCTTCCTCTAGACCCTGCCTCAGGAGCTGCTGACCCGAAACCTTTGTAACAAATTGCACCACAAGTAAAACGAACTTCAGAGTCCTTTGGGTCCTTCTAGAAGCTTATCAAGTCTGGGGGTGCTCCTGAAAACACTCTCTCTCATATATATGTGCACACACATGCATGTGCACATTTCTATCTCCATCAATTTGTAACTAAAGATACTGATACCATTGCCTTCCATCTCAACCCAATTCATTTTTCTCTTTATTTGCAAGAAACCTGTTTGTTATCCTTAACATTTGCTGATCAGTCTCCCTGATCTCAGCACCATCCTCCCCTCAGCACAACCAACCTCCTCCCTCATCTCCAAGCCCACACACCGACAAGCCTCTTTGCACAACTGGACCTCACAACCCTGCACATCTGTCAGCCCTGTGGCCCTTTCCACAGGAAACCCTGAGCCATGTACACTAACAGTGTCCATCCTCCCCCTACTTGGGGCTTTTCTCATTTTCTTTGGACTCCACCGCCAGCTCTGGGCATTACAGCCCCCTTTTCTCCTTCCCTAGCTGTACTCTGCCTTAGTGCAGAACCAAGAGAAAGTAGGGAGAAGAGTGAAATGGTGCTAGAGCACTGAATGTAACTGCCATGTTGGTTTTAACCTCACTTATCTAGCAAAATTATTCCAAAAAGTCCCTCTCGGTTTATTGGATCTGATCCCAGGCCTCAATTTAAAACCCGCAAGACCAGTTTTTTTGCCACTATCTTTCTAGAGCTCCTCAAGTTGGTGGTGCCCCTTGGGAATGGCTCCCCTGGGTCACCTCATACAGCTGCAGCCCTAGACAGGCAGCATCTGCCTGCACACAGTCACGACTCAGAAGATGCAGCTGCCCTGCGAACCTGCTTCCACGAACTCCTAACTGCTCTGCCCAGTCCCACTCGTGGTATGCATGAGACACAGGACAGGTCCAGGGTTGGGAACTCTTAGAGGGCAAGAGCATGCTGCTCGTGTCCCCCCTAGCATCGACAGGATCCAACAGTTATGTGAAATGTCAATCAGTAATGGAGACAAAACTGGCTTAAGGAAAGAGGTGAATACATACTTCTTGTTGCAACATCCAAGATCTGCCCTGGCCCCAGCAGGCTGTCATGGAGCTTCCCTCTCTCCTTTCAGACTCCTGCACAGTCACTCCCTTCCACATGCTCACCACTCACCTGTGGCTTGAGAATAGGTTCCATGAAGCAATAAAGCATTTGGGATTTGTGTTTGAAGGACTCCCTGAAGGCCACATGACCTAGCCAACTAAGCACATTAGTACATTTTTTCCTGGGTGCATCATGACATTCATGGAAATAAATGAGTAAAAGCCCCAAGTTTATCAAATTTAATTAATGGTTACCTTTACTTAGCAACCCTATCAGCTTTTAAAAAATCATTCTAAGGGCCGGGGATTTAGGTCAGTGGCTTAAGCGCCTGCCTGGCAAGCGTGAGGTCATGAGTTCGATCCCCAGTACCAAAAAAAAAAAAAAAAAAAAAATCATTCTAGATGAAAATAATCTAATTTTCAAATTAGCAAACCAATGAATGCTACTCTTAAAAGAATTATTAAAAACTCAAGATTCTATTCATAAGTGAAAACTACAAGTTGATTTCATCATAAAATGTTTCTTTCTTACAGAACAAAGCAATAAGCAGGGATTTTGAGAACCTAAGAGATAACATTTCGTGATTATGAGCGATATGGTGTATTGGCTTTTATTTCAAACACTGCTGAAATTTAAACACTAAGATATAGCCACATAAATTACTAAGATATTTGGATTTTAAATGTGGTTATTAATAGCCAGATGCCAACTGAATTTGCATCAGATTTATAAACAAAAAATATTTGACCTAGTTACTGTCTTTTTCATTCATGTTATGATTCCAGATCAACATCTGACAAGGAATCAAACATTACAGTTTACAAACTTTAAGGAAAGTTTTGCATTCTGTGGATCAGAAGAGATATACATTATCATATATACTCCCAACAGCCTACAATGGTAAGAGTTAGATTTGAATTATTGCTACATCACTGATTTTGACAAATTTCAGAAATCTATATGTGAAGTTTGAACTCAATTGTCACCTTGATTGATTTGGGAGCCACCCATGGGATTAGTAAAGCACACTTCTTGATATGTCTACATGGATCAAGGAGGCATGAACTCGGGTACTGTATGGTTCCTAGCTGCTTCCTCCCTGGCACTGTTCCGTTCTCTGCTTCCCAAAAGCCGTAACATACAGCAGTTTTGCACTGCCACACCCTTCCTCCATGACAGAGCTAGCTGGCCATGGACTTTCTGGAAACATGTACCAAAATAAACCACTCTTAAATTTTGGGAGTCAGATGTTGTGTCCCAGCACCTGGAATACTAATACATTATATATAAAAAAGTAGTTAAGATCAGATTTCACTGAAAATTATGTAGTCAACTTATTCTAACCTCATCTTTTTCAGAGTTTAGATTACTCTTGTAAAAAGTACACTTTATGCCAAAGTCACTAAATGAGGCAGATATATAGAAAGGTTAGCATGAAAAATTGTACAATAATCAATACAGTAAACTCAAGATGTTAACTACCTTTGCACTCTTCACTGTATTTTTGAATAGTTTAAGCAATTCATCTTGTTTTATTGGGTCTTAAGCTGCCCTTTGTATTTTATAAGCATCTTTCTACCCCTGTGTGTTTGTGTGTGTCTGTGTGTGTGTGTGTGTGTGAGAGAGAGAGAGAGAGAGAGAGAGAGAGAGAGAGAGAATATCATAACCAATCCAGCTTGATCCAGAGATACTACACTGCTTTTGGAGGCGAGGTCTACAGTACTATTCTTGTAATTATGTACACAAATACTGTTGAGGGAGAGGTCTGCAAACAAAAAGTTTAATACCATAATAAGGAAAAATACTGTTGCAAGTATGTAACACTACCAAATGTTAAGGGACAGCTTAATCTTTTAAAACTAATGTACATTAAATAAGTATTTAAATGAAATTAAGGCATTCTGGCACTGAGCTCCTCCTGGTCTCACCCCTGCACTGCCTATCCTCCAAGGGCTACCACCAACAGTACCTTATATGGTGATGCAGAAAGGCCAAAGGAAAGAAATTTCTCATACTTTTATGATAATCTCAGTCATTGCTTCTGCACCTAGTGAACTGTATTGATGCAGGATATACATTAGAAAGCAGAAAGAGCAGCATGGTCATGGTCAAGGGTACACCACTTTCTGAACCCTGAATCTGTCCAAGAGTGTTTGCCTGCAGCAACTTTGCCAACTCCCTGAGAAAGTAATGTATAGCACCAACTAATCTCCTCTGACACAGGTAAACAGCTTGCTAACTAATTACTCTAGATTTCTAATGCCTAGAAGATGCTTGGTCATATTGAGAATCTCTCTTAAGGTCACAGAAGAAATCACCCTACCCTGCCATTTTATAAGTGGAAAGATAGGTATGATGAAGTAAGAGTTTGATATTAAGTTCTAAGATAAAAGTTAAATAGTTTATGTTCAAAAGTATTGAAAAATTATTTGGGGGATATTGTTGAACATAAACCAAGTTTTTCCAATATGAGTATTTTATCCTTGGACAAGTGTGCAGTTACAACGATGTACTGAAAGGATTTCCAAATAGGATTATAGGATTTAAATAGGTAAAAGTTCATAGACATAACAATGTCCCTAATCATTGTTACTAAGCTTTTTATTAGCCATGTTAAGAATTTATCATTTAAAAAAAAAAGTATCATTTGTCATGTTTTTGAAATAATGAATGGAATTTATGTTTAACATTTCAGTACCAGTTCACCTGTTTTTAGTATTTGAACTTTGGGGGGAGGTGAGGGGGCATGTCCAGTGCTGGGGATTGAGCACAGGGCTTTATAGTGTTATAGATAGATTATATATTCCTTTGTATCCCTCAGGCCTCATATCATTTTGGATGTGGCTGAATCTAGCATTTGTGATTGGTTTGTTGCCTATCACTCAGATTGGTGGTGTGAGTGTTTTACCTGCCTAGGGGTGGGGTCAGGATAACAGCAGGAAGGTGTGTCTTTCTCTTTTGCTTTCCCTTTCCTGTTTGCAGCAGCCATGAATGGCTGCCCCTCCATGCCACACTGCCCCGGAGTCAACTGAGTATACATTAAATCCTCCAAAAACTGTAAAAAAAAAAAAAAATTAATAAACCATTTTTTCCCTAACTTTGGGCATCAGGTATTTTGTCTCAACAATGAGTAAAAAGTAACTAAGACAAAATTTGGTACCAAAGGAGTGGGGTGCTGTGTCTACACCTGACCATGTAGTTCAAGAGCCTTTGGAAATGGCTTGTGAGCAGAGTTTTTAAAAGTTCAGAGATGTTGCCTAAATGCATAGAGTTGGAACAATTTAGGGTGTTCTGCAGAGAAGATTCTGGTCAGAGATCAGGAGACAAAAAGGCAGATAAAAAGCTTTCCAGTAAAGACCAGACTCGGAGGTTTCCACTAGAAAAAAGGACTACTTTAGTTGTTGGACTCCACAGTGTGTGTTATGGGTTGGCAGAAAGTTTGTCTGCATTTTGCTTGTGTGCAGAGACTTTGCCAGACACTGAGATTAAGGGTGATGAACTAATTAATCTGGCAAAGAAAACTTCACAGCAGTCAAGTATCAAGTCAATGGCATGGATATTGTTAAAGGTCTTTAGCCATATCTAAGTTACAAATCAAGAGCAAACAGCCCAGCAGGATAATTTAAAATGTGAGTTTGGCCAAAAGAAAAATTTCAGTAAAGCTGTAGACTGTAAAGATAGAGCCAAAACCTCCACTGCTGAGAAGAAACAGAGAAATGAAAACGATGGCCTAGGGCCATCCCAGGAAGCACTATGTTCCATAGTGGCCACAAAAGCCACAGGTGGTTTTAAAATGGCTGCAAACACACCAGATCCTAAAATGGTGACATAGACAAGCTTTTCCTCACAATTGGTTTCAGAAAGCTCAGCAATCTAGGCAATGGACCCCTACAGCCAAGAGACAGAAAAGCCTGGCTACTGCTCTAGCTGGCAGCAAACCTTGGCAACATCCACATGGTGCTGGTTTTAGGTGCAAAAAAAAAAAAAAAAAAAAATACACAAATTCTGAGAGTAAGACAGCTTCCATCCTGATTGCAAAAGGCCTGGGAAGCCAAGCAGTGTGCCAAGAGGGCAATATGTAAAGATGTAAGAGTAAAGCCAAAGGTGCAGTGGAGACCTCAAAAGTTTAAAACCCAGAACATAGATCATACAAGAAAAGCTGCCAAAACCAAGCAGAAGGGGCTTAAGAGAAAAAGCTGCAGAAGTTAAAAATCCCTGGAAGTGCCATGGGGCTGGAATCACCCAAACCTTTTAGCACTTGCAACAAGATTGCTTCAGATGCTGAACATAACACTCCAGGACTTAATGTTAGCCTTGCTGGATCTTAGACTTGTTTTGGTTCCAATCCTTGGTATTCCCATTTGTAAACTTTTGGAACAGTAATGTTTATCTTGTGTCTTTGCATTTTAAAAATGTTTAACCTTGCTTCGTTTATACAGGGGGTTATAGCTAAGAGTTTCCCATAGATCTCAGAGGAGACTTGAGACGTAAGACTTTTCAGCAGTGCTAAACCTGTTAAGTCTTTGGCAACTCTTGGAGATAAAACTAAATGTCTTTTGTAAAACCATATACACGAGTGGGGGGGGGGAGAATGTTATAGATTGTATATTCCTTTGCCCCCTCCCCAGCCTCACGTAATTTTGGATGCAGCTGAATCTAGTGTTTGTGATTGGTTCACTGTCTAGCACTCAGATCGGTGGTATGTTTCACCCGGCCACGGAGGGTGCCAGGATAACAGCAGGAAGAAGGTGTGTCTATTTTGCTTTTGCTTTTGCTGCTTGCAGAATCCATGAATCGCTGCTCCTCCATGCCACACTGCCTCAGAGCCAACTGAGTATAGACTAAATCCTCCAAAAACTGAAAAGAAAATAAAGCATTCCTTCCCTAACTTTGGGGGTCAGGTATTTTGTCTCAACAATGAGTAAAAAGTAATTAAGACAACATGTTAGATTAATATTCTATTACTGATACATACCACCAGTCCATTAGTATCTCAACATTCACATTCAGTTATCTGACCAGGTATACATGAAATATTATATAGAAGCCCAAAAACTGGTTATATAACTAGCCAAGATATGCACAGAGAAATTATGAGATTTAGATTGATAGCTGTGTGCTCTACTCACTTCTATTTATTTACTTACTTCTTTAGCAGTGCTAGAGACCAAATCCAAGGCTTTGTGCATGCTAAGCTAATGCTCTACCACTGAGCCATACCCCAAACCCTTCACTTCTAAATTAACAACTTATCAGACAAAGATTATCACCATCATCCCATGAACAAAATAGGACCATCAGCAGTGAAGTAAACAGTGGCCTGGAGATGACTCAATGTAACTGCAACTTGGAATTCTGGTGTGCAATCATCAATTCCTAACATGCAAAATAAACACAGCCATGGTACTAGCCTCACAACCAATATAATTAAAAAAAAACCCTCACTGCCTTTGCACCAATCTGCCTACCAGGCCTTCATTAAGAAACCTGAGTCTAGGGGCTGGGGATTTAGCTCAGTGGCCTAAGCGTCTGCCTGGCAAGTGCGAGGTCATGAGTTCGATCCCTGGTACAAAAAAAAAAAAAAAAAGAAACCTGAGTTTAGTGGCTAGAGTGGGGAAAACAGCAGAGGCTGACCCAAGGGTTCCTGGATGCATGTCAAAAGAGCCTCACAGTTTCCCTGTAATATAATTTGTCTTATGAGACATACTTACTTGAGTTACTTGATAGTATATGTAACACTATACCAAATTGCCTTTTAAAAATAATCAAATTTTATATTCCTTGGATAATGCCTAATTTCTTTAAAACAACCTCTTAGGAAGTTAACACTGTTTTCAGAAGTCATGAACCACAAGTGGGTGGGTAACAGCAAACAGTGGGTGACTCTCCTTCTCTGAAAACAAAGACCTTGTTCCCCCATTAGCCTCCAACCTAGCCCTGCAGGGCTGCTCTCCCAAGCATTTACCATCATGAGAGGGAGGCACACTAATAAATGAGCTGGCAATGTGGGTTTTGTTGTTGCTGTTTATTTTCAGTTCTATATCTTCATTACTTCCAGGTAACGCGTGGTTTTTTCAGTCTCGCCCTTTCAGTTTTCAACAAGCTGCTTAGAAAGGGGCTAGAGATGTAAAGTGAGGCAGCTCACAAGTTCTTGCAGACAGCTATTTTTGTGACTCTTACAGCTCCAGCTTTCAAGGTAGACATTATATACCTATACAGATTATTTTAAGGAAACCACAGACCATTAAAGCCTTATTACTGCTAACAGTTTAAATGTTTTCTACTTCCTAGAAAATAATAAATTACTTAACACTTAATACAGCTTTCCAAATTATGGGTTGTAAACTACAGAAAACACATTTTCTGAACACAGTAATTCATGGCAACTCATTCTGAATTTGTATTTGAAAGTGTGTAGACATGTATACAGTAAACATAACTATATGGCTGCTGAAGTTTGGCTTATAATTTAAGATTTCAAATTCTTGTTGAAAAGCTTCCCTTCTGAAAAAGATTACATTTTCTCTTAAAAAAAAAAAAACCAAAAGCTAGGCATGGTGGTGCATAATCCCAGCACCAGGTTGAGGCAGGAGCATCACCAAGAATTCAAGGGCAGCCTGGACTATATAATGAGATCCTGCCTCCAAAAATTTTTAAAAACAAAGAAAAAGGGAGGGAAAATCAAATAGTGCTAGGTGTATGGCTTAAAGATAGAGCGTGTAAGCACATACATGCACGATTCCCAGCACACACACAAAAAAATCAAATTGCTTGTAATTTTGTGAGTGAAAGAAAGAAATGTGGGAGCTATGAAAAGACATTATAAAAAACTAGCCTTCACTCCTACTGAATACCACTACATGTATCTTTCAAAGTGAGCAGGAAAGTCATTTGTGGGAATGACTGGTACAATGGCTGATAAGATATTTGGTGTTGTTAACTTGGCCACACTGGGGGCTTAAACACTCCTTTCAGGCAAACAGGCTCCACTTTGTATTTTAACCCATTTTACGAGATAGTTCTCCTAGACCCCAGTCCCCTCGCTTAGGGTCATTACAGTTCTCTGAAGTAAATTCTCATTTTTCCTGTGTATAATGAAAAATATAATATCCTAGACTTTAATATTTTTACAACCTTATGAGTCATTCATTTACATTTTTTACTCAGATGGTTCATATATCATGAATTAAGAACACCTAGGCTTAGGATCTGCCCTTTAATCTCTGGCCACCATAGTAAGTGATTTGTATGTTCTTGTAATACAGTGACTATGTAAATGAAAATACCCTCCCTTTCAATTGAGATCTTTCTGAATTGGTGTTGATAAAATTTTTAAACATGCAGTTAATACTAAAGATGGAGAAATAATTAGGATGAATCTGGATTTAGTATCTGCATAACAGAAAACCTAAACTGCAGAGGCCAAAGTTAACAGGTATGCCACCAAATAACTGTAGAATTAGGAGCACCAAAGATTAATACTGACTTTCCCTGGGAAAAGGGCTACTTTTAGAAAATCAGAACCATGATGACCAACAAGGTAAGAAAGAGTTCAGCTTCAGTTTTCAAAGTTAAAAACATTTCTAGCAGTATTTCCTAGGTGGAAATGACTCCTTAGATAATAAAATTTAGCAGGGACTAAGGCATGGGGGGAAGTTGGTACATACCCAAATAGCGAAGATATGTGCATCTCATTCCAATTCTACCAGGACCTTCCCCTCTTTCATTCACTAAATATTATATCACCACAGAATTTATTACCCAACATCTTTCAAATGGTATCTGGCATATAGTAAGTATTCTAGCCATCATCTTCTTGTATTATTGATGTTATCGTCAGAAAAGAATGATTACCATCATCCAGACCTCTGGTCAGGATGCCCTGCACACCACGATACACAAAGTGAAGATTTTAAGATTCTCAAGTGTTGCATCACTGTGAAGTGACTTGTCATCCTGGGTAAGTAAAATGAAACTTGAGTGGGATGATGAAGTTATCCCTGTTTGTCTGGGATGGTCCAGTTTTAGCACTCCAAATTCAGAGAAATCCTTCTACTCTTAAGCAAATTAAAACAGCTGGCCACTCTACGTGAGCCTGTAAGGGACACATATCACAGTAATATCTGCACAGTAGGATTACAGTGAAATTTAAAAAATACAGGTGTAATAATAACACATAGTATCCATTAGGCAGATGAAGCCTACATCTGCCCACCTCATGAGTGTTTTACCATGGGCAAGTTACTTAACCTCACATCACTATTTCCTGATGTGTAAAATGGGAGGCCTTCCTCTTTATAGCACTGGGTGTCAAAGAGAGAGTCTAGAACACAGAGTAACCAAGGATGGAAATAATTATTATCCAGCCCACTTCCTAGCAAATATTATGTGGCTAATGTTTATAAACCATTAATCTGAGCTTGTTTTTTCCATTTTCAATAATAAATTCACATATTTACACTGACAGAAACACCTACATACTCTTTTATAAGCTCAGCTTTTATCAAATTTTGATCTATATCACTAAAACTGTTTAGTAACCGGGAACATTAGAACATTTGGCATCAAGGTGTACAATAATAGAAATACAATCAGAAATCAGAATGCCTTTGTAGCAGTGGTTCTCCTCAGGGCTTTCTTCCTCACCAGGGACCACTTGGAAGTGATATTTTTAGTGGTAATTCAGTGAGGGTATAGTATATTACTAGTTTCTGGCAGGTGAAAACCAGGAATACAGTGGTTAAGATAGTCACCACAAAAAAACTATCTGGCTCAAGACCTTAGAAGTGTGCCTAACATACATGACAAAGGGCAGGAACAGATTAAACCCCAATGGGCAGTAGACTGCCCCTTGCCTGCAAACTTGATCTCCTCCACACTGGCACTGAGCAGTCACAGTAAGAGCAAACTTCACAACACCAGTTGTATACCTTCCTTGGTACTTTGAGGACTTCAATTGTAGAAACATCAGTAATCTCTATTCACACTATGGTCTGAGGCTGAAACATTAGGAAAATGGAAACAATCTGACTATGTTGTTTAGAAATGAGACCTTTTGGGTGGTGATTATGATTACAGTTATCAAGGCAAACTTGTTGATTAAATCCTATTGGCTTTACTGGGAGACCAGGACAGACACACACATACCTGTCTCACCATGAAATGCCATGCACTACCTCAGGATTCTGCCAGCAAAAAAGGTATCACCAGAGCAAGTCCTCAGGACTGGACCTCCAAAACCATGAACCAAAACAATCCTTTTTCTATCTTTTTATAGTAAAAAAAAAAAAAAAAAAAGGACTAATACAAGCCATGTATATTTTGTGACTCGTAATCAAACAGCCCTTTAAAGTCTGCTTATTTTTACAACATGACAAGTAAACCTAACACACATACACACACACATTCCTTTTATTGGTGTTACTGAGAACAGAACCCAGGACCTTTACAATGAACTACATCCCCAGATTTTGTATTTTTTATTTTCACATAGGGTCTCACTAAGTTGTCAAGTGGCCCAAGCTGAGCTTGAACTTGCAATCCTCCCACCTAAACTTCCCAGAAGGCATGCAGCAACATTCCGGGCATGTAAGTAATACTCTTTAAGAGAACAAATGTGGCACACATCTCATGAGTTAATATATTAAGTCTTTTTTTTGGGGGGGGGGGTACTGGGGATCAAACTCATGACCTTGCACTTACCAGGCAAACATGTAAGCCACTAAGCTAAATCTCCAGCCCAAGTCATTTGTTTTTGAGACTGGTCTTGCTATGTTGCCCAGGCTGGCCTCAAACTCTTGGACTCAAGTGATCTTCCTTTCTTAGCCTTCCATGTAGCTGAGAAGGTATATACTACACATGTGGTTCCTGGTAATGCTTTAATGTTAAAAGAAATAAGCAATTCTGTTTGCAGTAGTGTAACAAATTTTAATTCAAAATAGACACTCTGAAAATAATAGGTTAAAAAAAAGTAAAGTCCAACAAGCTCTCTTTGAATTTAAAAGAGTCCACCAATAGTCACAGACCAGTTTCACAACAGCCTCAAAAATGCACATTACAACAATTACATGCAAGCATTACATTTTTTAAAGTCCATATAGCAACACTGTACTATTTCCCAGAGGCCATCACATGCTCCAGATACTTGTACCTGAAAACATGTTGGACAGGATCCTCCACTGCATTATCACCAGCCGTGTAACTCAGGATCCAAACTGGCAATCTGCATTACTGGTTCTGGTGCTTTATTTTATACTGTGTGGAAAAAATGAGGCCTGACATCCAGAGAACAGTGATATAACAGATTCTTCAGCAATCAGATGTCCCATTCACATGGACAACTAGGCCAAAGGAAGCCCATTTCCCAGTTCTACCCCTGACAATCCCAACCATGAAAACTGAGTTCTTGGTCTATTCACTTCACCATATGCCTGAAACCACATACACGGGTAGAAATTTTATCCCTGAGTGTCATAGCCCCTTCCATTCACTAGTTTATAAGCAGTTCAGGCTAGGAGAAGAGTTCTGGGTATGTTTTCTCAAAGTTTATTCTAAAGGCACTAAAGATTCACTATCTTACCTTTGAATGGAGAAATGACTTGTCACTGTATCAAAAGGCAAAGTATGATGGAAACTTTCTGCTCCTGTAATGACTTTATTGATAAAATAACATACAATTGTGAGCTACACAGCAGACCTCTGACTCAAGTTATTTTTAATAAATGAAAACATTTGGTTTTCTATGAGTTAAGATTTAAAAAAAAAAGTATCAGGACAAAACTGAAAAGATGTAAACCAAAATTATAATTTCATAAGCAAACAGCTTACAAACAACAATCAGCAAGAGTTAATGCAGTGTGTCCTTCGGGAATCATACACATCACAGGGCTGTATTTGTATCTCTAAACATGTTTGTGTCATTAGCTACTACCTGTAAAGCTGAGGAAAAGCAGTACTTTAATTTTCAACTAATCAAGTATTTTCAAACAAGCTGAAATTTCCTAAAATTAAAAAAACAAGTATTTGTAATTTCAGTTTTTTTCTCATTTGATACTGACACTACTGAGAAAACAAGGCGTGCATGGAATACCAAGAGATGTAATTTACATGGCAGAGGGGGAATAACTGTTACAAATCAAACTGCAGGAAACAATAAATCTGAAGAACTATTCATTTCCTTAACAGAAGTCTTTCTGAGCACCTGAAATACCTGAAGAGCAGCATAAGGACACTGACACTGACAACACAAGGAAGGAGAACATCTTTAAAACCTCAGTTGAAAACCACCGCCTAGCACTAGTCTTACAAGTTTTGTGATTCATACTCAAAGTTCAATCTGTGTTTAACATTTTTAAGTTCAGACATATCAAATCCTAGAAGTACAGAGGGCTTGTGGTTTTTTATTGCTTTCATGCAAATATATCTTCTTTTTCCAAAAAATGAAGCCACATCAATTTTCCAGACCCATAGGAGTGAAGATAGCAGTTCTATTTCTTTTCTACTAGGATATGGTCTCTTATGGAAATAATCTCTAAGAAACTGCCTTTTATCCTCATATGAACGGCCTTCGTATTTTTTAGGATCTAATACTAAAATCTGGAGTGCATCATCATTAGCCACCAGTCCCTCTGTCCTACTTTCATTCCTTTGTCTCTTCAAAGGCACAGCACTTGTCCCTTTCTCCAGACCTGGAGCTGCCTCAACATTTATGACAAGCTGTGATTCCTCCCCACCCCTCTGCTCTTCTATCCCCAAATGGCCATCAGGCAGCTTTCTCTTTATAGGAAACGTAGAATCAGGAATCACTTCCCCATTGACCAACACCAAATCACTGCTCTCAATAAAACCTGGCTGGATTTGTAGATCTGAGCTACTGTCCTTGGGAGCACTTCTGCAACGCAGCAAATGAACAGCAATGGCCGCCAGAGTCATGTTTCCAGTATAGACCCCACAGCAGTGGATGCACTTGAAGGCTGGAGACCTGAGCATTGTGTGGACTGTTGGCATGACATGGTGCCTCTCCTTCAGGTGCAGCTCATAAGCATCAGCTGTCACAAAGGTGCCAAAACAGAAGGGGCAGGTCAGCTTCTGTTTGCTGGGATTGTTGGGCACGCTCTCTGGCTGAGGCCTCACCTTAATATACACAGGCACCAGTGACTTGGAGTGGATCCCAGCAAGGATGGCCAGGTAGACCTCCCGCTCCCCAAGCTTCTCCCTTGGTAGTAGAGTGATAAAATCAAGATGGGGGAACAGCAGGTTGCCATTAGCATCAAGGTCCAACTGGAAACCCCTGTTACTATAATCCATAGGCATCCTCTTCTTCCCAAGGTGCTTAGCCCTGCTGTGCTCCAAGAGACCCCGAATGTCATGGAAAGTACACGGGCAGAATAAGCACCCCAAGCCATGCATGAGCAAGTGGTGCATCAGCTCCTCCTCCGACACCAAACACTTGCAGGAAAGGCAACGAACAGTTTTTTCCCTCATCCACTTCAGAAAGGGTGCACAGGCTGCCAGCTTTTCAGGTTCCAGTTTCTCACTGGACTGGGATTCACTGTGCTTGTGAGCCACTTCCATGTGAACCTGGTAGACGTTGGAGGGGAACAGTTCATTGCAAACCCGGCAGAGCTTAGACTCACTATTCTTGTGAGCCACCTCCATATGAACCTGGTAGACGTTAGATGGGAAGAGCTCATTGCAAACCCGGCAGGTTTTCCACTGTTTGGCCTGTTTGAGCACCTGATTTGTGTCCACCACAGGTGAGGTGGCCTGAACAAACACACTCTGGGCAGCACTCACTAGCACCTGTGGTGAGGGCAGGCTGGTCAGGGAGCTAGTCATCTGCCCACCTGCCCCCGATGGCAGGAGCTGGACAGGCACCTGGGGTGGAGTGACAGTTGCAATGCCACCACCAGGGGGTACAGGCAAGGTCACAGACACAGGAGCCAGTGTGTAGGTGGGGATACCATTAACCTGTTTCCCAGTTGGGATGAGTTGCCTGAGAATAGAGCCCGACGTGAGGAAGGTGGTGTTCTGCGATGTTCCTGCTCTTACTGGCTGACTCACAGGCAGGATGCTGGTACTGACAGACTGACTGAGCTGCAGCACACCAGGCCTCACTGGTGGGCCCACAGGAAGAACTCCTGATGCAACAGGCTGGCTGAGTTGCAGAACACCAGAATTCACACCCTGGTTCACAGGGACAACACCTGAGGGTACTGTCTGGTTAGGGGAGAACAGCCCAGATGGGACCATCTGGCTTGCAGGGAGAACTCTTAAGGGAACTGTCTGGCCAGGTGGGAAAACCCGAGAGGGGGCCGTTTGACCAACAGGGAGAACCCCTGACTGGACTACCTGGCCAGTTGGGAGAACACCAGAAGTTGCTGTCTGTCCAGGAATAACCCCTGCAGGGGTCATCTGGCCTGCAGGGAGGACCCCTGATGGGGCCGCCCGACCTACAGAAATCACACCTGGTGAGACAGCCTGCAGAACCCCCGGAGTGACAGAGGGACTGGTAGGCAGGACACTAGGCCTAACAGGTCGGCTTATGGGTCCCCGGGGTTGGGTGAGGGGTAACACTCCAGACCGGACAACTTGATTCATGGGAAGGACACTTGTTCCAACAGACTTATTCACAGACCCAGCAGGCTGATTCAGGGGCAGCACAGGAGGATTCACAGGCTGATTAAGTGGGAGCCTGTGAGAAAGAAACACAGGCTGAGGAGCTGAGGGCTGCAGGGTGAGGCTGCTCTGGCATACGGGCAAAGGATTGGAGACCAGAGCCACATGGGACTGAGCAACAGCAGGTGAGGAATGGGTGAGGGTCCCAGAGGTGCCTGGGGCCACCGTCACTGGCTGTACCACCGCTGAGCTCTGATTGTTCTGTGGCAAAGCGAGATGAAAGCAAGGAGGTGCTGCAATGCCTGCAGCACTGGTGTGTGGAGGTATGGCCAATCGGGCCACTGGTTTTGGAGCAATATGCATTTGCTTCAAAAGTCCGGTTCTCTTAATGTGTTCTGAAATCACAGATCTAAGCTTATTCTCCAAGTCTCTGTGTATTTCTGATGTCAAGATATGATACATTAGAGCATCCTGGCTGCTGGCATTGGCGTTGCATTTTTTACAGTAATATCTGTCAGATGTGGTCATCTTGTCCACAGGAAGCACATCATTTGCTTTTGGTTGCTCCTCCATTTCCTCAGTTCGCAGCCCAAAGTAAGAGTTAATTAAGTAGTGGAAATGGGCCACCAGCACGTGCTTCTTCATACTATAGTACAAAGTATTTGAAAAGTTACATTTTAAACATGTGAAACTTATCACATCGCTCCTAGAAGATTTAGTCTCACCTAAAATATTCACTGTGTAGTTCTGGACTTTTCGAACAGGAGCATGGAACATTTTGAAGTGCTTTCCCACCACCTTGGGCTGCGAGGCAAATGCACAGTTGGGACAAGGGATCACCAACTCCTGGTCAGCATCATCTTCATGGTAACGGTGTAAATGATTTTTGAGTGAAGAAAGCACTTTTGTTGAGTATTTGCAGAGACTACAACAGTATGGCTTTGTTCGGTATCTCTGTCAAAAGAAAAGCAAGTTTTAGAGGAAGAAAGTTACCAAGGTACCTTCCTATGACAATGCGTGCCACACTCTTCTTTCCTCTCATGTGCTATACTCTTTTGACACTATCAACCTCTAAAGAGCAATGTTTTTCCAAGGGCTTGGAGGCTTTTTCCATGAAGCAACAGACAATGACGCTTTAAGGCTGGCGGGCTTTGCATGCAATCTCTGCAGCAACTACCCAGCTTCTGCACTGCCATCATGATAGGACTCATGAACAAGTGTCTGCGTACAGCTATGGGCCAATGAAACTATTTATGAATACTGAACTCCAAATCATACAATTTTTACATGTCGCAAAGAATATTCCTTTTGTCTCTACTTAAATATTTAAATAGGGCCAGGAATTTAGCTCAGTGGCATAAGCGCCTGCCTTGCAAGCACGTGGTCTTGAGTTTGATCGCCAGTACCAAACAAATAAATAAATATTCAAATACCTACCAACTGTTCTTAGCTTAGAGGCCATAAAAACATAGAATCTGACTGAAAACTCAGTTTGCTGACTCAGTCTAACCTGTATTTTAAAACCATAAATCTTACCACTTAGCCCTATAGTTTGAATTAACTGCATCAACTAAAATAAACATATATTTAATTTCCCACAAGAGAAAGTTATCCCCCCACACACTCACTCACTCATTCTTTCTCATTTTCTCTGTACAAGTCATTTTTAACTCAAATTTTAGAACTTTGAGAATTCATCTACAACTGACCTGGCTTTCAAATTATTAAAGACTCTTCATTACTGTTTTTTAACCCCCCTATTACTAGAAACAGGAAGAGCCAAACAAATGGTACTCAGGCCATATAGGTGCCCAATAAACTGATAAACAGTAATTTAAAAAAATACTTTGGAGAGTCCTTAAATAAGAAGAGACCCATAGATGTATCCCTGACCATATGGAATTATTATGAAGGCACATTTGGGAACATTCAACAAGCTCATGGCCTAAGAACAGATACTAACACAATAGTCTACCAACTGAGAGTACATCTGTTCTATCAGCGAAGCCTGCTGTTTGGCTGTTTGGGATGACTGGAGGGCACATGGTTATATGTAGTGTCATGAGTCTGGAGCAGGTAAACCATAAAACACCTACTCTCATTCCACAAACAAGGACATCAAGACCTGCACAGAGTAAATACTTTACTGGATGCCTGCAGTGGACTGTGGCACCTAGCAACCTATGGTTGATTTCAATACTCTTTAAAGTTGGAGATACTCTCAAAACCACACATACATATACCCACTCTTCAGGGTGTGGTCACCCTCTCCTGCAGGTTTTTCCTCTTGAGTTCGGATCAAAAGTTTCCCTCACATTTAGCATTATGTAACTGTTTTCTCAGAAGTGACCAAAATCCAGATTCTAGACCTCAGACAATGGTCACCACCACATATACTACCCTCAATTCTCCCTAAGAGAACTCATTTCAATAATTCGAAGAGACATACTTTTTCATATTTTAACATCTCCAAAGTACAGATTTTAAAACTGATGGTTCATGGTACAATGCTGTTTAAGTATCATTATAGTTTTATTAGTGATTCATTAAAAATAACTCACCTTCAACTCAATGAAATACAGTATCAAAACCCATATATACAACAAAAATGACACTCAGAAGAACAGGTGGAAATTGATTAGTGCATGCTAATTATCTGCTAGTATCAAATCAATGTCTGGGGGAGGCAAAGTTTCTAAAATATGACACCATACTTTTGATCTACGAAAGTAAAGATCATAAACTGGACTTTGTGGAGGGGAAAAAAAAAGTCTGCTCCTTGGAAAAAAGACTACTAAAAGCTGGGGGAAAAAAAAGAGTCACAGGCTAAGGTGACATTTGCAAACCACCACAGAACTAGTGCCTGGAAACACATTTGAACAAGCTCAAATCTCAGTAGGAAAATATATGGCCCAACGTTTTCTTTATTTTAAATGGCAAAAGATTTAAGCACTTTAGTGATCTGAATACTAAACAGACACATGAAAAGCAGCTCAATATCTTTAGTTACTAACAATATGAAAACTAAAACCAAGGCAATGCTACACATATATGAAAATGGGAAACTGACAGGTAAGTGACAGATAAACACAATGATGGTGGGAGAACCAAATGGCGTGGCCACTTTGGGAAATCTTACATGAAAACGATGTAAGGCTGGGGACATAACCCAGGACTACAGCACTTGCCCAGCAGGTGCAATACCCTGGGAGTTTAATCCCCAGTACTACACATGAAGTTATTACATATACTGTATATTACACTACAGTATATTTTTGGAATTCTGATGAGAAAAATTCAAAAGAGGCTTGAGATTCATGATATCAAAGATCTTCAAAATGAAGAATACAGGCAATTCTTGTTTAAAGCAGAGTTCCATTCCCGCAAGTAGGTCATTAAATGAACTGGTCACTAGATAAGGAATTATATAGTACATACAATATTTAGAACAAAGAAATGGTCAAAGGGAACTCCAACTTGATGACTTCACTTTTATTTGCATAACTCTTACGTGTAGTAATATAATGTGTGACATAAAACTATATTCTGTATTGTATAGTACAATCAGCAAAAATTATAGTCGTGTACAACAAAAAAGACACTGATAAGCAAGATGTACAAAACTGTATTTTAAAAAGCCAACATTGGGCTGGGGATTTAACTCAGCGGCATTTTGCTCAGTGGCTTGCAAGGCGCCTTGCAAGCACACAGTTGTGAGTTTGATCCCTGGTACCGATCTAAAAAAAAAACCCAACATTTTACTCATGAATCCATCAAAAGTCCCACCCATATTATCATAAGAACTATGATCAGGAAATGTAAAATGCCCAGGTAAGAGAGATGAGGAAGTAGAAATGGAAGAATAATAGGAGTTCTGGGAGAAGCTTTCAAAAAAAATCCCACTGGGCACAGTGGTGCAGGCCAGTGATCCCAGCACTTGGGAGGCTGAGGCAAGAGGATCACTACAAGTTTGAGGCTAGCGTGGGCTATATAGTGAGTTCAAGGTAAGCCTGAACTACATAGCAAAACCCTATCTCAAATAACCAAAAGAAGAATTCCATTATTGTGGTCTATTTTTTCATTTTCTTTTTTGCTTCATAAATTTCATGAAGGCATCGTGAGAGTTTACTCTTTTGCCATTCCACTTTTGTGACCTGTTTAACATCTGAATCCATAGCCTCTAGTTTTAAGACAGCTGCATTCACTTTTAAGAACACATTCCACTAATCTCTTTGCAGTGGACTTCTTTAGTACTTCTTCAAGTCTGTCCTCTTCTTCCTCCCCCTCATCTAAGTCCTGCTGAGCTTCCAACTATTAAATGTTCCATATTTAGCTCTCTTTCAGTGTATTTCACTGATTCTTCAATAATATCTTATACTTCCCCCTCCAAATTAACCATGTTAGCAAGTTCCACAGTTGTTTCATTTATGACACTGACATGCTCATCTTGGTCAAATGCTTTTAATTCATGCACAAAATGTTTTAGGCATTTTTTTTTCCATATCCCTTGCATACATTTCTCTGTCATTCCTTCTCAAGATGATTCAATGTTCTTAATGTAGTCTAAAATGGTGTATGATTTCCAGAAATCACTAAAGATTACTTCATTGTTTTCTGTAGCTGCTATAGCTTTGCAAAAAAATTGTACTCAAATAGTACGCTTTGAAGGTAGCTAGAGCCCCCTCATCCATGGGCTATAATAGCAGTTGTGTTTCTAGGCAGATACACTAGCTTTGTATCTGGGTGTACTATGATCATCAAGATGCTGGGAGTGGCCTGGAGCATTATCAAACAGGAGGATTAAAGAGAATGCCATTTTCCAGACAGCAAAACTCACTGAAGGTATAAAGCAACTGATGAACGAATCTTCAAATAAAGCTAGCCTTGTTACTTGCTCAATAGTAAAAAGACAGTGCATGCTTTCTAACCTGCACAAATAGTATGTGCATATAGGTTCTCAGTGATAAGCTTCAACTGGATCCCAGTAGCATTTCCTCCCAACGTGACTGTCCTTGAAAGCTTTGTGCCTGGGCATTGTTTTAGCTTCTTTGAATATATGCAGGACCTTTCAGGCATTTTCTTCCAAAAAGTTCAATTTCACCCATATTAAAGATTTGTTCTCGACAGGAGATGCCTTTCTCTATAATTTTATCAAATTAGTCGACATTTTTCTGCTGCTTCTACATCTGCACTTGCCACCTCACCACTAACACTCCAATTATGCAGGTGAATCTCTCACAAAACCAATTAAATTATCCATTGCTGTAGAAGTTCCCATCGATTCTTCACCTTCGCATGGCTTCAAAGCTTAAAGATACTGAGTTCCTTGGCTTGAATTACTGAAAAACTCACTGGCATTCTTTGTTGTATCAATCATCAAACCAGATAACCAATAATTTTTCCATGTTATGAATGGGGCCTTTCTGCTGCCTAGCTATTATAGTTTAAAACCTGTTGATGTTTTCACTGCCTCTTCCATTCTGTCTTTATCCTCCAGGATTGTTGAAATGGTTGAATGATTATATTTCATTTTCAACATCAATAGATTTCCTTTGTTTCTTGCTACTTTATCCTGGTGAACTCATGCTTTTCCGTTTTGATGACATCTCATACTAAAGGGTACACAACAAAGTACAATATAGAATAAGGTACCCATAACTCACAACACTACTGTTCAAGACAAAGAAGTACTGTACATTGTAGTACTACAAGTAACACGTAGGTTGGACATCAGAAAAAGCATACTGTATGGTAGTGTTGCAAATATACAGGGTTATTCATACAGTACCATAGGTAGTATAGTCACTAAGAAATCTATGCAGATTCTGCACATAGAATCAAATACTGATATTCCTCATTTTAATGACCTATCAGACTTACAACCTGCCATTCACTTATGATCCATCATGTTTTGATACAGTTCTGTACATTTTATTAATGGAGCTTCAATGTCTTTTTTTGTGCAGTACGTCTATTTATACAGTACTCTAATTTTTGCCAATTGTACTGTACAACACATTAATACAGTTTTATGTTCTGTTCTACTACATGTAACAGTTCAGTAAATATAAACAAAATCATTTCCTTTGACCATTTCTTTGTTCTGAATATTGTAATGTACATAGTATATATAATTCCTCATTTAGCAACCAATTCATTTAACAACCTAGTTGCAGGATAATAACTTGGTCATTAAATGAGGAATTTCTGACACAGAAGTAAAAAAAGCCACCATACAGTCACACTGTCATTCATGTTCCTGCATCATAAGTCTGAATGCAGGTCATAAATCTGCACAGTGTGTGTCAGTCCAAACAGTTATTAAAGAGGTTAAGTCATTAAATGGGGAATATCTGTACTTCCCCAGTATTGAGGACTGAACCCAGGGTCTTCACTCTGAGGACTACATCCTCAGTCCTTTTTTTAATTTTTTATTTTGAGGCGGGGTCTTGCTAAATTGTTGAATTTTCAATCCTCCTGCTTTAGGCTCATAGACTGCTGGGACTAGAGGCTTATGCCACCATGCCCAGGGGCATTATCTTTTACTGAAATCAGTTATTAATCAAAAGAGATACAACAGTTTTACTGTATCATTAGACCAATTATGTATGCAGAAAGCTCTGAAAGCCTTAATATACTGGATGATGAAACACCTCTCTTACCTCCCTGAATGGTACTTTACGTCTCCTCTTACACATTCACCATCAATCACTATGATGTACCTTATCCCCAGTGAAAAACCAAATACAAAAATACATACCACTTTCTTTCCAGAAGGTTCCCAGAGAGAAATATCTCCCCATGATGTGTTATAAAAGTACTTCTCTCCTGGATCAAAACTTTTAAGGTCCTTTTAAAAACAGAGAGGAAAAATCAGTATACAAATGCAAAGGACAGATATTTATTAGAAACTAATGAGACTGACACCTAAAAAATCTACATGGACAAAGATATAAAAGTAAAAACATTAGCAATTTTTGAAAGAGTACCTACTAAAGTGTAAGAGCTGGGGAAAAGTTGAAATAACCTAAGTTAAAATTATAGTTTCATAAGAAATAAATCAAATGAGACCTCCAACAAGCAATTGCCTTAATTTTTTGTAAAATAACCCTAAATATAGGTAAGGATTCTAAAAACTCACGTAGTTGTGTGACACACACAGAAACAGCAAAGTACCTCAAAGTAAAAGAAATTTTGAAGTCACGCGTGGTGGCACATGCCTATAACCCCAGCACTTGGGAGGCCGAGGCAGGATTGCCACAATTTTGAGGCCAGGCTGGACTACTACATAGTGAGCTCAAGACCAACCTATCTCAAAAAAAAAAAAAATTTTTTTTAATTCTAAATGGCCTTTTAAAAACTGTACCATATGCAGTCCATTTGTCTTAAAAAATGAAAGTAAAAAAGTATATTTTTATCTTACACTGAATCTTTCACAGCAGGTTCAACCAAGATCTAAAACATGCTCAGAAGGAACAGTCATTTTTCACTCAAGAAGTTACTTCTTCCAGGAAGAAAATACAGAAAACATTGTGCTGGGCACAGTGGCGCATGCTTATAAATCCCAGCTAGTTGGGAGGCTGAGGCAGAAGGATCACAAGTTTGAGGCCAGCCTGAGCAAGACCTTGTCCCAAAATTTAAAAATTATATAGGACAGCCGGAAATGTACCTCAGTAACAGAGAACATTTGTAGCATGAATAAGGCCCAGGGTTCAATTCTTCATATAGCTAGCGGGGAAAAAAAGGAAGAAGGTAAGGGAGAAAATGAGGGCCTGTAAAAAAATGAGCTGAAAGAGGCTGCTTGGGAAATATTACACGAAGGACCCTCCAAGGAACAGGGCAGAATGATGGAGAGAGGAAAGAGGCACATGAACCAAGAAGACTGGAAAAGTGAGGAAGGAGGGAGCAGGGACTCCCAGCTACTTGCAGTTGACAGGGTACCACTGATAGAAAGGGTGGAAGAGATGGAGGAACATAAAATATTCTTCACATTTTTGTCATCAACACTAACTGAAACCTCAAATGCTCACTGCTGGACTCTGAGGACCCAACCTCAGTAAGACAGATTCCAACCTCAGTTTCACAATTAAGAAAGACAGGTAATTTAGGGGGAAAAAAATTCACAAGCAAATACTGTCTTTCACTAGTAGTAAGTGCTATGAAAAGGTACTTCAGGAAGTGGAGGAACATAAAGTGTGGAGTTGAAATCCACCTGAGACTGGGTGGCCAATGAGACAGGGTAAAGAGGGAACAGGAAAAGAGAGCAGATGCAGCAGAGATTCCATGAGTGCACAGCAGAACCCAGCAGTACCACAAAGTTTCAAATGAAAGTGCCTCAAAGAGTGAACAGCAGTCCCTGAGGGATTATGTAGGAACCACGTTTACATATCTCTCTAGAAGTAACATTTTAAAGTTTTATTTTTCTGAGTTGGCAAAAAAATCTGCTTTGCCCACTACATGTCCCAACATGTGTGGAAAGCACAGAGTTACAAAGCTTTTTATGTCTGTGGCACACTTCATTCACATAAAACTGCAAATTATGTCAAGAAATGGGCAAAATGAAAGGACAAGTCATGATCTTAAGGTACATACAATTCCATAAAGGAACACCAGACAGTCCTAGCACATTGTGACAAACTGGGAAAGGTACAAACAAGACAGATGCTCATCCTCGAGCTATAGGTCATGATAAAAGCAACAAAAACTACCTACATGTTTTCATATTTGAACATTAAAAAGGTCAACTGGACCTGGAGGGACATATCAATGGTAGTATTCACCTGCCAAATGCAAGGCTCTGAGTTCCACCCATAGTACCACTTTAACAAACAAAAACAAAACAAAAGGCTAATGGCTGAAGACAACCAAAACATACTAAATCATGGGAAATGCATAGAATTCTAGACTCAGGGGACCCAATCTCAGTAAGACAGATTCTAACCTCAGTTTCACAATTAAGACAGTCTGAAAAACTGAAAAAAAAAAAAATTCAATGAATTATTATTTAAAAAGGTTATTAACTACTTACTTTCTCAAAAGAAAGGAAAAAGAGATAGAAGCATAACTGCAAGACTGAGCCCATCCTGGGCAACTTGGCAACTCAGTGAAGCCCTGTCTCAAAATAAAAAAATAAAAATAAAAAAGGCTGGGTTCAATTCCTAGTACCAGAAGAAAAAAGAAAAGAAAAATAAAATTTCATGCCACTTTTCCAGGAAGACTACATTTCAAAGACCAACAGCAATTCAATGTCTGCTAACCCCATCAGTGATGGGACCAGACCACAGCAACTTCTATTAGTCTGTGTCAAAAAGAGTTTAAGGAAAACTGCAGAGATCAGCACATGGAGTAGATATTAGGTGAATACTCGGGAACACTAGCGAGGTAATCAAAACAGTAGGAAGAAGGCACAAATCAATATGCTGACTGCCAAAATCTTTTTTTCAGGGATCAAACTCACAACCGTGTACTTGTAAGGCAAGCATTTATGCCACTGAGCTAAATCCCTAGCCCCAAAATCTAATTCTACTCTGCAAGAAAATGATTACCTATATTTTGTAACATTACAGTGTTAGTGTTATTTTTATAATTAAAACGTACTTTCAATGTTAGTAAAAAAGAAGCCAGGCAGGGTGGCACATATCTATATCCCAGCTACTCAGGAAGCTCCAGGCAAAACCATTACACTTTCAAGGCCAGGCTGGGCAATTTAACTATACCTTGTCTCAAAATTCAAAAAATATGTATATCAACAGCAGAGTACTTTCCCAAGATGTGCAAGGCCCTAAAAGATCACCAATATTGAAAGGGAGGGGGAATGGGAGAAAGGGAGAGAAGGAATAAAAGAATGAATCACAGTTGAGCCAAAGAATGATACTACAACAAATGCCTTCAACTATGCCAATGCTAATGCACTACCTACAAAGTCAGTTCAGAAAAAGCAAAAGTCATCATGAAGGAAAAAATGGTGGAGGGAAAAGGAGTGTAAGATTTGTGATAGGGGGCATGAGTGGGATCACAATACAATATACATATGAAACCCCTCCAAAAAATGTGACACTAAAGGGGAAGATGGGACAAGGGGGGTGATGGGGAAACTGATTAAAGTACACATGTGTACAAACCTGCAAAAATGAAACCCATTAATTTGTATAACATGCACTAATTTTAAAAATAGAGAGGAAAATCATCTTTCCTAAAGAATTCAAAATAAAGAAAAAAGTTATTACAAGAATTTAAATAGGAAACCAAAAGGCATTTTCAGAGTTATCTGGAAAGATGAAGCATAAAGCATACTTGTCATTTACTCTGATTCCAACACCAAAAACATGTGAAACAAGGAAAATAAACACAACACAAATCACACTAAAAGGAATGTTAAATGAAACTTAAAAAACAGTGCATATATAGAACTTGATAAGACGCTGGGGATTTAGCTCAGCAGTATAAGTGCCCGCCTGGCAAGCACACTATCATGAGTTCAAACGCTGACACCAAAAAAATAAAATAAAATTTTTTTAAAAATTTTTTTAAAAAAGAATTTGATACTATTAATTGTAGAGGTAATGACTTCTATGTTTTTTCCATTATCTCCTTATATAATAATGAATTTTTAGTTACAAACATTTAAAAAAAACAAAAAGATACTGCTATAGCAGCAGAAATGAATACAGAAGGCAGGAATTGAGAAGACCTTTACAGAAATTGTGAAATTACTGCCTCCCTACAGAAAGCAGAAATTCACTATTTCAAAAAAGACAACAGAAATCAACTACTACTGAAAAGGGACATCCAGGCCAGGCATGGTAACACACCCTATAACCCTAGCATTTGAGAGGCTAAGGCAAGATCACTACAAGTTAAAGGCAATCACCAAGTCTGGCCTACATAACGAGTTCAAATCAGCCTGAACTACATATGAGATCTGTCTCAAAAACAGAACAAAACAAAAGAAAGAAAGAAAAATAAATAAAACAGCAATGCTTGGAAAGGGTCTGGCAGACTTGCACCGGGTCTTTTGGAGACCCAAACATAAATGTTCTTATGCAGAGTATACAGAAACTAGTAGGAAAATCTAAGAAAGACAGTGCAGTCCACCAGGCACTACAACACTCCCTCCACAGTAGGCAAAGAACCTCTGGTTGTTCTGGTCCCACTGTAACGACACCTCATCCAAGAGCAAGCTTCAAAAGCTTCAGACAGATCCCAAGTACTTTAAATGTATCCTGGAACAAAGCCCAAAAACATCTAAAGGAAACCACTAAACCTAGCTATCATAAAACTTGATGTCCAGCATCTGTACACAACAGCAGGAAAATATGACCAGAACTACAAACACAAGCATGAATGCAATGAGAGAAACAACACATGTTAAAAAATGACCCAAACTGCAGTTCTACTAATAAAAAAGTATTACTTATAATGAAAAAATGCTGTTCAGGATTAAGAGTAAACTAGGCCCTGCAAAAGAGAAGCCTGAAAACCTTGGCACAACAAAAAAAGGACTATAGAAACTGCAACGGGCCCCAACAACTTGTGGGCAATCAGCAGGAGATCGATGGAGCCAGTCTCAGGGAAGATGAGCAAGCGGAAAAATGGAACAGTCTACAACACTTTCCAAATCCAATGAAAATCACAAGCCCTCAAATTCAAGCTCAGCAGAACCAGCAAAAGAAACATAAAACAATGTATGTCATAACTACAGTGCTAGAAACAAAACACTAAAACTGATGAAAAATATACTGCTGGAGAAGACACCCACCAAGAGACAATAAGGCAAAAATCTTTAAACCACTTTGGGAAAATAATAAAATTCTATACCCAGCAAATTAACTTCCTAAACAGAAAACTTTTTTAGACAGAAAGTATAAGAAAAAAAACTGCTGAAAGAGATCAACACTACAAAATACATGAAAGTAATTCCCCAGGTGGAATTTAAGAGAGTCACATTTGGCCCGCTCTTGGTCTAAATATTCAAAAGAGGTATAACCAGGTAAATAAGCAAGATCCAATTACATGCTGTCTACAAAAAACTCACTCAAATAGTAAGTACAGAAAGTCCACAGGCTGAGATGATAGCTATTGAAGTTAAATACAACTTAATGCTTATAGTGTTCAGGCATAAAGTCAGTAGTCTGATCATCTATTTAGAGGATAACAATACATAATACAGCATCTATGGCAGATCTCCTTCTGAAGGTGGTATCCAATGTTAATTTCCTATTATCTTGTTTTGAAATCTTGCATCATTCTCATTGTTTGGTTTGGTTTTATTCTGCTTTGTCTTGTTTGATTTTATTATATCTGATGGCATAGACAGCTACTTCAAAGATAAGAAGATATATTATGGTAGCCATTTTGGATTTACAATTATCTTGTTTTAAGTCCTGTATTGCAGTCATTGTTTTCTTTTTATTGATTCTATTCTATTTTGTTTGATTTTACTATCTCTGAATGGTATGGGCAGTTATTTTGAAGACAACAAGTGGCATTATAACAGCCATTGTTGACTTCCTATTATCTTGTTTTGAAATCCTGTATCACTTACACTGTTTTGTTTTGATTGGCTTTACTCTTTTATTCTGCTTGGTTTTATTCTCTTTAAAATAAAAACTAGAGGCTCCTTCCTGCAGACAGCCAGCAGGAGTAGGGCCATACATCCAGGTAGACGCCATGCACTTGTAGGCCACCATTTGAGGTCCTTGCTTTCTTTGGGCAGCCATCACCCACTAGGAGAATCAGACAAACACACCCCTGTGTACTTGCCACCATCGCAGGAGTCCCGGTGTAGACACACAGGTTGAGAGGAGCAGCTCCACCACCAGGTACTCTTGGCCATCGGGGAAGCCCCAGTGTAGCTGCAAAGGTCTGGAGAAGCCCATCCCATGCCTTGCTACCTCCCTGTAACCCAGGGTCAAAGGAACACAGGTGCCTATCCCATTCCCCTACACCACAGAGGAGCTGCGCAAGTGAGAAGGGCCTGCGGCCCCACAACCAGCTTGTTGGGAGGAACCCAAGAGAATGTGAAGATGAAGGAGCAAAACGCAATCTCCAACCTCCAGCCCACATAGAACAAGTCTGGGAGATACAGTCATGGAAGAAAATGGAAGTTGCACACCTGAAATCTCGGAGAGGATAGCAACTGAAGTAAGGAAACAACTTCATGAGATTGTAAAAGTAACCAAATCAGAAATAAGGTCTCCAGTAATAGAAGGAATCACAAATATAATGAAAGAATTGCTCAGTGTATCTAAAGAAAACATAGATAAAAAAGAACAGCACAGGAAAATGGAAACCTTGAATGAACACTATAGAAAGGAATTATAATGCATGAAACAGATTCAAAGAGAGATCCAGGAAATTAAAAGTCAATCAAAAGCTGGCAAAACCACTTGAAAGGGACTGAAGATAGACTTTCAAACATTGAAGACAGGATTGCAGCTAGCAATTGTGAAAGGAAAGATCTCTTAAAAATAACAAGGAATCAGGAAATAACAATACAAAGGCTGCATGATGACACAAAGAAACATAGTTTAATAGCGATAGGTATCAGTGAAGAAGCAGGGGTCAACACAAATGAAATAAAAAGGATACTTACAGAAGTAATAGCAGAAAGCTTCCCAATCACAGGCAAAGGATCTGGCATGCAGATAAGCAAGAAACATAGAACTCAAACTATCCTTACCCAAAATAAATCAACACCCAGACATGTAATAATCAAGATCCCAGAAATGCAGCACAAGAACACAATACTAAAAGCTAACAGAAAAGAAACAGATCACCTATACAGGAAAACCAATCAGAATCATGGCAGACTTGTCAACATAAACCATCAAGTCAAGAACAGTTTGCAGTGAAGTGTTTCAAATCCTGAAAGAAATTAACTTCCAACCCACATTGATGTACCCTGCAAAACTATCTTTCAAAATTGATGGAAAAATAATATATTTCCATGAGAAAGAACAACGGAAGGAATTCATGGCTACCAAACCAACCCTTCAGGGAGTGCTAAAGGATATTCTAGAGAAACATAAAGATGACTATGGTTCCAGGAACAGCAGCAGAAGAGCATCGCCAAACAAGACAGGCAACTGAGTGAAGGGGAAAAGTGGAGGGCCAACAGCAGAAGGATAGTAGGGCAGAAACAAACCAATGTATGCTGGTTATAAACATTAATGTAGATGGCTTCAATTCAGCAATAAAAAGAAACATGGGGAGAGTGGATCAAGAAACAAGATCCATCAATATACTGTCTACAAGAAACACATGTAACTCAAAAGGAAATTCACAGACTGAAAATCAAAGGAGAGAAAACAATTTTCCATGGGACAGGAGACCAGAAAAAAGCAATGATAACTTCCCCATCAACTACAGAATGCATAACAAAGATATAGTATTCTCATACAATGCAAAGCTACCTAGCTATAAGGCAGAATAATCTTGAGGCTCTTGTAGGTAAATGGATGCAACTGCATGTTATGTTCATGGGCGAAAACAGCTTAAACTCATATGGGTGAACCCTAGCATAAAAAACAGGAGTTAATGGAATCCAAAAAGCACAACAGAGCCGGGGATTTAGCTCAGCGGTTCAAGCGCCTGCCTAGCAAACACAAAGTTGTGAGTTTGATTTCCAGAACAACAACAAAAAAGGCACAATAGATATAAAAGTGATAGGGGAGGAAACACCTAGGAGGGGAAGGTGGAAACCACTGTTAGTTTCTTATTGTCTTGTTTTGAATTCTTGTACTGCTTTCACAATTTTGTTAAGTTTTGTTTTGTTCTATCTTGATAGATTTTACCACGTCTGATGGTATGGGCAGCTATTTTGAACATAATAGGATGGATGTATTATGGTAATAATGGTTGGTCTCCTAGTATCATGTTTTGAAGCCCTATAATGCTTTCATTTGCTTAATTGGTTTTATTGTTTTCTTTTGTTCAATTTTATTATGTGAAATGGTATGAACAACTATTTTGAAGAAAACTAGACATTATGGTAGTCATTGCTGATTTCCTATCTTCTTGTGTTGAAGTCCTATAATGCTGGTTTTTTTTGTTTTGATTGCTTTTATTCTGTTGTGTTTTATTTGATTTTATTATATGAGATAGTATGGACAACTGTTTTGAAGAAAACAAGACATTATAGTAACCATTGTTCATTTCCTGTTATCTGATTTTGAAGTCCCATAATGCTTTCATTCTTTTGATTGGTTTTATTCTATTTTGTTATGTTTGATATTATTGTGTGTGAAGGTATGGACAACTATTTCGAAGAAAACAAGTGACATTATGGTAGCCACTGTTGATTTCCTGTTGTCTTGTGAAGTCCTGTGTTGCTTGCATTGCTCTGTTCTCATTTGCTTTGTTCTATTTTGTTTTGTTCTCTTTTTTAAAAAGATAAAAACTATTTTTTTAAAAAGTACAGAAAGTTACTTCAATAATTAAAAAGGGGTCAATTTGTACAAACAATAATTGTAATGTATATGCACTTCAAAAAGTTCTGAAGTTCACAAAGCAAAAACTGATAAACTGAAAAGATTATCTAGCTGAAAGTTACAGTTAAATACCTAAATGGTCAGAAACCACATGAAAAGATGCTATGCATCATTTGTCTTTAACAAAATACAATTCAAAATCACCATCAGATACCACTTCACAGCCATTAGGATGACAACAAGAAAGGGAAAGAGAAAAAAAGAAAACTGAAAAGAAAGAGGAAGGCAAGAAAAGGAAGACAGGCAATAAATAACAAGGGTTGGCTATGATATGGATAAACTGGAATTCTTGCAGGTTGCTGGTAAGAACGTAAAATAATACACCTTCACAGAGAAAAGTACAAAGGTTCCTAAAAAGAATTACTGTCTGAGCCAACATTTCATTCCTCAGTAAATACTGAGAACAGAGACTTGAAAAGATACTTCAACACAAAATTTCACAGTCAAAAGGTAGAATTAATCCAAATGCCGAATGACAGTTGAAATGGTATCACAATGTGGTATAATCAAACAATGGAATATTACCAAGCCATAACGAAGAACGCTTTGATACTTCCTACATGTGCTAAGTGATATGAGCCAGACACAAAAGGACCAACATATGTGACACCACTTATATGGAGTATTGCCTGGCAGGCAAATCTGAGACAAGCAGTTTAGAAGTTATCCAGAACTAAGGAAGAGGATATAGGAACTCACTCCTTAATGGTTACAGTTTCTATTTGAGATAATGAAAGATTTTGGAAATACAATTGGTGATGGTTGTAAAACACTGTGGCTACAATTAATGCTACTAAATTTAACACTTAAAAATGGCTCAAATGGAACCAAGGTACAGTGACGCATGTCTATATGGTCCCAGATATTCAGGAGGCTGAGGCAGAAGGAACAGTTGAGCCTGGGAACTAGAGGCCAGACTAGTAACAAAGCAAAAGCTCACAACAAAAGAGAGGAAGAGAGGGCAATAGGAAAGGCAGGAGGTTAACTGGTTAGCATTAAAATGGCAAATTTTGTTACATATTTGGCTTCACTGGCAGGGGACCAATATATACTTGTGTTTTCAGACACTCAAGTCTATAATGTCCTGAAATATCATTTAATTACACTATTCTTCATCTTGTGTTCTCCCTCAACTCACTCAGAAAATATCCCTTTTCAATTGTGGCTCCAAATGATTACCCTGCTTTCTTTGCACATGCATTATCTCCAAAAGTTTTCTTACTTTAGGACTGTTCTTTAACAACAGACTCAACCCAAATACTTCTACTTTCAGGAATCCTCCTATCCTTATACTTCCCAAGTGAAGTTTTGATCATACTTTGTAATTTTAAATGTTTCCCTATTTTAATTTCATTTCTATTCATTCATAGCAAAAATAAAGCTGTAAAGCATCCATGGGTCAGACTGTACTCTGACTGCAAGCAGAACAGTGGATAACAATGAGGTTTTTGTGAGGTTTTTGTCCCCTACCACATTCAAATGGAGACTATTACCAACAAATAATATCAGGTAGTATAAATGCTCTGAAAAAAGTAAAGGATGGCATAAAGCAAAGAGTAAAAGGGAAAAGGCAGCATGTTACAATGAAGATTTCCCACAGAAGAGAGTATATAAGCAGAGACCTGTATAGGACTGTCTTCAGAAATTAACAGTACTTATCTACCTGACAGCAAAGATTAACACCGGCCATTGATGGGAATCCTGGTAACCATGAATCTTTCAATATCTGTCTTTTTGTAAGTAAAACTCTGGTTGAAAGTCTAAAATTTGAAGATTAAGAAACTGAGTTCTTCCTAAGTATTCTGAACCAAATTCTTTACAAATTTTAAAACTTCAAAACAAACACTGCCCCTGTTTCTACAGACACAAATGAAACATGTCGAGAATTATCAATGGCTGTAGAGACAGACAGCAATGCTTATTAAACATTTTAAACTATTTGCCAACCATATATTCTCAATGTTACATGGACAGAATTATAGGGGAAAAAAATCAAATATGTGACAGTGACCGTCATTTTCAACTTCTTATGAACACATAAGTTCATAAATCAATAGAAAAAAACCTATCATATCACATGTGCCTGCCCATTTATTATTACTCAAACTATACTAGGACACTAAGTTGCAGTCTTCTTTTGCTATAATAATAATTTCAACACACTGCCCTCAAATATCAAAAGAAAATACTGTATTTTTTTATCACTAATGACCATAAAAACTATCTCCTGAAAGTGTTTTTAAAAACCTGAACAGCTTGAAGAGCTCATTCTTAGAAAGGGGTAAGTAAGTGCTGAAGATGCTTTCACACAGCCATCTGAGCTATCAGCAACTCCCACTTCGAGGAATCTTATTACTATTCTTTAAAACTCTTCAAATATAACTCCACAGGTCCAAACTAGCATTTCTATTATTACTTTCTTAATCTGTTATTTGTATCTTCTTACCTTCAATAACTCCTGGCAGCTGTCAAGTCCAATATTCATAAGAATGCTTTTCACCCTTTTCCGTACCTTTCTGATGTTGTCAAGATTTTCCACAGGAATTTGAAACATTTTTGAAATTTTCCTTAAAAGGTAAGAAAACAAAACTTTAACATAAATATAAAATACAAAAATGTATTTTTTAACACAAGGTTAGTAAACCACTAGGAGTACAATTTCCAACAAAGAGTGCTTAGGAAAGAATAATCACATGCAAAAGAATGAGGCTAAACTCCTTCCTTATACCATCCACCCAGCTCAAAGTAGACCATACACCTATAAGAAAGAACAAAATTATGAAACTCTAACAAAAAAAAAATTAGGCATAAATCTTCATGACTTTAGATTCAGCGAAATTCTTAGCTATGACATCAAAAAGCACAAGCGACAGAAGAAAAACAATACATTATTGGACTTTATCAAAATTTAAAACGTTAATGCTTCCCAGGTTACCATCAGACAAGCAAAACTTCCACAAAATAGGAAAAAGTACTTTCAAATCATATTCCTGATAAACAACTTTTATCTGGAATATATAAGGAAATCTTAAGAAATTTTTAAAATAACCCAGTTTTAAAATGGATAAAGGATCTGAAAACTTTTCCCAACTACATACACAAATGGCCATTAAGCACATGAAAGATGCTCATCATCAATAATTAACCACTGAGGAACTGTAACTCAAAACCACAAGATAGTACTTCATATCTACTAGTATGCCTGTAATTTTTTAAAAGGGGAGTATGACATGTACTGACAAGAATATGGAGAAACAGGAGCTCATACTTTGCTAGTTATAAGATAAACAATGCAGCCAAGGTGGAAAACAATCTGGCAGTGCTTTGAAAGACCAAGCATACAGGTTCCACTTTAACCAACAATTCTACTCAAAATAAATGAAAAACATATATACACATAAAAACTTGGGCAAGGATGTTCAGGGCAGCATTACTCACAACATCCAAAAAAGTAGACCAACAAACGTCCACCAAGTAATGATCATATAAGCAAAATCTGGTATTATCCATATTTTGAAGCATAAAAAGAAACGAGATAATATGTGATACTATGTGGATGAAACCTGAAAACACTCTGTTCAGAGACGCCAGATACAAAGGACTACATTCTATGATTCCATGCATACAAAGTCTACAGAACAAACACATGTACAGACAGTATACAAGTGGCTACCTGGGTCCAGAGAGAACTGGGAGTTAATGACTAAGCAAAAATGGTTTCTTTCCATTGACAGTGTTCAAAACAATGACAGTGTTCAAAAATCAACTGTGGTAACATGCACAAGAATGTGACTATGCTAACAACCATCAAACTGTACATTATAAATGGATGAATCTTACATTATATCTCAATAAAGATATGCATATATCTCAATAAAGATATAATCCAAGTTACATCTCAATAAAGCTATTTTTAATATATCTAAAAAGGAATACCTGACCAGATTAGGGGACATTGACATGAGTTGATCATTTTCAACAGATGGACATAAAAATCACTAGAGGTGGTGGTGCATGCTTGTAATACCAGCATTCTGGGAGGCTGAGGCAGAAAGATGGCTAACTCAAACCTACCCTGGGCAACGTAAAGACTTACGGACTTAGCAAGAAACTGTTCCAAAATAAAGTATTTCAAAAGGACCATGTGATGAGGATGTATGCAGCTCAGTGTGAAGGTCCTGGGTTCAATTCCTAGTACCACCACCACCAAAAAAAAGCATTATAAGAAGTGAGTGTATACACAGCCATGTCCAAGAGACAGTCTGGAAGCTGCAGTTGGCACACACAAATAGGACACTCATCTCAATTTCTAAATACTACTTTCTATTAAAAAGAACTCAGGCTGCGTCAGGCATGATGGCATTTACCTGTAATCCCAGTACTCAGAAGGCTGAAGCAGGAGGACTGCCACAAGTTCAAGGCAAGCCTGAACTACACAGCAAGATCCAGTCTCCCCCAAAAAAAAAAAAAAAGCCCAACTTGGGCTGGAACAGAATAAAGATGGGTTTATTATAGCCAGAAAGTGAGACTGTGGCTCAGAGAATGACGAGACATGTCAAAAGTACAAAAGAAATCAGCTTGGATGCTCCCACAGGCCAAAGCCAGAACAATCTAGAAACCTTCGAAGTAAGACCAGTAAATCTGCAGCACAAGTTTCCTAAAAACACATGTAAGTGTCCCCTATTGTTCATGTTCTTCTTACAACAGGAGCCTGATATTTCTCTCAGAAAGAACATCTAAACCCCTTCCTCCTCTTGAATGCTGAACAGAGCTTTGTGGCTGCCTAACCAATAAAGTGTGAAGGGAGAGATACCACACATTTCAGGAAGACCAGAGGTGGAATCCAGACATTATGTTTCTAAGAAAGCACACGAACAAAATAGACCATTCCAGGGTTCCACATCACCCCAGCACACAGAGATGTTCTGAGAAGTTTCTAGTCCCAGCTCCCAAGTCACTGCTGTCTTCCACTCCCTCCACACAATGCACAAAGATAAACCAGCTCCCAAAGTCCTGTCTGAATTTCTTACCCACAGAACAAATAAAGCTTCTGAACAAAATATTATAGTCTAAATTTTGGGGTGGTGTATACTCAGCAATATTTAAGTGAAATGCAGCCCACTAAAATGTAAGCTCAAGTCCATACTGATATAAATTGAAACTGTGATGAAGAAAAGGATATACTTAATAACTAAGGGAAAACAGTGAGTCTGGCTATTGTACATTGTACAAAATAGCAAGCCCATAATATTCAGAACTGTCAAGATCATACTGGTTAGATTGCTCATAAAAGCCAAGCCTCAGAAATGTGGACACAATCCAAATGTCCATCAAATGGATAAACATGTGGTATGTCCATATAGTGAAATATTATTTGGCAATAAAAAGTAACAAGGTGCATGTACCCAATCTCAAAATATTATGTGCCAAGGGAAAAAATCTAGTGTTAGAGTTCCCATAGTTCTAGTAACATAAAATGTTCAGAAAAGAATACCTACACAGATAAAGGACACATTAGTGGTTGGCAAATAAGAATAGGTAAGTAAATAGACAAGTGTTTGACAGGGAGTGGTAAAGATATTCTTGTATTAGAATATGGTGAGCACTGAACAACTCTGTAAATTTATTTTTTTAAAAAATGAATTATACACTTTTAAAAACATATCATGGGTATTATAGTCAGGGATTGTGAGGAGAACAATTAGACACAGAATTTGTAATATTGTTTATGATGGTCACTCAAGGTTAACACAAAAAAGTGCAGAAAATCTATCCACAACATTAAAGACATAGAATATTCAGCCAAGGGCCTGAATCCCATGGCAATGTCCTACATGAATCCAGATGAAAACCTAGAACCAATGACAATGCTTCCCTCAAGTCCAACTGGAAGTCTAGAACCCACGAGAAGGACTCGCACCAGTCCCCTGTTGGGAAGGCCCAAAGGTCAGTGGTGGAAGCCAGAAAGTCTATGCCAGCAAGATGAAGGAGCTGTACTGGTAGGCTGAGGGTTCTACACTGGAACTGAGAAGTCACGCTCATAATAAAGAACCAGCACTGTCCTGAAAAGCACCACAGCCATCCTCAGCGACACAGAGGTACCTAGCTCCTCCAATGATAAGAACAGTTGAGTACACGCCAGAAAGCCAGCAGTTTTTCCCAGAGATTAAACAGTACATGTCCTCCCCTCAGGAAGCAATGCTCGATGTAAGGACTAGAGCTTCCCCAAAGTGAACCACAGCCACTCTCATCAAGGTCCTGAGCTCCTCTGATGACAATGGTCGAACTCACACTGGGGAAGCTAGTCACCACTAGCTCCTCCAGGAGAACAAATGGCTCAAACAACAACACGTAGGAGGACCCACAATGCCCCACTTCTCCTTCTCCACGTCCCTATTTATGCTGGCAACTTTCCTCAGGTGGAACATTTATGCACAGCACCATGCTGATTTAATTTAGCTGGCATTAAGCTGACCACCAGTTTTTAATCCATAACAATGAAGCTGAGGATGTAGCTCAAGTGGTAGTGTTTGCCTCACATGCATGAGCTGCTGAGTTCAAGCCTCAGCACCACCAAAAACAAAAACCACACATACTCCTTAGAGGAAGAACTAAGGAGCTGTCCAGATTGAAGGAGAATAAAGATAACTAAACAATAGAATTTAATTAAAGATTTTAAAACAATATAGTACCCAAAAAAAGGTAACACAACATGCAATTCTAAACAAGATCATTTTCCTATGACAATTATTAGAAAGACTGACACCCAGGTGGGCAGTGAGTGCCTACTGCAGGTGTGAGCCTTGGCTGGGCAATTCAGCAATTCACTGAGACCCCATCACAAAATAAAAAAGAGCTGGGGTTGAAGCTAGTGCAAAGGCCCTGGGTTCAATCCCCAACACAAGAAAAAGGCAGAGAGAGAGAAAAGGAAAGAGAGGGCAAAAAAGGAAGGGAGGGGAGAGAAAGAGATAAGAAAAGGGAACAAAAGAGAAAAAAAAAAGGACAGGCAAAACTGCAAAGGGGTCTAAGATGAGTTGGTATACTAATTTCCTGATTCTGATGACTTTGTTTCAGATATGTATCGGAATGTTTTTGTCTGTTAAAAAAAAAAAAAAAAAACACATTTTGAATAATGTGAGGTCTTGTTTAGTAACTTACTCTCCAATCATTCAGGGATTAAAAAGTTGTTTTTAACCATATTTGTAACTTTTCTAAAAAACTGCAACTATTTCACAAATTTTTTTCTTAATTCATATAAACTATAAAACCCAAAAAAGTTTGCTATACTAGGCATGGTAGTACATCCCTGTAATCCCAGCACTTGGGAGGCTGAGGCAAAACGATCACCTCATCAAGTCTGAGACCAGCCTGGGCTACAAAGTGAGTTTAGTTTAAGACCAGCCTGAACTACATAAGAGACTCTGTCACAAAAATAAATTAACTAATTATTAATTTAAAAATTTAAAAAATCTGCTAGTCAAATGCTAGTGGTAAACATTTTTGGTTACTTAATTTCCTTAATAAAGAAATAACACATAAAACAGTGTCAAATTTTTATTATCAAAATAATTTACTTGATTGATAACCAACAGTAGTAAGTAAAAAATCTGCAATTTCTAAACATTTAGGGAACAATCTGGCAGAATCTCTCAAACTTCAGGTCACCAAGTCTCCTCCTACCACCTAAAGCCCCTACCCAAAAAGAAAGAGGCCGTGATCCTGCTCCCCCCACCCCCGCAATTATTTCCTCTTCACTCGCAAGCACTTATTTAGCTATCCCCCTACTGGACTGTACTCCCTTAGGGTAGGAATCAGTACACAGCAAACATTGAATAAAATGTAAAATAAAACAGGGGGGCCGGGGGTTTAGCTCAGCGGTATAAGTACCAGCTTGGCAAATGCGAGGTCATGAATTCAATCCCCAGTACCAAAACAAAGAAGCGGGAGGTGGGGGGGGGGGGTAAGAACTATAAACACGGAGGTCAAAAGAGGAAAAAACTGTATATAGGGGTGGAGCCCAACACCAAATCACAAGAGGTAAAAGAGGCAATGTCTGAATACATTTAGCAAATGTTAAGTAAAACCAAAATGGTAGACTGAAATTAAATAGAGGGAAGGGAGGCAGAGAGAATTAACATAGGACATAAGAACACTTTTGAGTCAACCTAGAGTAGATTTAAGTTTCTTTTCAGAAAAGTTAGCCTTGGTAGAAAGTGTATCATAGACCTTTAAGGACCATTAGCACTGCAGAAATGAAATATAAGTCAAAGGAAATGAAGTAAAACCTAATAAATTTAAAAATAATACACACTGAATTGGTTCCAGCCTTCCCAAAATGAATACTCTTAATAGAAGAGCCTCATGCATGAACCTCACAATCTGTGTCAAAAAAAATCCTGCACAAGGTCACTTTAGAGCTCAGACTGGCTGCTTTGACCAAAACAAGGTACAAGAAACGTTTAGTCAGATGTCCACTCAATCATTCTTGCTTCTACTTCCTCTTTGGTGCACTTTGAAAGCCAAGAGTTTTTAAGAGACTGGTTCTCAGACAAAGGGGTTACTGAAATAAGGCATCAGCAATCTGGCAAGTTTCAAACAGCTTCTACAGTTAACTTTTTCACAGCTTGGAACTACGGCTCAGGAACTCTGTCTTTGCTTTCTTGAATTTGATTCCCAAATGTAATATCCCCACTCTGTCATCACTGTTAGTCCACCAAAAATAAACATGACAATCTCTTTTCACTGAAAAAAAGGGGGGTTTCTCCTTTTCAGCAGTTGAGTGTCTGCTTTAGGAAAACAGTAAGACAAAACATAGGTAATGACAGAAGATTCACAATCTCCAAGCAATCCTTTAAAGACACACCCACACACCCTTACTCTTGCTAACTTCTTTGTTTTGAGCCACTCCTAAGATACGATTCCTCACAAAATGCCAGTGGACTGATCAGAAAAGAAATGGTGTGCTGTCTTCACTGCATGTGTGCTCAGTGAGACCTATATTTCTTCACTGTAAAATAACCGCTAATGAAGCCAGATCAGTCTTCCTCAGTGCCTCATTCAGCAACTCACCTACCACAAAATTCCATTGATGTACACAAAAACCAACTCCCAAAGTGGTATTCAGAGTTTCTTTTGTTGTTTTGGTATTCTGATTAATTAAGGGCACTCCATTATTCAAAATACATACTTTAAAAAATGTAGGTGATTCAGGCAATAACTTTCTAAGACACAATTAAACTTTTAAAAAAATTCTTGAGAAACAATAGCACAACAGTTCCCAGAACATGTTCTGGAGCTACCTCAGCAAAACTGCTCCATAACTTCTTAGCCCTGTAACCTTGGCAAATTACTTAATCTTAATTTCAGTTGCCTCTCCTGTAAAATCAAGAGTGCAACTTACTTCATGCGCAGCTGTAAGAATTAGAGTTAATATAAGTTAGCATTTCCTGTAAATACTATGCGTTGTTGTTATCTAATACCAAAAAAACTAAATGCAGTGTCTTAATTATTAAGATACAGGGACTCCTTACAAAGCAACTTTAAGAATGCAGAGTAAGGGCGGGAGATTTAGCTCAGTGGCATAGGTGCCTCCCTGGCAAGTGTAAGGTTGTGAGTTCAATCCCTGATATGCCAGAAAAAAAAAAATTTACAATAGTATCTGCACTGTGTATAAAGCAAGTTTCAGGTCTGGTTCAAATCACCAGAGCTCTTCCTAGTAACGCGACCTTCACCCACCTCTATTCTCCTATGCATCACACTGTCCTAATAGGTCTGTAACAGTCTAAGTAGGCAAAATATAATGCTAGAGATTTACCTCCTGGAAGTGTCAGCAATCATACTTCAACTTTTGTTCAAATTTAAAAGGTATCCCAAAACTTCCAGAATCTTTTCTTTCTTTTTTTTTTTTTGGTACTGGGAATTGAACTCGTGACCTCCCGCTTACCAAGCAGGCTGTGGCACTGAGCTATATGCCCCGCCCCACCTACAATTCTTGCCTTATCTTTGCCAACACCCCCCCCATAACCAAGGATTCATACATTATCAGATGTCTTCTTCCAGCCTTCACCTTCCTCCCATCTCTCAACCAGAATGATCTTCTTTCCTCCTTACTCCTTCCTGCTCGTCATTTTTTCTAAACAAAGATCTGCTTAAGTCTATGCTTAAGGTCCACTGGCTCACTGTATGGTCAGGGATCCCATCTCTACTAAAAATAATAAAAACCTACTAACGTTGCCAGCTCTCCACCAGTATCTCATACTTGACCCGACTTCCAACTCAAAACTGAGTATGTGCTTCTACAATTCCTTTTTTTTATACTGTCCTCTCTTACTAGACTCCAAGTCGCCTTTGACAGAGTACACCCCTCCAACAACTTTCGTATCACTACCACCCTGTCATGTGCTGGTTGTGCTGGGTGTGCAGGCTTCCTAGCCTTTCCCACACAGCTAAGCGTCCCCAACAGCTCCACAAGCAGAAATCACCCATTCTATTTACATATAATGAGTTTTAATGGCACTCGGTTATCTTCCACTCTGATTCAAAGACGACACTTAAAACTATTTGGTGACCTACTGCTCTAAAACCATCCAACACTCAGTTCCAATTTTTGCTGCCCCTAGGCCAAATGTTTGTAGAAATTTCATAAGCATATATATTGTAAGGCAGTCAGCAATGGCGGATGCAAACTTCAACTTTAAAATCAGGTTGTGTTTATCAACCTTCGACAGTCACATCAATATCCAGGGCGAAAGGACTGAGAATTGCCCTCAGCTGTTCCCTCAAACCTTTCCTTCCAAGAAAACTGAGCGCTTCAGAGGCGGCGGACGACGCTGCCCGACGCCTTGCATCCCCCCACAGCCCTCTCCTAGGGCCCAGAGGACCGCCCGCCGAGGAGGCTCCTCAAGGTGGCCCCGAGTCCTAGCGAGGGCAACCTGCCCGCCTGCGCCGTCGCGCCCACGTCTCCCCACCCTCGGCCTCCTCTCCCGCGTCGTCCGCAAGCCGCTCCCGCCGCCCTCCTCAGCCCTCCAGTTCCCTTCAGCCTAGTCCCCTTCTCACACATTCCCTGACCCCGCCCTCCCCCCTCCTCCGGGGCGGCCCCGCGCCCACGTGACCGGCGGGCGGGCTCGCCGGAGCCGCGAGCAGAGCTCCACCAACCTCCCGGATTCCGGAGGCGCCGCCGCGGGGTCTCCGGCGGGGAGGAAGGCAGGGTGGGCGCGGGGCGGACCGCGGTGGAGAAGGCGGGGCGGACTGCAGGGTGGACGGAGGGGGCTGGCTGCGGCGCGGGCCACAGGGGTATAGGGGGGCGTCGCCACGAGGACCAAGCCAGGCCATACCTACCGCTGGGCGCAAGAAGCGCCGCGTCCCGCCGCCGCCTCTCGCAGCACCGCCGCGTTGTCCGCTCTGCGCGGCGGGACCCCCGCCCCGCACCCCGTCCCCGTCCCTCCTCCCGCGAGCCTGAAAGGGAAGATGGCGCTCAGCTAGCTCAGGAAGTGACGTCCCCTCATTTGCATGCCAGCTAGGCCAGCCAATGAGCGCAGAGTGTGCTTAGGGTCCCCTAAGCACTTCCCACTGGCCCCTCTGGGGCCTTGGACCCCCCCCCAGACTCGAAGCTCTAGGAAGGGGTGGAGCCTGCTGGAGCCCCCTCCCCTGGGCCCTCCTGGCCTAGTGGACTGTCTGCTTAACCTCTTACCTCTGGGCAGGGTCCCCAGAGGTTTTTTGGGTTGGTAATGACGTCACTAAAGGGGTGGGGAGAATGCATCATCAACCATGTGACTAGTCACATGTGTTCACCAGTCTACTTCATTTGCATGGAATAGGGTGGAGCTAGTGGCAGTTCCAGAAGTTGTGGCCCCGCCCACACTTCAGAACCAATAGAAAGCCAACTCAATATAGCTTTGCTATTGGAGAATAGGATTTTGGCTCTCAGAATTTGGACTAGTGTGTGCATGATTAACATATCTTGGTGAACCAACGGGGTTCATCATTGTTTCTCTAGGAAAATTTCTGTCATTTCTTGAGAATTCTGATTTTTAAGTAACATTTATTACACGTTATGTACCAAGTGGGTTAATTGCATACATTTGCATAGACTCTTAAATGGCCTGAAAGTTCACTCTTGCACACATTTTTGAAAAGTTGTGTAGTAGGAAGAGCTTTCAAAGTTGTGATCCCCACACATTGTATCCTCACGGAATGCTCCTCCTGTGTGGACATGCAGGAGGCCAGTGCAGATGGGAAATGGCCCTCAGTAAATATGATTTGGTTAGAGGGCAAATTCAAACACCCACGTTTAAATAAATTGCTTTTCAATCTCTCTTGTATCAGGCCTCTGTCCTATCCTGGCCTCTTAATAGCTATTCCACAGCTGTCCCAGTTAAGTACTTCATGGACAGGGCCTTCCCTGCTCAACTGTGTCACAAAAGGCCAATTCTCCTAGAAAACCAAACCTAGACTAGCCTCTTGAGCTCTAAGACTACATGCACACCCATCTCCTCACCAGCAGTCAGCTTCCTACAGGAAGATAAATCATAATTGAAGTAGAGTTTGCTCTATTTGCTTATGAATTATAGTTTAATTTGATTACGAATTAGAGAATGATGTTCCTACACATCTTCTTTGAGAAATTATGGATAGGATGAAAAATGTAGCTAAAGCCGTGCAATTTCCCCTCCATGCAAACCGAGATGCTCTCAAATGCCTTTCTCATTTCTTTCCATTCCTGCAGTTTCTCTGCTCATCTCATCTTCCCTTCCTTCCTTATCCTCACCTCTTGCCCTCCCCACCACTACCACCAGCAGTCTGCAAAAACTCCTTGGTCATCAGTGATCCCCCAGTTCAGCCCTAGAACAGATTCTATTACTCAGCATTCTGGTCCCATCTTTCCATCTGGCACTCCCACTTCCCTAAAACTGACCCCCTCAACTCCACAAACTTGCCCTTTAACCTCCTCCAGGCTCTATCATGGTTCCCACACCTTCCTCACGCATCCCGAAAGAGTGGTGTTCTCTAAATTCTGCCTGCTTTCCTTCATCATTCAATATATATGTACTGTCCACTTCCTGTTGCCACACATACTACTAGGAACCTCAATTCCCTGCCTTTCATTTTTATTCTCATTAATCTCAACCACAAATCAAACCTCATTCTTTCAATCCCAAACCAACACGACCATCTCTTTTCAAGGTTTATTTTTCTGGCTGCCAACTGAGAAGTTCTGCTTCAATGACCCACAAGTACTTTGGATTCAGAAGATTCTAATCAAAGCCCATCATGACCTCTCATAACCTTTCTCACCGTAACCCTTATGCTTTTCTATCTTTCACTTTTGTCACTTCCGACTCCAAATCTGATCCTTCATCTTCAGCCTCACTGCTACTATGTATTCCAATTATCTCCTCCTCTACCCCAGGTACTTTCCCATCACATAGCATATCCAATTGTGTCATGCCATTAACCATTCCCAAGTCCCATCTTTAATTTCTTGCTACTGGAACACAATACCCAATAACCACAGTTTAAAGAAGAAGAGATTTGTCTAATTCACAGTTTTAAAGGTTTCAGTTCAGGGTCACATGGCCCTCAAGCATAAACATCATGGCAGAAGGACATGGTGGGGCAAAACTCCTTACTTCATGAAGATCAGGAAGCAGAGCTGGGGGCAGTGTCAGAAAAAAAGGGCCAAAGGACCAGGTATAGATCTCATTGCTGTGCCTGTATGACCCCAGATACACCCAAAATTGTTCTGTACTAATCCCTTAGGTGACTCTCAAATCAATCAAGTTGATAATCCATTTTAACTGTCACACACCCACAGGAGGAAGTCCACATGGTCAGCATGGTGGAAAATTCTTTCTTGGCCAGTTCCTATCCCCTGACCCTGCAGATGCTACACAACACTTGCTCATATGGAAAGGTCTGCCCCACTACTGGAACTAATTTCTTTTTTCTCTTTTTTTTTTTTGTGGTGCCAGGGATCAAACTCATGACCTCGAGTTTGCCATGGAGCCAATTCCTATTCCATTGCCACTCAAGACTGAGTTATGCTGGCCTCTGTTTCTCCAAAGTCTTTCTGACCAACACACACACACACACACACACACACACACACACCAAAATGTGATAGTAGTTTCTTTATTAAAAAGAAGAAAGATTAAAGAGGGAGGGCTGGGGATTTAGCTCAGCGGCATAAGTACCTGCCTTGCAAGTGCGAGGTCGTGAGTTTGATCCCTGGTACTGATTTTTTAAAAAATTAAAAAAAAAATAAAAAGAAAGAAAGGAGAAAAAAGGGCCACTATGAATGATCAACAATCAGCAAATTAGAAGAATGATTACAGGCAATGACAAAAAAGCAGAACAGAAATTACAAGTGTCTTGGGCCAAGGTCTTGGGTAGAAGCTTTCCACTGCATGAGCTTGTTAGTGGGCCCTGTGTCAGTCACTCATTTCCTCAGCTGGGCTGCCTCTGAACTCTCTGAAGTTTGAGGTTCCCTTTAGGAGAATATTCTAGTTGTGGAGAATTCTGAATTGGCTTCTTTGGTTGTGAATCATGAGCCCAAGATGTGAAATGTAACCCTTTACAGTTTCACTGCTGAGTGATGGTCAGTGAAGTCTAAGAGCAGAGTTCTCAAATGTTTCTTCCAATAGACAAAATCTCTAGGTTGAAGACTACAACAAGCCTGCATAGGAAGGTGCTATGCAACGTAGACTTTATCTGTTGGTGATAGACCTACTACAGGAATCCTTGGCAATATTTTGTCAGTCTGTGTGCAGCAGTGCAGAGTGTAGTATCATAGATGTGCATCTAAATGCATAAATTGTCAAATTACAAATTGCCTCAATTTAGGCTGTTACACTAAAATAGTGTAGATTGGGTGACTTATGAATAATAGAAATTTACTTCTTACAGTTCTAAAGGATGGAAGTCCAAGATGAAAGCACTGGTAGATGTAGTTTTGTGTGAGAATTCACTTCATATTAGAAGGCCACTTATTTCCTATAACCCCACATGGCAGAGGAGTAATGGGTCTTCTTTAGGCCTATCTTATCAGGACACTAATTTCATCCATCTGGACACCAACCTCATGACCTAATCACCTCCCAAAGACTTCACTCTTAATTGCATCACGTTGTGGGGTTGGCAATTTGACATTAATTTTGAAGAGACGTGTTCACTCCATAGTGCTGGTTCATAGGACTGGTATGTCCTTGAGGGAAAGAACTTCACATCCACAAGGGTGCCACAGGAAGAATTTTGATTGAAGGAGCTCAAGGGTATCTGAAAACTTTCTACTTTAACTTAAGGATGTTGTTGATTCATTAAAGGTTTCAAGAATTTGTGAGTGGTAAAAACAGTATGCATTTTGAGTGAAAAGATAAAGAGTTCTTTTATAACAATTCTATAAATTGTGTTCTTGATCATTTGATATAAAAGTTGGGATGTTCCAGATAGGAAATAGAATAAAATAGCTTTTCAGTAATTGTAAAAGATATGAATTTTGTTCAAGGAAATCCATCCTGAAAATACACACTAAAACATACTTAAATACTGTGGAGGAAGCAAGCTGAATAAAATCCATCTGGAAGTATTCAAAGGGTTCTTGGGGCTTAGTTCTCACCATATTCTATTTTTATAGATTTCTGTCTGATTATGTTGTGGACATGAAAACAACCTAACTGTGTTTTTAAAGTTCTACTGATATTAGCTTAAAGACACAATAAGTAGTTTCACTGAGATTTAACTGATATCCATTACAAATGATTTGGTGCCACCAGTGCTGTGAAAGTGCCAGAGATGAGGTGATGAACAAGATTAACTGTCACATTTGGGATCACAGCCTTTTTTAAAACTAGTAGGCACAGGACTTGCTATCTAGATCATTTACTTCTGTTTTCATGGTGTCTGTTTTAACACAGGTCTCAATCTTTACAGCAGCCACCTCTTCAAAATGTAGGGGTGTGTCTGCTTGGAATGGGAATGCTAGCAAAAGACATGAACCTGCTTTATTTCTAAAATATCCCAAAGTAATATGGGAGAGCAGGACCAAAGTGTGTGTCTTTTTTTTTAATTATCTCATTCAATATAGCATTTCTGGGGCTGGGAATATACCTCAGGAGCTCAAGTGCCTCACTGGCAAAGTGCAAGATTGTGAGTTTTATTCCTACTACCAAAAGAAAAAAATAATGAAACAAGAAGCATTTCTTGTACACAGATGATATCTGTGACTTCATCACCAAAAGTATGGGAGGACATTCCCACCAACAACCAATCAGTTCTGTAGTGGACACAGCTGGGTGTCCTCTAATCCAATTCAATTCTTCCACTGTCTACTTGGAGATACTGTGTGATCCTACAGGTTGCAAGGTGCAGTCCCCAAAACTGTTCCCACCTGTAATGCTAATCACAAACTCCAGATTGTGTCACCCATGCTTCTGACCTATGCTTCTGGATGGGTCAGAAGACTCTTAGGATTTGGTTGACTTGCTAGCATGGTTCTCAGAGCTCAAGGATAGATTTATTGGCTCTTATAAAGAACATGCAAAGGATGCTAGTGAACACCAGATGGAGAGATGTGCAGGGGAAGTGAGGAATGTGGGAAGAGGAGGGAGCACTGCTCTCTGGAATCTCCACCTACTGCATTCAGACATCATCCCTAAACCTAGAGTCCTTCTGGGATTTTGTGGAAGTTTCATTATTTGGACATATTTGATTACATCACTGGCCACTGGTGATCATCTCAACCTCCAGTGCTTGTTCATCCTGGAGGCTAGAGTTGAAAGTTCCAATTCTAATCCTGCCTTAGTTCTTCCAGGGGCCAGTGCACATCTAAACTATATGGAGACTACACCGTGAGTCACCTTATTAGTATAACAGAGAGATACCAGGAAACAAGGAGAACAAATGTACCTCACAGTATCACAGGGTACCAATCTATGCTTGAGTATGTGTTCCCTCTCCATTCTCTGACCAATGGATTAGCTCTGGTGAGGGCACTATATCCTGCTTGGTGTTGGGACAGGGGACTGTTGCATCTCTGGTAGAGTTGAATGTTAAAAGAGAGATTAAGTGATGCATAGTATATCCTACCCAGTGACCTCCAGTTTTGGTTTTGAGGTATGATCAATCAACAAACAAAGGTTAGCATTCTCTGTAGAAGTCTTCCTAACCATAAGCAAGAAATGGAAAATTACCTAATTGACGCAGCATAGGCTTTCTTCTTTGGCACAGGCAGAAATGGAAGACTCAGGTGCTTCAGTAGTGACCAGAAATGTGAGGAGAGACTCCAGCATTTCATAAAGGTGAATCACCTAGCTAGGAAGTGTACACTGGCACTCAGCAACATCCATACTGTGTGAGGAACCACAGGTCAAAGCAGAGACTGTCCTGAAACCTCATCTGCCTGCACCCTGGCTGTCAGCACTCTCCAGCATTCCAGAATAGGAGAGATAGAATATCATGGTTGAATGCATGGGTTCTCCACAGGTGGTGAGATGGGGATATTGGCCTGCAGAAGGACTACAGGAGTAGCCTTGCCCTCAGGAACATTCATCAGCCACTCATTCTCACTCTTCTAATAATTCTGACAGAGATTCTGTGCAGGACCCCAACAAAGAAGATGATGTCTACAGTGATTATATCCCTCTGCATAGTTAGTGCCTGTGATGGGAACCCGCCAGGGCTCTCAGTGCTGCAAGCTCCACAGCATCTCCATCTCCCATACTATATAGGAACTTTCTGGGCTCTTCTTCTTGGCAGTCTGTGCACAAAAACATCTTCCTTGGTGATTTTCTATTAATGCAACCATGTCTATGTCTTACACTGAACTATTGTACTATTCCGCAAACTGTCCTAATGTAATGATATTGTCCCTGTGGCAAGTGCAGCCAATATGAAATTATCTGGCCATACTCCACACACGATGTGACCAGGTGTGGCAGTGTTGAGCACAGAAATGTAGGATCTCAGCTAATAGGCTCATGGTGGTGTGAAGGATTTGTGGTATGGGAGGTGACTGCCAGGGTTCACTGGTGATGGACAGGCTGTAATCACGATGAGGGATGTGATGGTAATAGGGGTGTGATAGAGACTTTTGGGATGTAATAGGATGGGGGTAGTGCAAGAGGGTATCTAGTTTGTACATATTATTAACTTTTCTGTTGTTGGAACACAATACCTGATGCCCACAACTTAAAGAAAGGTTTAATTTGGCTGAAGATTTCAGGTGTTTCAGTCCATGGTCAGCTAGATGAAAAGCAACAACCTCATGGCTGAAGGGTCTGGTAGAATAAAGATGCTTAGCTCTTCGTGGGTAGGAAATAGAGCCAGAGAAGAAGGGGTGAGACACACATCCAAAAGCTCCACCAGTCCCCAGTTGACTCTGCACCCTAACCGCCACAAGAGTGGAACAGGAGATCCCTTTTTGCCAGGGTATGCCACTCACTGAAAGACAAGCTGCTTGCAGTGGTGATAGGAATACACATTTGCAACTCCTGAGCCTGTTGGGATGGCAACAGTTACTGACCAAAAAGTTATCACAGTGGTGCAGTTTTAACTTTATCCAGGGATAGCGAAAATACTTCTAGATGCTTGTTTACATTTCTCAAGATTGCAAATGGCACTGTGTGATGTTTTTGTATTTTTTAACTTTTTATAACAGATTTGTATATGCCTTATGGTAGCAATAAAATAAACTCTTACCTATATATATTTAATGCACAACTCCCCCCAAAAAAACGAGATGCTAAAACCCTAATCCCAGATATCTGTGAATGTGGCCTTATATAGAAATACAGACATTCAGGTGTTCTTCTTAATACAAGGACATAATAGAGCCCCTGAGCCATTATGACTATTAGGTGAGGTTGTAAGCCAATGGGACCGTTGTTCTTATAACAAGACAGTGATGTGAAGATAGACACATATGACGATTACTGCATGAATACAAAAGCAGATACTGGAGTTATACACAGCAAGCCAAGGAATTCCAAGAATTTTTGGCAGACCACCAGAAGCTAGGAAGAGGTAAGGAAAGATTTCCATACACGCTTCCAGGAGAGCAAACCCCAGCACTGCTAACACCTTGACTCTTGAGTTCTGGCCTCATGAAATATTAAACAATAAATTTATGTTGTTTTAAACTACCTAATTTCATGGTATTTGGTTACATCAACCCTAGGAAGCTAGTACACTATACTAATAATAGATACTGGTCTGCAGTTTTCTTCTCAGTGATGTCTGTGTCTAGCTTTGGTCTCAGATAATGCTGGCCTCACAGAATGTATTAGGAAAGGTTCCCTTCTCTATTGGATGAGCTTAGTAGGATTTCTGTTATGTCTTATTAAAATGTTTTACAGAATTCATTCCTAAAGCCTTCTGGTCTACAGCTTTTCTTTTGGTAATTGATTCAACTTCCTCTTGTTATGGGCTCTCCTGAGATCTTCTATCTCATCTTTAGTCAGTATTGATAATTCATGTGTTTCTAGGAATTTGTCAATTTCATCTAGATGACCTAGTGTATTGTCAAACATTGTTCATAATAGTCTTTTCTAGTCCTTCTAATTTCTGTTGGTGGATAGTAATGTCCCCTTTTCTACTTCTGATTATAATTTGTGCATATTCTTTTCTTGTTCTCTTAGTCATTCTACATAACGATTCATCAATTTTGTTGATCTCAAAAACTCACTTTGGTTTTGTGGATTACATTTGTTTTCCTATTATCGGTTCTATTTATTTATAATCTTTATTATTGTGTTCCTTCTGTTGGCTTTGGGATTACTTTCCTCTTTTTTCTCTAGTTCGTAAGATAAACAGTTAAGTTGTTATAGAAAAACTTTCCTCTTTTTTAATATAGCATTTACACATCTAACTTTCCTTCAGAGCAATATTTTCACTGCTATGCATAAGTTTTGGTATGCAGTGAGGTTTTTTCTCATTCTTTTGGTTCTCTAATTTTCTTAGTGATTTCTTCTTCAACCCAAAGATGGTTTAGAAATGTGTTGTTTTATTTACATGTGTTCATGAACTTTTCTGCTTTATTTACTTCCAGCTTCATTCTGTTGTAGTCAAAGAAAATACTTTGTATGATTTCAGAACTCATTGAGAATTGTTTTATGGCTTATTATATAGTCTATTATTGGAAAAGTCACTATACAGACAACTGCACTTCTTAACAAGAATCCTCACCAATCCCTAGAAGAGATGGGATTGGATTTTCAGAGTTACCACACTATTCAGATTTTCCAGTTCTCAGCAAAAATTTACAAAGCATACAAAACACATGGGCCATTTATAAGGGAAAATAAATCAACAACAAATATTTCTGAGGAAACCAGACATTGTATTACTAGACAGAAACTATAAGTTATGCTAAATTGTATGTAAGGTGCTAAATATGTCTAAGGAAACCGTGGGCACAGAACTAAAGATAATCAGAATTATGCAAGAACTCCAAGGATTATCAATAAAAAGAAAGAAATTATAAGAAGGAACCATACAGAAACTCTATAGCCAAAAATACAACAGTGGAAAAATGTTCATTAGAAAACCCCAGCAGCAGATTCGAAGAGACAAAAGAAAAGGTCAATGAACTTGCATACAACACAATTGAAATTACCCAATCTGAAGAGCAGAAATAAAATGAATAGAATCCAAGGAACCTACAAGACACTATCAAGTTTGACATTATGGACATTATGAAAGTCTCAGCAGGAGAGAGGAAGGGGGCAGAAAATGATAATTGAAACCTTACTAAATGTATACACATCCAAGAAAATCAACACACTCCAAGCAGGATAAACTCAGACATATTTAACCAAACTATCAAAAGTCAAAGATAAACCCTGGAAAACAGTGAGAGAAGCAATTTGTAACATAGAGGGAATTCTAAATAAGATTAACAGGTTTTCTGTCATCAGAAACCATGGAGGACAGAAGGCATGGACAGGACAGGATGATACTTTTGAATTACTGAGAGTATTGTCAAGTAAATTTTTTTACAGTGCTGGGGTAAAGACCCAGATACACTTAACCATTAAGTACCATCTCCAACCCTTTTTTTTTAAATTTTGAGACAGGGTCTCACTTAGTTGCCCAAACTGGCCTTGAATCTGCCATTCTCCTGCCTCAGCCTCCCAAGTTTCTAGAGTTACAGGTATGTGCCACTATATCCAGCTTCAAGTAGAATTTTATATCTAGTAAAACTATGTTAAAATAATGAAAAAGTTAAGACATTGCCAAATAAAAGGTAACAGAATTAATCACTAGAAAAAATGCTAATGAGAATACAGAATACAATGAAAGAAAACTAGATAGTAACTCAGTTCTATACAAAGAAATACAAAATTCTGATATAACTAAATGTATAACACAAACACTAGTAGTATTGTATAATTGGGTTGTAACTCTGATGTGTATTCCCTGTATGGTTTATGAGACAAATATATAAAATAATATTTATAAAACTATGCTGATGAGCACACACATAAAATAATTAGTAACAACAATATAAAAGGGGAATAAAGCTAGATAGAACCAGAGTTAATATACAGTATGGAAGCCAAGTCTGTACCAAAACTAGATTGACATTTAATTTAATTTATACATTTGGAATTTAATTCTAACCCCTTAAAAACCCCTAAAAAATAACTTACAACACACAGAAAGGGAAATTTTAAAAAATCAGAATCACCCAAACATAAAGAAGGCAATAATGGAAGAATTAATGAATAACAACAACAAAAAAGAAATACACAAAATAGCAAAATGGCAAAAATAAGTTATTCATTACCAGTACTACTTTAAATGTAAATGTATAAAACTCACCAATTAAAAGGCAGTGATTAGCAGAAGAATTTTGTACTATAATTTTTATTTTTTTATTTTTCTATAAAAGAATAAGAAACTTCATAATGGCAGAAAGATTTTAAAGACATGATCCAACCATATGCTGCTTATAAAAGAATGACTTTATGGGCTGGAGATTTAGCTCAGTGGCATAAGCGCCTGCCTGGCAAGCACAAAGTCATGAGTTTGATCCCCAGTACAAAAAATAGTAATAATAATAATAATAATGACTTTAGAACCAAGAGAAAACCTCTCAACAAATGTTGATAGTGAGGTGACACACAAAAAGGAAATAGTAGCCACAAGAGCTGGAGTAGTTACACTACCAATATTATACAAAATAGATTTAAGTAACACAATGTTATAAGAACCAGGTATGCTGGTGTACATATGTAATCCTAGCAACTTGTACATAGAAACAAGGTACATTATGATTTTGAGGTCAGCTTGGGGTACATGGTAAGTTCAAGGCCAGCCTGAACTATATATAAAGAGAGACCTTGTCTCATAAAAAAATGTGAGGGAAAAAGAAACATTATATACTGATAAAACAGTTCATTAATTACTGAGATATAACAATTATAAGTGCTAAACAATGGGGTGCCAAAATGTACGAAATGGGAAACTAAGGAGGTGACTGGTTCTACAATGGTAGAGATTCCACCCAACTTTCAATAATGAGTTGAACATCTGACAAAAGATGAGTAAGGAAACTGAAACCTTGGGCAATTCTATAAACCAAGAATGCCTAAAAGGCACTTTATCCAACAACAGAGCACACATCCTTCATAAGTGACATATATTATATTTTGAATCAACAATGCCTATTCTTTAGATCATCAGGCTACTGGTAAGAAAAAGTATACTCATTTGGTCCTATGGATATGTGTGCTATCCTTATTTCTTTTCTTTCTTTTTCTTTCTTTTTTGAAGAGAATAAAGCCAAACAAAATAAAACAGAATAAAACCAACCAAAGCAAAACAGTGAACATGATACAGGACTTCAAAACAAACAGGAAATCAACAATGGTTCCCATAATGCCTCTTCTTATCTTCAAATTGTTGCCCATACCATCATACACAAAAAATAAACAAAACAGGACATAATAAAACCAATCAAAGGGCTGGGGATTTAGCTCAGTGGCTTAAGCGCCTGCCTGGCAAGCGTAGGGTCGTGAGTTCGATCCCCAGTACCAAAAATAAATAAATAAATAAAAATAAAACCAATCAAAATAGAACATTGAATAAAACAAAACAATAAGATGGAACCAAACACAACAGTGAAAACAATATTGGATTTCAAAAATAAGACACAAGAAAACCCCCCATTTTTGCTATATTGCATATTATTATCCTTTTAATAGATGCTCAAACTACTGACCTTAGGCCTGCAAAATCAATCAAACAATACAAGCATTAAGTTGTTTTTGTACCTCAGTTGCTATCAGCTCAACCTGTCCTCTAAATCAGCCAGCTGATCACTGGGGTGAGGAGGTGGGGGGATGGGGAGGCTCATGGGAAGAACAAATTGGCTTGTTTCTCCTCCTGGGCCCCACATGGCTTGTGCTGGCTGGGTGGGGGGGACTGACTTCTTGTGTCTCTTTTCAAGCCCACACTATCCTTATTTCTAATGTGCTTTACACACTCAGAATCCACTACAGTGTCAAGCACAAACTAGCATTTGCTTGGAGTTACATTCTTCAGTGTTTATGGAAGCCTATATAGAGTGAATGTCAGCAAGTTTTTTAAAAAATCATATTTGAACTAAAATCTTGCTGTTTCTTCCCTACTTCCCTTAGTTTCATGAGGGAAAATGAAGGGTTAGAAATGCTAGTCTTTGATAGTTCATTGTCTCTACTGATGCTAGCAAGTTTTATTATATAAGTAAACATGACAATAGGAATGGAACTAAATAATTTTTATGTTTCCCATAAGATATTTTCTATTTTACAAAAGAAATTTTAACTTTGATATTATATTCATGCCAAGGCTTTATTACTAAAAAGAAGGTCAAAGCAATAAAGTTTAGAAGGCATGAGACAAAATAGGAGCTTTATGCTTTTTAATTGTTACTCACTTCACAATTATCCCCATTTATTTGTTCCTAATAAAACTATATTTTTGTTTGTTTGTTTGCTTGAGTTTCTTGTTTGCTTTGTTTTTGCTGTGCTGGGAATTGAACCCAAGGCCTTGCACAAGTACTTTACCACTGAGACACACCCCCAGTCCCAATTATGCAATCTTTCAGATACTTCAATTCTGAGCATTTCAACCAAATAGTAAAGTAAAACCAAAATAAAAAAAAGAAGATCACTAACTCTACAGGGGGTGAGGGGAATACCCTTAAAGGGTATAAAACAGCATTGTACTTTTCACATTCCAGGAACTTGGAGTATCAAGTTTCTCGTCTTCGTGGGCCGGGGATTTAGCTCAGTGGCTTAAGTGCTTACCTGGCAAGCGCAAAGTTATGAGTTCGAGCCCTGGTACAAAAAAAAAAAAAAAAAGTTTCTTGTCTTCTTCATAACCCATCCAGAGGTCCCTTTTTCAACTCTTAGGATCCTGCTCTTTCTCAGTCAGCATCCTAACTCCAGGTAAATGCATGGAGAGGTGGTAACAGCTTGTGTTATTCTCAGGCAACCAGAATGACACCATTTGGGTTGGGAACAGAGAAATGGCTCTTTTCCAATTGCCTTTGACTAAATCAATTTATGAAAGCTCAACCAAGCTTGCTGTGTTCTTTGGACTCTGAACATGGGAACTGCTTGCCAGTCCTACAGGCAGAAGACACTAAACCCCTTCCCAGCAGCACTGCCAAGATTCCTGTCACTCTAGGGCAAGTTTCCAATCCTCTTCTGGCCCTTACCCTTCCCCTGCTCTTATTACTGTAAGCAAAGTGTTGAGCACTGGCTCTCCTTTCAAATTACTCACTTCATTCATGTCCCGTTGCCATCTCTGCCTCCACTCACCTGTGAGTCATCTGGACAATCCTGAAGGTTCCTTGCTTTAAGGGGATCCTTAGGGGGCTTCTCTTACAGATTTGTGGCAAATTTCTCTAAGAAACTGAGAGTATTTCCTATTTTTTAAAATCTATCTTTTAATGCACCATGCTTTATGCATTCTGGGATTTCCGACCCTTTCAAAAGCACTAAAGGGTCTGGCTCTTTAGGATGCACGGTAGTAAAACAAATAGGCCTCATATGAACACACTAGACAGAGTGGGAAAGATATACTTGCCCTTGTCCCCTTTAAAAGGAAGTACTGAGTTACCCCTGAAAAGAGGGGGAAAAGAAGCTTCCCAGACTGTTAGGTGTTTTAGACAATGGCACAAGGACCCCATGGGATAGGGTAAGCATTAAGCAGGACACTCACAGTTTAGAGGGACAGAGGAGGGAAGTCACTGTCTATGGTGAGTAACTGACAAGCCCTTTCTGGAGATCTTTCTAGGCAGGTTACACATAAAAGCGCAAGCAAACTGAAAGTGGCATCTGATCATTTTGGGCTCCTGGTGGACTTATTTTACTGGGGATATTTTGGTTATAATTAGAAAGTAAAAACATGCTAACAAGCTTTTTGCCAGTGAGGTAATGAGCATTTGCTCATCTTTTTTCCACTCCCTGGGCCACTCAGCAGCTCCTCTCTAGTTCCAAGGCGTCGCCAGCTCCTCCACTGTAATACCTAAAAACTTCACTGTGGAGACACTCAGGGCTTGTCTTCTCTCCTCTGTAGTTAAATAGCAGCCTTTTATCCACACAAAATGTGTCAGAGCTTGGCTCCCTTCTGTGAACACAGCTGACTTAAGTCTTTGACCACTAGCTCCCTTCCGTCTTAGATGCTGAGGGACTCCTAAGGCCACGTCAAAGGCTGGGTGGAGGGATGAGTAGAAAGCCTGCTTCCCTGTCCTCTTGGATACCTCTCTCCTTTTTTCATTCTCTTTTGCACTCAGTAAACCCTATGCTCATCTTCTTTTTCTGTCCTAGCCACTCCACCATTTAGATGCTAAGAAGAGAAAAGCAATCTTAGTCTGTTTATTAGAACTAAGGAAAAATCCAGGCCATTTAAAAGAAGCACATATACAACACCCAAAACTCACTGGGAAAACTCCATATTGTGGACAAAGTGAAATCCCAATGTCAACAAACTAAAACAAAACCCTGAAATCCCTATGAAAAGATAAGCTCTGGTTTTCTATAAGAGACATATTTAAAAATACATTGCAATATTTCAAAAGTAATGTCAAAATCTCGTATTTTTTGCCTAAATTCATTCTGTAAACAATAAAAGATGCCTTCCACCATATAGGAATGCTGCATTCATTCTCTTAGAGGACATAGCAGCAAAATGCCATTTTGGAAGTGATTATGACCCTCATCAGACAATGAACCTGCTGGTGTCTCAGTTTTGGTGGTGAGGGACAGGGATTCATAAGCAAGAAAATGGATAAAATGGGATCATTAAGTTTTATTAAAGAAATTAGACAGGGTATGGTGGTTCATGCCTGAAATCCCAGTACTTGGGAGGCAGAGGCTGGAAGATCACAGTCCAAGGTCAGCCTGGGCTACAATGAGTTCAAGGCAAGCCTGCACTACAAAGTGAAATTGCCTCAAAAAAACCAAAAAAGTAACAAAAGAAGTAAAAAATAAAAGTATAACCATTAAAAAAATTAACTGGAAATCTTACTAAAGGCAGCTTTTGCCTCTGTAATTAGGCTCCAGCAATTAGAAAGAAAAAGCAAAGGCAAAGGAAAAGAGACAACCAGAACTAGAAAAGCACAAGGTAACACAATTAACATAAGAATTTAGCTGGAGGAGGTGATAGACAAAACAAGGATGTAACCAAGAACAGAAAATGTCAGGGTAACCAGCCCTGCAGCCATTAAAGTACAAACATGGCAAAGGGCAGCCACCCGAAGACTTTTATTCAATACATAAAACACACACACCTATACATATATACTTACATTTTCACTTTAGCATCACTATAGCACTGTACTAGATACACACACATCCTCTTTACTTAATTTCTAACCCTAAGCTGCCGTCCTATGAGACTCTCTCTTCCCCATACTTACCTATCACAAATGGTCAGGAAGAAATCAAACTATCAGAAAGAATGTAGACAGAGCTGCCCAGGTTAAGATGAAGGACAACCAGAGAACCAATCAGATGGTGACAACTTCTAGATATACAAATGGAGGATGGGAGAAATCTCTAGTCCTAAATTATAAGGAGCTGAAGACAAAAATCCACGGATGTTCCTTTCTAACATGCCCTACTCTTCCAGAGTAGCTGTCTATCTTCTATTCTCATCCTTTTCCAAACAAACCATCTCATTTATTTTACACTCTATATCTGTAATTCATTATTGAAGCAGAAAGTTTACGATCCAGATAGTTGCATGTTACAGACAAGGAGCAATACATACATCCCCACCACAATATTGGGCTTCAAGCAGAGCTGTGAGAAGAAATTTCTGTTCATATATTACCCAGTATCAGGTTATTTTGTTATAGCAGCAGGAATAAACAGAGACATGTATCCATGGGTGATGACTCAACCTGGAGTGATTTTATTCTATTGTAATTTTTGTCACAAAGTTTCGACTTGTTAAAAATGGTGCTGGGTCACATGAAGGTCAGGCTGGAGGCCCAAATTCACACTGAAGTAGAAGGGCTCTCAGCCTGTCTCTGAGGATCTCAGCCTCTCTCTGAGGATGTGAAGGAGCTATGGGGTGTCCACCAGAGGAGGGCAATGCTGTTCTGGAAACAAAGGTTCCTGTGGCCATGGCCGTGTCCAGGCCCAAAGCTAACTTAGAGACATCAATATGGGGCAATGACACTCCCAACCTACTAGATGTCCAGTATGAGTTTGTGTTCTCTAAAATCGAAGAATGAATCTCAGGAACAACAGAGGTTAAGAGCAGAGTGTATTTCAGAGAAAGAAAGTTTCTGCCTGAAAGAGACAGAAGGGGTCCCAAGTGGGTTGCCAAAGACTCTATCTTTTCCAGGGACTTTTATAGAGTAGAACCACAAAGTGAGGCAGGTCTAAGGTGGGGAAAACATGGGAACTCATAATGTGGGCATCAGGTGAGACAGAACTACGGCCAACCAATAAGATTAATTGCTTAGGTAAAATCAATTAAGTTGGGGACAAATGGAGAAGCCAGTCTTGTAGCAATGGGGCATGCATAAAGATCAGTAGCATTTCCTGTAGGAGGTTGGGACTGTGATTCCTGGCTTCCTCAGAGTGATAGACACTTATTTAGAATATCAATTCTTGATGGTTATTCTTAGAAAGTATGTCGGTGCATTTGCTTTATCTTTTGTCTCAACAGAGGTAGGTGTCTGTCTCCTCCACAGTTGCAAGGTATTTCATCTTTTACATTGGCTCCTTTGAGGTCCTAGTCCTGTCTGACTGCCTATAATATTTCTACTTAACTCAGCTACCTGTAGCAACATGATGATCTGCTGATGATGTCCTAGGTGCACAGCAAGTCTGATCAGGGTCTACTTTTGGTAATTTAAATGAACAAGCTTTGGTTGGGAGCCATGGAAGCTAGAAACTGACCAGAAGTGCAGGGCTGCCACATGGCTGGGACATGACTGTATCAAAAACAAAGAGCACCAGGGACAAGCCATATGAAGAAGTTGCCACAGCCCAGAAAAACACCAAGCCCCTAGATAATCCAAGCAATGTGTTGCTAGGCAGCAAGGTTGAAATTGACATCATCTTTCCCAGTACATAAATAAACATGCTACATTGGTTAAGCAGTTCCTTTCCTCCCATCAGGAGGATAAGAGCTCCACCTGACCCAGCTTTGTCTCTTCTTTATTTTTTCATCCTCTCATGGTCCTTCACCCAAGAACCTCAAGAGCTACATGAGTCACAGAAAGCTTTCATTGAGAAATTTTAGAACAAGACTTTCTATTGGGAATGCCCTCAGCAACTCTTCAAATTTGAAACTCTTCAAAATAAAGAACATCATTCCCACCTATTATGGCTTAAATATGAAGTGTCCCTCCAAAGACTTATGTGCAGTCTTGATCCCCAATACAGCAGTGTTCAGAAGTGAGACTTAGAGAAGTGATTAGAGCATGAGGGCTCTGACCTCATCAACGGGTAATCTATTGAGTTCATAGCCTAATGAGCTACTAGGAGATTGGGTCCAGTAGTAGGAAATAGGTCACTGGGGATGGATCTTCGAAGTTGATGTGCTCCTTGGCCCTTTTCTCTCTGTCTTTTCCTTGTCTCTGCTTCCTGGCTGCTGTGAGGTAAGCAATTTCCCTTTGCCATACCCTTTCACTATGATGTTGTACCTCAACATTGTCTAAAAGCCGTGGAACCAGATAACCATAAGTGAAACCATAAGCCAAAAACAAGTCTTTCCTCTTCTGGTTACAAAACTGGTACTGAACCAAAAGGAAGATACTGCACACTAAGGAGTTGGAAGGCAACTGTTTGTTACAACAACAGGCTGGTGGGAATCAGTTCCAAATCACCAAACCTGAGTCAGCTTTTTGGCTTAGTTTATATAGGTTTGCAATCAGAGAGTACAAAAGCTTGAGAGCATGGTTAACATTCATTGGGTTTCTGGGTAGAAAGTCCCTGAAGTATGTTAGAAAACAGAATATATTTTTAGGTGTAAAAACACAGATATTGCAGCTGGACATGGTCAGGTCAACCTGGGTCAGGCTGCCTATGGAAAACAGCTGGCTGCAGCCAGTAAAGCTGATGGGTTTAGCAGTCTAGCTACATGGCAGGCAGGATGAACACATCTTGTCCTAATATGACATTAGGTTGCTAGTTAGTTTTAAAATTTCAAAATTTCTGTCATACTGTAAGTTGGTTTTCTTGGCTATTTGTTCACAGCAATGAAATAGTGACTAACATTATACTTTATGATTTTGCTCTTGGGAACAGGGAGATACTTAAGAAATTTGTACAAAGCACCAATGATTTAGGATTCCTTTTCCACACTGAAACTTGTATGATTTTCTGAGAAACCAATCTGTTCTGAATACAATCCACGACTAGTCTCTTCAGTATAGAGTAAAACCCTGGGCTTCAACTTCATAAATTCCTCTCACAGAACTAGAGTTCTGCTATACCACAAGTCCCTTTGTCATGCTGGTTGCTCCAGGCCTGGCTGATCCAAGCCTCCTACAAGCCCACGCAAGGGTGTGTATAACAAAGCCATTGGGGAGAGAACTGGCTTCTGTCTTAGCTATTTTTTTGTTGGTGAGAACAAATACCTGACATCCACAAGTTAAAAGAGGAGAAGTTTATTTTAGCTCACAGTTTATATAGAGATTTCAGTCCATAGTTAGCTGGCTCCAAGGCAGGGTGGTATGGCAGAGGGGTATCACAGAGGAGAAACAGTCCATGGCAAGGTAGGCATAACGCGGCAAACAACAAACCTGCTTTTCCCTTTTTTCTCATCCAGGCTGAGGGATATGCACTAGAGTCAGGTATTGACATTCTAAGTAAGGACCAGAGCTCCCTAGAGAAGAACCACAGCCATTCTTGGCAAGAGCAAGGAACCAAGATCCCTTAACAATAACAAGTGAGTTCATATCAGGAAAACCTGCGCGGCAAGCTTCTCTAGGACAATCAGCAGCACACCATCTTTCCCTCCAGTTCTTTTATGCCCTTTACAACGACTCTCAGGTGGGCCTTCCACACCCAGAATCACACTGAGTCAGTTCAGCTGGGTGTTATAAATTGACCTATAGTAACCTACCACACCTCCGCATCAGCTGCATCTAAGGATTCCTAAAATTTTACAAAATTGGAATCCATTCCTGCTGAAGGCCCTAGGTATCTCGAGCCTCAGAGCACATGTGGTTGTGAAGTGCAGAAAAGCACTATCCAAATTGTTTCACAGAGATACTAGTTCCCATATATGGACAGTCAAATGAACACATGGTGGAGGGAGAGCGTGGAGACAGGGGCTGCCTGGTACACTTCCCTAAAACAGAAACAGAATAGTAGAATGCTAGTTGACCAAACACTCAGGGACAAAGAAGTTCCACGGATTAGGAAAAGTTCCTTCCTTGGTTTTTCAGAGACTCGGTTTAGTCTGCTGTGTTTTAGGTGTAGGACAAGGCAGAGCGCTTTTGGAAAATGCTGTGGAAAGGATGAAGTCCCACCTAATCCCTCCCACCACTACCTTCTGACCCCCAGTGAAGAGCAGCTGGAGGCAGTGGTGCTGGGGGACCAAGGTGGAAAAGGCTTAACTTCCCAAATTCCTTTCCAAGCACCCAGGGACAGGTCAGTGGTTCCGCAGAATGTGGGAGCTGGGCTTTAGGAGATGTGGGGTTGGGAAGGAAGGAGTACTGGGAGGCCCTCCCAGGCCTTAGCCTGGGTGGGGCACTGTACTGCGCCTATACCTAGGAAGCCCCCCCCCCCCCGCACACGTGGTGCACCAGCAAGCTGGGCAGACAGCTGCAGCCTTGCTGGAAGGGCCCTGTACAACCCAGGTGGGCTTTCCTGGGGCGCTCCCTCCACTGAGGCGCCCTGCTTTGAACACGCTGAATCTGGCACGCCTGGGCCCTGACGCATGAGGCAGAAAGGCAGGACAAGCTACCACACCAGACTCCATGCCCTAAACCGCAGGGCTGCGGTTGGCCGCTGACTCCCTGCAGGCCTGGCCTCCTCATCCCGCACTCCTCTCTCCACACTCAAAAGTCCTGCCGCTCCGCCCCCAGGGACCTGCCCGCCCCACTGAGCAGGGCGCGCCCTGGTCAGCACCGCGATGCCCACCGCGAAGTGGGAGGCTGGGACCTGGCTGCCTCCTGGGCAGGAAAGGTCTCTCTGGCAGCCCAGTCTGTCCCTGAGCCGCAAGCTGGACTTCTCTGACCGGCCCATGACCCTCCCACTTCTGAGGTCTGCAGTGAAGTCTCCCGACGCAGCCAAGAGGAAAGTGCCACCCTCAGCAGCACCCATCGCCACCTGCAGCGCCAGGCAGGAATGCTGCAGGGGACGGGGTGGGGGCTCCTCGCGGGACGCAGTTGTGGCGTGGGCTGCCTGTGTGTGGGGCCTGGACCAGCTGCAGACCTTCAGATGCTGCTGCACAACAGCACCGGACCACACCAGGCCGTAGTGCACTGCAGCGAAGGGTCTGATCTAGCCCTGCTGCAGAATGGGCAGGGCGGGGGGGGGGGGGAGCGGGTCCCCAGGTAACGGGTTGAAAGCATCTTCTGAGACCTTGAGCCTTGGGGAAGCTTTCTCTCCACCCTGGAGAGCCAGGTAAGTCTTTGACCCACAAGGAGCAGCAAGGTCAGACACCCAGGACTTGTGCCACTCGATCAAGCATCAGTCCCTGGCACAGGTGAGGCCCAGCCCCACCTCCGATAGGACAGTATCACTAGGTGTTCCCCACTGGTTTATACAACCGTGGGGAAGTAAGGATGTGTGCAAAGACACATCCAGTGTTTGTTTAAAAGCGATGTAGCCCGGCGTGGTGGCCCATACCTGCAATCCTAGCACTTTTAAGGCTGAGGCAGGAGTATCACTGTGGATTTGAGGCTGCTAGGACTACACAGCAAGTTCAAGTTCTGCCTGAACTACATAGCGAAACTGTCTCCAAAAAAAAAGAAAGAAAAGAAATTAATTATAAATAAATAAACACAATGTGAAAATAGTGTTTTTTCCTAAGTGGCAACCAGTGTCTTTCCTCAGTTCACATGGTTAAATGGGGTTAGTACTGGCAACCACCTGGTCAAAATTATTAGGTTTGAAAGCCTATCTTTGGCACAGTAGGTAGATTCCTTTTTTAAAAAAAAAAACTAAGTGTATTGGTACAATTTAGATATGCATAATGATCTATCATAGAGAATTTGTACCTGTACATGGTATATTTTAGTTCTTTTTTTTCCATTCCCCTCCCCTTCAACCTCTCTTCCCTTCCTTATTTACAGAGCTTTGTTTCCATTTTTTAAGACAGTAAATTTTATTTATGTGTATTTTACCACAATTTTTTAAAAATTAAGACAGAACACCTTTTTGCCTTCTTTTATTTAAACAGCTCTGTCACGAAAATCACTAAAATATAACAGTCTTCTGTGGAAGGAAGTTATGTGACTTCCCACAGCTCTGTAACTCCCAAGTTCACTCCAGCTCTCCTGAGGCCACGTCCAGTACACGCTGCACTGTACGCTAATACATCCACACTATAGTACATGTGACCAGGCAGAATACAGAGTCATCCAAACCTAAGTAAAAAATGTGGCATGCATGACACTTCTTATGTGACATAATAATAAATACCCTTTGCTGACCATTTTAATATTATCTCTGATCTGACCATTTTAAAATGTTTTTAAATAAAATTATTTCAGAGTGTCTTTGATGCTCAGTAATTCTAATGAGTCTACTAATAATGTTTGTTCTGTGAGATAATAAATCAGGTTTGCTGTTTAAATATTAAGTGGCTCATTTTCATTAGCTCCAAAAGAAATTTATCCCTGTCAGCCTTTTAAAAATATAACCAAATTTCATGTGCTGTCCATTGTTACTGAATTCAAATAAAATACCTGTTTATTGCATGCAAATGTGAAATAGAAAGTAGATGACTGTCATGAAAACTGAGAACTACTTTGACATTATACAATATTTAGACAATACTGAAAATAAGTCATAAATTGTAATACACTAAAAGCTTACATTCAAAGTAGCACAGTGAATGAATATACAATTATGATTGTATATTTAAGAGCTTATTACGTTGTATTCATGTGAAGTTTTATTTTGCTGTGTGTGTATTTAAAAGAAAACGACTTTTTGCCCTTTGCAACCATATATGGAAGGGAAGTGGCATTTTGTGATAAGAACACTGGCAAGAGAATTGGGTGTCTCAGTTCTTCTGCTGTATGACTTTGAACAAGTTGTTTCACCTGCCTTGAATCCATTTTTCTCCCACAAAATGAAAATTAGAGATGGTCACACTGGTGCACTTCGGTAATCCCATCACTCTGAGAGACTGAGGCAGGAGAATTACAAGTTCAAGCTCAGTCAGAGTAATTCAGTGAGAACCTTAGTGAGGTGGAGACTTAAGTTTCGGGTGCTGCAGCCCAGGTGGTCGAAAGGATTCAGCCCTGCTACGACCCCTGCACTCCATCTTCTGGCTCCGGGGCACATGGGGCTCCGGGGGCACAGTGGTCTGCCCCAGGAGTCACACGCCAACTTGGCTTGGAAGCTCTCGGGAGCACAGCCCCTGCAGCTGGAATTTGGAATCGAAGCCTCTTCCGCAGTTCCTGACCTCTGCCTTTGTTTCCATTTTATCCTTTTGTCCTCTTATTTGTTTTTCTTTTCACTTCCAAGTCCTCTCCCCCAATTTCCCTTTCCCTTTGAACGATTACTTCCTACTTCACAGTATCTATTATACATTTTGGTTTTTATTTGTGCTTTCAGTTTCTCACACCAGAGAGAGAATGTGATATTTACACATGTGTGTCTGATTTATTTCAGTTAAGAGTATGGTCTCAAGGTCCATCCACTTAGCTAAAAATGTCCTAAGTTTAACCTTCTGATGGCTGAGTAATACTCCATTTTTTAAAAAAAGCCACATCTTTTTTATCCATTTGTCTCTGATAGGCATTTGGATTGTTTCCAAGATTTAGCTACTTCAAACTGTGCTGCTATAAACATGTGTGTTCATATATTGCTGTGGTATGATACTTTTAATTCTTTTGGAAAGATACCCAGAAAAGGAATAGCTAGGTTAAATGGAACCTCCAGTCCTAGTTTTCTGAGAAATCTCCACACTGATTTCCACAGTGGTTGTACCAGTTTACACGCCCACCAACAAGGGAGAAGGGTTCCTTTTTCCCCACAGCACCTCCAGCATTTCTTATTGGTTGATTTATTGATAATAGCCATTCTTTCTAGAGTGAGATTCAGTTTCTCTCCGCTGATACAAAATAATTATCCCATTCAAACAAGCTCCCTATGCTTAGGAGCTATCACAACAGTATTCACTATTCTGTGCTATCACACAGAATGCTATAAAAAATAATTGTGGCATTTTTCACTTCTAGCCAACTAGGTCCAATAACAGTAACTATTGGTATTAATCACCCATACCTAACTTTTCTCCATAGTTGCACCCATGCTTTTTTTTCAGAGCTATATTTTTTATATGCTCTGGTTCCATCATTCACAATTTAAATGATGAACAAGACATTAAAACACTAGGAGAGCTATTTAAAATTCTACCCACTACTTCTCTCACTATTGGAAGCTTAGCTCTCATGGGCATACCGTTTCTCACAGGATTTTATTCTATAGATCTGATCACTGAAACTGCCACCATATCATATACCAACCCTGAGCCCTACTCCTCACCCTTATTGCCATAACCTTAACAGCTATCTACAGCACACATATCATTTTCTTTGCCTTATTAGATAGCTCTTGATTTACCTTCTCACCAACTATCAATGAAAACAACCCAATGTTGGTTAACTCTATTAAACACCTAGCAATTGGTAGTATCTTTGCAGGATTCTTTATCTCAGATAGTATTCTACCTACAAATGTTTACCAAATAACCATACCAGCCTACCTTAAACTTTCGGCCCTTACAGTAACAATTATGGGCTTTACAATTACAATAGAGCTAAATTCAGTAACTTGTAACTTAAAGATAAGCTATCTGACCAAGTCACTTAACTTCTCAAATACCTTATGCTGCTTCCCAACACTTATCCATCGATTTCCACCTTAAAAAGACCTATTAATGAGTCAAAACTTATCATCATCAATAATTGACTTAATTTGACTTCAAATATCAGCTCCAAAGAGCATTTGCAGCTCACAAATAACAGCATCTGCTACTACATCAAATCAGACAGGCCTAATTCAATTCTATTTTCTCTTTCCTTATCTCTGTGACACCAGCAATCATAATAATCATTTAATTTCCTCATGTAACCTCAATAGCAATAAAAATACCTACAAATATTGATGAACCAGCCGCAAATATCAATCAACAATTGCAACTATAAATAGCATCTACTCCCGCAGGATCTTCACCAAGAAAACCAACTGCATTTTCATCATCATAAACAATTCATTTTCCTATAACAATCAATTAAAATTTCAACTTGATCATCATTTGCTCATCAATGCAATAAAAACTCCACAATTAACCCTAATAGTAAAGAACTTCAAATAATTATGCTAGATCATATCTCAGGGTACTGCTCTGTGGCTAAAGCAGTTACATAGCCAAATGCTACCATTATTCTTCCAAAATAAATTAAAAATACCATAAGCCCTAAAAATGACCCACCCTGGCTTAAAGTAATCATGCACCCAATTCTACCACTAATGATTAATGTTAACCCATCATAAATGAGAGAAGGTTTTGCAGACAAGCATACAAAACCTGCAACAAACAAAATGCTAAGAATGTGTGTAATTCCTACATGGAATTTAACCATGACCAATGATGTGAAAAACCAGTTGTAATCCAACTGTGAGAACAAAAATTGGCTGGGGATTTAGCTCAGAGGCATAAGCACCTGCCTGGTAAGCTCAAGGTTTTAAGTTTGATCCCCAGTACAAAAAAAAAATTGAAGAACAAAAATCAATGACCACTATATGAAAATCACATCCACTAATTAAAATTATTAATCACTCATTTATTGACCTTCCAGCCCCATCCAACATCTCTGTGTGATGGAACTTCAGATCCCTTGGAGGTATCTGCCTCGGACTACAAATTATCATAGGATTATTACTTGCAATACATTATACTTGAGATACAACCACAGCATTCTCATATGTTACCCATATCTGCCAAGACATAAACCACAGTTGACTAACCCGATATCTGTATGCCAATGGGACATTCATACACTTCATCTTCTTGTACCTCTTGGATGTGGTATTTATTATGGATCATACATATTTTCAAAAACCTGAAACACTGGGATCTTACTCCTATTTACAATAATGCTGAGGGCAAATATCATTGTGAGATGCTACTGTAATTACAAATCTTCCATCCGCAATCCCCTATATCAGTACAACTCTTCTTGAATGAATCTGTGGTGGATTCTCAGTTAATAAAACTTTGACATGATTCTTTGCATTCCACTTTATTCTTCCATTTATTATTGCAAGCCATAATAATAGTCATAGTTCATTTTTTATTCCTCCACAAAACCAGATCAAACAACCCATGGACACTTAGCTCTGAATCTGACAAAATCCCATTTCACCCCTACTATAGGATTCTAACCCTATAGGATCAAAGGTATCATAGGGTTGATATTCATAGTGTTAACTCTCCTATCTTTAGTCCTGTTGTCACCCAACTTCCTTGGAGACCCAGACAACTACATATTAGACAACCCCCTAAATACACCTGCACACATCAAACTGGAATGATACTTCTTTTTCACATAGGCAATCCTCTGCTCCATTCCTAATAAACACAGGGATTTTAGCCCTTGTGTTCTCAATTTTAATCCTAACCTTGCTTCCAATTTTATACCTATCAAAACAGCGCAGTGTATTATTTTGCCCCCTCAGCCAATGTCTTTTGTGAATTTTAGTAGCAAACTTATTTATCCTCACATGAATTGGAGGTGAACCAGAATACCCTTACGTTTTCACTGGGCAACTGGCATCAATTATTTATTTCTCTATTATCCTAGTTCTTTTTCCACTAGTAAACATGATAGAAAATAAAGTCCTTAAATGAAGAGTCCTTGTAGTGTAACCAATTACTTTGTTTTATAAACCAAAAATGGAAATAATTTTCCCTAGGGCACAATGATTCAAGGAAGAAGCAAGTAGCCACACCATCAGTACCCAAAACTGAAATCCTTATTAAACTACTCCTTGAAATAAGCAAAACACGTATTCATATAGTGTTACTCTTATGTCTATGGATATTATGCACTAATGCACCTCCCCATCCATGAATGCACAAGTACATACATGTATAGCAGGACATAAAACATCATACATTTAACCAACATTAAGTTCTGAACTCATGGATATCAAGCAAGTACAAACAACTCATATGTGCATAAACCCTTTTAATCCAACTGAAACTCTAACCAATACAACTGTTAAGTAATGTTATGATTGTATCTTACATAATACATCCAGTAGACCTTTAGACATTAGTCCATTCAGTCAAATAAGTCCTTGTCAATCTGCCTATCCATCACCCATGTTCAACCTCTTAATCTACCATCCTCCATAATATCATCAAGCCACTACGCAGGATCCCTCTACTCACCCCAGGCCCATAAATGTGGTAAATGTGGGTGTTTCTACTAATGACCTTTAAAAGACATCTGGGTCTTTTTTTTTTTTTTTTTTTTTTTTTTGTCTTTTTGAGACAGGGTCTCATGCAGTTCAGGCTGACCTTGAGCTCACTTTGTAGCCCAGGCTGGTCTCAAACACACAGATCCTCCTGCCTCAGCCTCCTGAGTCCTGGGATTACAGGTGTGCACCACCACACACCTAAAAGACATCTGGTTCTTACTTCAGGGTCATACAACTTAAAATAGCCCATATGTTCCTCTTAAATGAGAGTTCCTTGATGGACTAATGTTTAGTCAGCCCATGACCAACATAACTGTAGTTTCATGCATTTGGTATCTTTATTTTCAGGAATGCTCTGACTCACCATAGCTGACAAGGCATGGTCTCAGTCAATTCAATTGTAGCTGGACTTAAAATGAAGTATTCTTACTCCACATGGTATTATTTCTGTGGGAATTCTTTTAATGCTTGAAGGACATAACCTGAAATACCCATATGTACATGTATGTATGGGTATGTATGCATGGGCTTTTTAATAGCAAGTTATCTATTAACAAGCTCCCCTTACCCTCCGTTGAAATATTTATCTGTCATATAAGCTAAATACTTGTATGACATATTATTCCTATCTTGCCAAGCCCCTAAAACAAGAATTATATATACTTAAAATAAATCAACATAACCAACCCAAAACTTCCCATATTCACAGAGTGTCTAAAGGAAGCTTTTTACCCCCATGTTACTTCTATGAAATTACACTGATTTTTCCCAAGTTAATGTAGTATATACACAAAGTAAGGCACTGAAAATGCCTAGATGCATTTTATAATTCCATAAAGAATAGGTTTGGTCAGGGCTTTTTTATTAGTTGTTAGCAAAATTATACATGCAAGAGTCATCACACTGATAAGAATAGCCTCTAAATCAAAAAGATTAAAAGGAGCAGGTATCAAGCACACTATACAGTAGCTCATGAGACTTTGCTTTGCCACACCCCCATGGGAAACAGCAGTAATAAAAATTAGGCAATAAACAAAAGTTTGACTAAGTTATGCAACAAATCTTAGGGTTGGTAAATTTTGGGCCAGCCACCGCAGTCATTTGATTAACCCACATTAATAAATTTTGGCATAAAAAGTGTCTTAGAAAATTATAAAAATAATATTAAACTTTATCTAGGTCGTAAAAAACTTCAAATAAAATATGAACCAAAAACAAAAGTAATCTTAATGTATCTGAACACACAAAAGCTAAGGTTCAAACTGGGATTAGATACCCTACTGTGTTGAGCCATAAACATAAAAATTTTACAGCAAAACTACTAGCAACAGCTTCAAACTCAAAGGATTTGGCAGTGCTCTATATCCACCTAGAGGAACCTGTTGTGTAATCAATGTACCCCGACTCACCTCACTACTTCTTACTAATTCAGCCTATATACTGCCATCTTCAGCAAACCCAATTAAGGAGCAAAAGCAAGCACAAGTATATCACGTAAAAATGTTAGGTCAAAGTGTAACCAATGAAGTGAGAAGATACGGGCTACAGTTTCTTATCAAAAAACATTTTAATGTAAATCTTTATGAAAATTGAAGATCTAAGGAGGAATTAGCAGTAAATTAAGAACAGAGAGCTTAACTGAACCAGGCCATGAAGCACATGCACACCACATGTCACCTTCCTCAAATATTTAAATTTTTAAATCTTAAAATCAATACGGGATGAGAGGAGATAAATCGTAACAAGGTATGCATACTGCAAAGTGCTTGGAAAACAAAGTGCAGCTTAAATTAAAGCATCTGGCTTACACTGGGAAGATTTCACTCATTACTAATTACTTTGAATTTATTCTAGCCCCAAAACAACCAAACACAACTATTTTCAATTCACAAGATAAAACATTTACCTAAGAAAGTATAGGAGATAGAACTTTTTTTCTGGTGCTATAGAGATAGTACCATAAGAGAAAGATGAAAGAAAATTAATAAATAGTAAAAAAAAAAAAGCATAGATTACCCCTACTACCTTTTGTATGACGAATTAACTAGAATATACTTGACAAAGAGAACTGAAGTCGATTATCCCAAAACCATGAGCTACTTCACAGAGCAAACTCGTCTATGTGGCAAAACAGTGAGAAGATTTAAAAGTAGAGTTTGGTGATAGCTGGTTATTCAAATAAGAATTTTAGCTCAGCTTTAAGTTTTCCTAAAATAACTTAAATGAAAATTTAAAACCTAATTTAAAGATAGACAGCTCTTTAAAACAAGGAAACAACTTTTAACAGTCAGTAAATAAACAAACTAACCTAGTTGGCCTAAGAGCAGCCATCAATTAAGAAAGCGTTCAAGCTCAACCAAAAGCTATCACCTCAATTTCAATAAACCCATAACCCAGGTGTTTAACAACTGGATTAATCTATATTAATATAGAAGAAATAATGTTAATATTAGTAACAAGAATTATTTCACCCTCAACTTAATAAGACAAAATATTCCATTAATTATCTTATTAAAAATATTGTAACCCAACACAGAGATGCTATCCAGGAATGACTAAAAAAAACAAAAGGAACTCCAGCAAACATAAATCCCGCCTGTTTATCAAAAACATCACCTCTAGCATTTGAAGTATTAGAGGCACTGCCTAACCGGTGACAAGTCAGTTTAATGGCTTCAGTATCCTGACCATGTGAAGGCAGCTTAATCACTGGTTCTTTAAGTAAGGATTTGTATGCATAGCCACTGAGGGTTTAACTGTCTCTTGCTTTCAGTCAGTGAAATTGATCTCCCTGTGAAGAGGGGGATAAATAATAAAATGAGAAGACCTATGGAGCTTTCATTCATTAATTCATTCTTTACTAACTTAAATTCACAAGAATATAAAGCATAAGTTTTGAATTAATAATATTGGTTGGGGTGACCTCAGAGAACAGCAAATCCTTCAGATGATATTAACCTAGACCCAAGTCAAAGTTTACAGTCAAAACCTTTTTGATCAATGAACCAAGTTACCTTAGGGATAACAGTGCAATACTATTTTAGAGTTCATATGGACAATAGGGTTTACAACCTCGATGTTGGATCAGGACATTCTAATGGTGCAGTTGCTATTAAGGATTCATTTGTTCAACAATTAAAGTCCTACATGATCTGAGTTCAGACTGGAGTAATCCAGGTAGGTTTCTATTAAAAATTTCTCTCGGGGCTGGGGATTTAGCTCAGAAGCATAAGCGCCTGCCTTGCAAGCGCGCCATCGTGAGTTCGATCCCTGATACTGGTAAAAAGAGAAATAAATAAATAAATAAATAAATAAATAAATAAATAAATAAATTTCTCCCAGTACAAAAGGACAAGAGAAATAAGGCCAATTAACCAATTATGCCTTAATAACTAACAGATGGTATCATGTCAATCTTATAGTTATTCCATTCACAACCCAATTCAAGGGTTTGTTAAGGTGACAGAGCCCAGTAAATTGCATAAAACTTGAAACTTTATATTCAGAGGTTCAACTCCTCTCCTTAACATTTACGTTTACAATCAATTTTTCTATTAATTATCTCTGTTCTCCTAGCCATAGCATTTCTTAACAGAACGACAAATTCTTGGTTACATACAAATTTACAAAGAACCAAACATTATTGGACCTTATGGAATCCTTCAACCAATACCAGACGCACTAAAACTATTAAAGAACCACTTCGCCCATCAACCTCCTCAGTTTTCTTCTTTGTCATGCCCCCATCCTAGACCTTACACTTGCCCTATCCATATGAATTCCAAGCCCAATACCATATCCCCTAGTTAACGTAAACTTAGGAGTTCTATTCATCTTGGCAACATCAAGCCTTGCTGTCCACACCATCTTATGATCGCGATGAGCATCCAACCCCAAAAGCGCACTAATTGAAGCACTATGAGCAGTAGCCCAAACTATCTCCATGAGGTCTCCCTAGCTATCATTTTTCTCTCCATTCTACTTCTAAATGGATCATTCTAATTAATAAATTTAATGGAAACCCAAAAAGATAGCTAATTACTCCTGCCCACATGACCCCTAGCTATAATATGATTCATCTCAACTTTAGCAGAAACTGAGCCCCATTTAACTTAGCTGCAAGTGAATCAGAATTAGTATCAAGATGTAATGTTGAATATGCCACAGGTCCTTTTGCCCTATTTTTTTTTTCTGACTCAGACACTTTCAAGATCATAGTTTATTTATTACTTCAGCTAAAAAGATAGTATACATATTAGGGAATCCTTTAAAATTCAACTCTAAGAGTTATACACCATCTTTTCATCTAGTACTTTTTCATTGAATGTTAATTTTAAAAAAATTTCTAAACACTTGAAAGCCTCTCTATTAACATGAACTATGGTAATAAAAAATTTGACATTTTATTTGTTCAATGTGTAGTATTTACATTATGAAACCAATGGTGGGACGATAAACAGTGATAAATAGTAAAAATAAACTTTAAAAAGCAAATGATTATAATTTTACAATGCGTTAATTACCGTAATTGTATATAAAAAATTAAAACATAGAAGAGCTTTCTGTTACAAAATTCTTAATCATCTGAGTGGTATTCATTTCTTGCTACCAATCTACATGCAACATGCTAAGACATTTGATTTTTTTTCTTCAAGAAAGTATAAAAATGACATTTCAGAGCAGACATTAATTTATTTGTGGACAGAAGAAAAAACTGTATTCAAGATTAGGAAAAAAACTATAGTCAAGCCTCTTTCCAACAGAAATCATAAAAACTGTTTAAAAAATTGAGAGATACATAGGCAAAGAGTATTGGGGCCAAGGATTTAGCTCAACAGCGTAAGTGCCTGCCTCGTAAGCACACAGTTGTTAGTTCGATTCCCCGGCACAACAAAAAAAAAAAAAAAAAATTAAGAGTACCATGATCGGCACAGATCAAAAAACCCTACAAACAATTAGATACTCATCTTTTCTGTCTTCTCCTATGAGAGGTCTAGTCTGCCATCAATTAATGACTGGAGCAAGTGTGAGGGGCACCAGGTGTATAACTAAATCTTGCAAAATACTAAGATGGGGCCAGGGATTGACAGAAGGGGCAATTTATATATAATTCAAACTATATACAGCATAACTGGAATGCAGCCCATCCCAAACCGACTTTGTATAACAATGGACGTCTCTGATTGAATGGTTAAAATTATAACACAAGGTACCAAAAAAAAAAAATACAACAGATTTACATTGGAAGCAAAATCCATGGGGGCATTTTATAATAAGTATTTACTATGCTGTTTCAATTTTAAAATAATTTTGCTAAGTAACCAACCATTTTAACAGAGGTCTATATATAAAATGTCCAAACAGATAGTTATTTACCTTTGGCGAGTTGAAGGCCTTGTGGTTTCTGTCGTAATTGTAGGCAGAACGCTAATGTACAGCTCAGGAGAGAAAACCCAAACTGAGGTAACCCAAAAGCTGTGCGTGCAGGGTAACTAGAGGAACTCTGAAAGTCCAAGTACACCAGAAACCCAAAACAGGTAACAGTGAAAATGGCGAGGGGGAATGGAAGGCCAACATGGCAATAACATGTGTGAAGAACAGGAAGAGAAAGGCCTCTCGCACCAGCAGAATCCTGCATGCACACAAAAAACAGAAAGCCACCCGCCGTTTCATAAAACAAAAGCCAGTTATAGTGTGGGAAGGACAAACTGCAGAAACCCAGAAGTCAACAGAAGAAAAACTACTGGTTTACATGAGAGAAAGGAAACGTTTCACTGTGACAGTCAGTTGGTGAAGGCCGCCACCATGGCCCACCAAGCCTGGTTGGTGGTGGCCTTCAGACTCCACTTCCGGGTCCAAGTCCCGGAGCTGCCGCCCTCTCTTGGTGGCCGAATCATACTGCTCGGCCAGAAGATTTGAGGCCTGGACTAGATAAATGAGAGCCAACCTGTTCATGCTGCGCGGGTCATTCTCCCATTTGTCGAGAACAGCTTCTTGTACCTTCTCGATGAGCCGCTGTTTAATGTCGCTGTTGGTGAGAGGTTGTGTCGTCATGTCAAAAAGTAAGAAGCTCTGTTTCTCGGTAGTTAGTACTCCCTTTTCCACCGGGTTTTTAGCTAACGGTTCCCGCATGTTTCTTAACTGATAATGCCATTTTAATGGATTCCATGTCTCTCCACTAAGTAATTCAGTCTGGTTCTAGACTGTTTCTGAAGGCCGTGTCTCCTTAACATGCGTCAGCGCCTCATCAAGAAGAAATCCCCGGGGGGAGTATCGGACTTACAGAGGACCTTTCTTGTCAAAAGACTTACACGTCTCATTCCACAAGCCTCTAGCGGGCTTCCTCTTAATGCTAATTCAATTAACACACAGCCACGTAATCCAGATGACATACAGTCATTCCAAAGAGCTGCCTGCCAGCTCAGTCCTGGAGGCCCACCAGGCGCACCTCCTCCATCAGGATCCGCCAGGCTCCCTTGGAGTCGCCTTGTCCTCGTAGGTCCTGCACGTCGCAGTGATGACTCTGCGAGTAGTCCGGGTCGGCGTTGCTGGAGGCCTCGGTGCGCGGTGCGCCAGGCCCGCGCCGTTGGGTCAGCGAGGTCACGGCTCCGGCCCAGGCCGGGCCACAGAGGGAAGCGGAACTGACCGCGTGCTCCTCCTCCTCCCCGCCCGACCCCAGACCCAGGCTTCCCGGTTAAATCCGGCGCTGGGGCACGGTTCGTCAGGAGCGGGACCTCAGGCAGTCACGGGGCTACAGCGGTCCAGAGGAGAGGGCTGCCTGGCGGGAGAGGGGCGCCTCCTGCGGGGGTGGCCGTCCGCGCACCCGCAGGAATCCATAGCGGAGCCGTTTGCCTTATTTTTTATAGCCAAATACGTAAATATTATAATAAATGCCCTCACGACCATTATGTTTTTTAACACCATGCCAACCATTACATCACCTGAAACTTATACAATAAGTTTTATACTAAAGACATTCACTTTAACAATTTTATTCTTGTGAATGCAAGCCTCATACTCCCGATTTTGATACCTCCTTTGAAAATACTTTCTTAAAAAAAAAAGAAAGAAAATACTTTCTTCCCCTCGCCTTACATATGACGTATGTCCTTACCCATTTTACATACATACATATGACATATCTCCTTACCCATTTTATTATCTGGCTTACTCCCTCAACAATCTAGAAATATGTCTGACAAGAGTTACTTTGATAGAGTAAATCATAGAGGTTTAAACCCTCTTGTTTCTAGATTCATAGAACTTGAACCTACTCCAAAGAACTAAAAATTCTCTGTTCTTCCTATACACCACATTCTAATAGTGAGGCCAACTAAATATGCTATCAGGCCCGTGACCCAAAAATGTTGATTTACAATCTTCCCTTACTAATTAACTTTATTACAACCATTGTCATCTATATTACTCTAATTTTAGGAACAGTAGTCACCAATGACTATATGAATTGGCTTACAAGTAAGTATACTAGCCATAATCCCAATTATAATAAACAAAACCAACCCACGAACCACAGAAGCCACAACCAAATATTTCCTAACCCCAGCATCAGCATCAATGACGGCTATTTACCGCTATCCTAACCATAATATATTCAGGTCAATTAACCATCTTTTACTTAATCAGCCCCTTAGTACTATATCTTATTTCCCTTATACTTACTACAAAACTTACCCACGTCTCAGTTACTTTTTACTCATTGCTGGGACAAAATACCTGACACCCAAAATGAAGGAAGGAAAGGTTTATTTCTTACAGTTCTTGGAGGTTTCAGTCCATACTCAGTTGGCTCCAAGGCAGGGTGGCATGGCGGGGCCGCAGTTCGTGGCAGCTGCAAACAGCAAGACAGAATCCTGCAAGAGAGAGAGACACACACACACACCTTCCCGCCCGTTACATCATATTCTGGCTCTACCCCTAGGTGAGTGTAGCACTCACACCACCAATCTGAGCTCTAGACAATGAACCAATCACAAACGCACAATTGCATGAGGCTTGGGGGACCATTGACATAAACCATGACACCACATAAGCACTATAAATGCTCAAGAAAGCGAAACAATCTGGACCATTCTACCAGCCATCATCCTTATTCTTATTGCTCTTCCATCCCTTTGAATTTTATATAAGATAGACAAGATTAACAGCTCATTACTAACAGTTAAAACAATAGGACATCAATGATACTGAAGCCATGAGTATATAGATCATGAAGAGCTTAATTTTAACTCCTACATAATCCCTACAACTGATCTAATGCCTGGAGAACTTCAGTTGTTTGAATTGGACAGTTGAGTTGTTCTTCCAACAGAAATACTAATCCATATACTAATCTCATCCAAAGATGTTCTCCATTCATGAGCAATCCTCTTTCTAGGACTTAAGGCAGATGCTACTTAAGGCCATCTTAACTAAGCAACTCTAATATCATCACACCCAGGATTATATAATGGCCAATGCTCAGAAATTTATGGCTCAAACCATACTTTATGCCCTTTGTTCTTAAAATAGTTCCCTCTAAAAAAATTCAAAAACTGGTCTTCTTCAATATTATAAGCATTGTGAAGCTATATTAGCATTAACCTTTTAAGTTAAAGATTTGAGAAATATTTTCTCTGTAATGAAATGCCACAGCTAGACACATCAAAATAACTTACTATTATTTATCAATGGTCATTTCATTATCTATATTTCTCCAACTGAAAATCTCAACATACCTATTGTATTCAGACCCTAAAACAACCCACCTAGAAATTACAAAACAAAACTCACTTTGAGAAAATCAATTAATGAAAATCTATTTGCCTCTTTTATTATACCTACAACAGGAATACCTATTGTAATTATTATTATATTCTAACATCTTATTTCCATCACCTAACCATCTAATTAATAACCATTTAATTACAATTCAACAATGAAAACTTAAACTAATCCTAAAGCAAATAATATCAATACATAATATCAAAAGACAACCTGATCGGGGCTGGGGATTTAGCTCAGCGGTATAAGCGCCTGCCTTGCAAGCGTGCAGTCGTGAGTTCGATCCCCGGTACCAAAAAAAAAAAAAAAAAAGACAACCTGATCATGAATATTAATTTCCCTAATATTATTCATTGGCTCTATGAACCTTTTAGGCCTACCCCATTCCCTTACCCCAACAGTACAACTATCATTAAATTTAGGAATAGCTATTCCATTATGAGCAGGAAAAGTCATTCTAGGCTTCTGACACAAAATTAAATCATACTCAGCACACTTCCTTCCACAAGGCACACCAATCCCACTTATTTCAATACTTGTAATTATTGATACAACTAGCTTATTTATCCAATCCACAGCTCTGGCAGATTGATTAACTACTAATATTACCACTGCTCACTTAAACACTAATTGGAGGAGCCACACTAGTATTAACTTCCATCAGCTCTTCAGTGGCTTTAATTACATTCATTATTCTAATCTTATCAACAATTCTAGAATTTGCTGTAGCAATAATTCAAACCTATGTGTTGACTTTGTTAGTAACCCTGTACTTACATGATAATACCTAGTGGCCCGCCAAACACATGCCTACCATATAGTTAATCCAAGCCCTTGACCACTTACAGGAACATTTTTCACTCTTTTACTTACATCAGGGTTAGTAATATGATTTCACTTCAACTCTAAAACCCTCTTACTTACTACGTATCAATGATGACAAGATACTGTACAAGAAGGAATGTACCAAGGTCATCGTACAACATTTATACAAAAAGGCCTATGTACAAAATCCTATTCATTATCCCTGAAGTATTTTTCTTCTCTGGAATTTTTTGAGCCTTTTACCACTCCAACTTAGCCAAACCCCAGAACTAGGTGGATTTTTGTCACCCACAGGAATTAAGCCCCTCAATCCCTTAGAAGTCCCACTCCTCAATACATCAGTCTTACTAGCATGAGGTGTATCAATTACCTGACCTCACCACAATTTAATAGAAGGAAATTGAAAACAAATAATTCAAGCTTTAGCCATTACAATTATTCTAAGCATTTATTTCACCCTATTTCAAGTCTCAGAGTATTTTGAAACATCATTTTCTATCTCAGAGGGAGTTTATGGGTCTACATTTTTTATGGCTACAGGATTTCACAGCCTCCATGTTATTATTGGATCAACACTCCTAATTGGTTCTTTTCTGTCAATTAGTCTACCATTTCACATCAAAATATCAATTTGGTTTTGGAGCAGCAACCTGGTATTGACTTTTTGTAGACGCAGTTTGACTATTCCTTTATGTTTCTGTTTACTGATGAGGCTCATACTTTCTTAGTATAATCAGTACCATTGACTTCCAATCAGTAAGCTCCAGAATACAACTGGAAGTAATAAATATTATAACCTCACTTTTTATCAACTGCCTCTTAACCATTTTACTAACTGCAATTGCATTCTGACTTCCTCAAATAAACGTCTATATAGAAAAAGCTAGCCTCTATGAATGTGGATTTACCCAACAGAATCTGCACAACTATCTTTTTCTATAAAATTTTTCTTAATCGCAATCACTTTCTTTCTATTTGACCTAGAGAGTGCCCTCCTACTTCCTCTACCATGGGCATCTCAAATTAGTAATTTAAAACAATACTATTAATTTTATTAATATTAATCCTAATTTTAACATTAGTCTTTGCATACGAATGAGTCCAAAAAGGGTTAGAATGAACTGAATATGGTAATAAGTTTAGTATTCAAAATGAATCATTTTGACTCCTTAGATTATGTTTTAATTATAATTACCAAAATGTCCTCAATCCATTTTAACTTAATTACAGTTTATGCCATGTCATTTCTAGGTACAATAATTTATCCATCCCTAGAAGGAATAATATTACCAACATTCATTTTTGGTGTTCTAGTTATACTTAATTCTCATTACCTACTATCTTTTGCCATCTCCATTATTATGCTTGTTTTCACTGTCTGCAAAGCAGCCATAGGTCTAGCAATACTAGTTATAGTCTCAAGTACATATGGTATTGATTATGTGCAAAGCTTAAACTTACTACAATGCTAAAAATTATTGTTCCTACAATTATACTCATCCCAACAACATGACTATCTAAATATTCAGTATTAAGAATTAACACAACACCATGCAGTCTATTAATCACACCAATTAGCTTAGCGTTTACAAACAAATTACATCATTGGACAAAATTACTCATTAAAATTTTCCTCCGATTCCCTTTCTTCTCCCTTATTAATTTTAACAATATGATTTTTACCTCTAATAATTATTGCTAGTCAACAACACCTGAATAATGAAACAGAAACACGAAAAAAATTTACATCTCCCTTCTTATTCTCCAACAAACCTTTCTAATCATAACACTCTCGGCCACAGAAATAATAATATTTTATATTCTATTTGAAATAACTTGATCCCAACCTTATGATTACCTGATAAGGAAATCAAAAAGAATGAATAAAAGCAGGCCTATATTTCTTCTTCCACACACTGTTTGGGTGTCTTACCACCCGTAGTTACTCTAATCTAGCTACAAAACCTTTTAGGCTTACTAAATTTTCTCTTACTCAGTTATAACACATTAATGCCAACAACTTGGTCTAGCAGTATAATATAACTAACATGCATAATAGCTTTTCTAGTAAAACTAGCATTATATGGCCTTCACCTATGACTCCTGAAAGTTCATGTAGAAGCCCAGACACAGGCTCAATAGTCCTAGCAGCTATTTTACTAAAACTAGGAGGCTGTGGCATAATATGAACCTTTAACAAACTTATAGCATACCCTTATTCTCTTATCTCTATGAGGCATAACTATAACCAACTCTGTCTTCTCCAAACAGACTTAAAATCCCTCACTGCCTATTCCTCTGTAAATCACATAGCACAAGTTATCATAGCTATTCCAATCCAAACACCATGAAGCTTTATAGGAGCAACAACCCTCATAATTACCCACGATTTAACATCTTCCTTATTATTCTGCCTTGCAAACTCTAACTACAAACGCATTTGTAGCAGAACTATAATTTTAGCTGGAGAATTACAAACTATCTTTCCACTAATAATAGTTGGATGAGCCCTATCAAGCCTAACTAAACTTGCACTTTCCCCAACAATTAATCTAATTGGGGAATTATTTATTATTCCATTAACTTTCTCCTGATCCAACTTTACAATCATTTTTATTGGATTAAATATATTAACTACAGCCCTCTACACACTATTTATACTAATTTCAACACAATGAGGAAAACTACCATATTGATATAGGAGAATGAAACTCCCGACCTTTATGTCCACGAGTTGGTGTTCTCTAAAATCAAAGAATGGATTTTAGGAACAACAGAAGTGAAGAGTAGAATATATTTATTGAGAGAAAGCTTCTGTCTGAAGAGAGACAGAAGGGACTCCCAACTGGGTTGCCCAGGACTCTGTCTTTTCCAGGGACTTTTATAGAGTAAAACCTTGGGTTTAAGGTGGGGGAAGACTGGGAACTCACAAGGCAGATGGGCATGAGGTGGGACATAACTATAGTTAGCCAATAAAATCAATAGTTCAGGTAAATTTGATTACATTAGGGGCAAATGGGAAAGCAAGCACGTAACAAGCAGGCATTCTTGGAGCTGTGACCTTTCCCCTAGAAGGATGGGACTGTGGCTCCAGAGGAAACTAATTAGAATATCAGTCCCCAGGAAACTAATTAGAATATCAGTCCCCAGGACGTAGATGCATTTGTTTGATCCTTTGTCTTGAGATCTGGCCCGCAGCAAGAGGTGTGTTTCCTCTGTTTTGAGATCTGGCCCGCAGCAAGAGGTGTCTCCTCCAAGGTCATCAGACATCTGGTCTTCTGTGCCAGTTTCTATGAGGGCCTAGCCCTGTCTGACTGCCTATAATATTTCTAACTGGCTTAGCTGCCTGTAACAATATCATATTACTAATATTATCCCGTCATTCACCCAAGAAAACTCCCTAATAACCTTCATATTTTACCCCCTGATTCTTCTCAATCTAAGCCCTAAAATCATTTTAGGAAAACTGATTGAGTGATTTGTACTCAACCTAGGGCAGCACAGAATATTAGAGAGAGGAGGCAAGTAGATAAGAAAAGAGTTTAATAAGTGGGGAGCGCACGGAGAGAGTCACCACAAGGAAAGCTGTGGCTGTTCTCCCTGCAGACAAAGGGCAGGTTCTGCCTGATATAGCCCGTGATGGGGGTAGGGCTCTGGTGGTTGGTGTGAGCTGATTTACTTTGTGAGAGTACAAGGGATTGGTTAAACTTTTGCATTCCTGAACTTTGACAGACTTTTGGGAGGGAGAAGCCACAGGGGCTTCTGGGAAGAAGGAGATGTGCCTTATCAGGGCACAGCTTTGAACCGTTGCCCTGATGATTGTGCTGTCTCTCAGATGGGGGCTCTAACAAAAACTATACTGTAATTATAGTTTAATAAAAACTTTAGATTGTGAATCTAATATTAGAAGATGAACCCTTCTTATTTGCCCAAAAGAGAAAGTAATTTGGAACTGCTAATTCCATACACCATCCTAAAACTATGGCTTTCTTAATTTTTATAGAAGTATTCCATTGGTCTTAGGAGTCAAAAAATTGGTGCAAGTCCAAATAAAAGTAATCAATTTACTTATTTCATCTTTTATTTTAACACTTGTTGTCCTTATATTACCAATTCTAACTTGCACCACTAATTTCCACAAAAAAACATATCCAATATATGTCAAATCACTCACCTCAATATCTTTCTTATTGAATTTAATTTTAGCCTCTATATTTTTAATTCAAATCATGAGGCAATAGTGTCTACCTGACACTGACTAGCAATTCAAACTTCATTCTTAAATATAAACTTTAAATTAGAGTACTTTCCTATGTTATTTACATCTGTAGCCCTATTTATAAAATAGTCAATCATAGAGTTTTCTTTATGATACATACTCACATCCTCATATTAATAAATTTTTCAAATATTTATTATTATTTCTTATTACTGTAATAATTTTAGTTACAGCAAACAAGCTATTTCAACTTTTCATCGGTTGAGGAATAGGAATTGTATCTTTTTTACTGATCAGATGATGGTTTGGTTGAACAGATGCTAATACCACAGCACTTCAGGCAATCTTATTGAATTAGAGATATTGGATTTGTAATATTTATATCATGATTTATTCTAAATGTAAATTCATGAGAATTGCAACAGCTTTACTTACGTATGTACTTTACTTATGTATGTACTTATGTATTATTATGGGATAAAATTACCTTTCTACCATTAATGGGTTTATTATTTGCAACAACTGGAAAATCAGCCCAATTTGGCCACCACCCATGATACTTTCATTAATAGACTCTAGTATTAGCATTCCTTTGTTCCAGCAGTTATTTTAATTTGCATCTTTCAAATGATCAATGATGTTGAATATTTTGTCATATAGTTATTTGCCCTTTGTATTTCTTCTGTACCCATTTCAGATTTCCATTTATGAATTGGGTCTTTAAATTTGGAGGTCTGATTTTTTAAAATTCTTTATACTTTCTAGATATAAGTCCTGCGTATGAAGAACAACTGGCTAATACTTTTCTTACTCTGTAGGTTGTTGTTTCACTCTGTAGGTGATTTCCTTTGCTGTGCAAAATTTTTTAATATGATGAGATCCCATTTGATGATTCTTTGTAATATTTTTCATGTAGTTAGGGTTTTTTTCATGCAGACTTCTATGAACATATGCCTTTAAGTATTGTACTTATTGTGTCTTCCAGAAGATTTAGTGTTTCTGTTTTAATGTTTATTTGTTTATTCGAACTCACAAACTTGCATTTTCCAGGCAAGTGTTTGTGCTGCTGAGCTAAATCCCTGGCCCTTGTTTTAATATTTAGATCTTTGATCCATTTTGATTCTAGTTTTGTGCATGGTAATATATATGGGTCTAGTTTTAGTTTTCCAACATGTGGAAAGCCAGATTTTCCAGCACCGTTTATTAAAGAGGCTATGTTTCTTCCAGTAAATGTATTTAGCCCCTTTGTCAAAGATAAGATGACTGAGTGTGTTTGAAGTTGTTTCTGTCTGTCTCATCTGTTCCACTGATTCTCAGATCTGGTTTGTTTTGCCAGTACTATGCTTTGTTTTTATCACAGTAGCTCTGTGGTGTAATTTCAAGTCAGGAATTATGATACCACCTACTTTGTCTTTGTTGCCCAAATTGTCTTTGCTATTCTAGATACCTTCTGGTTTCAAATGAATTCTAGGAATGCTTTCACTAGTTCTATGAAGTATGCTAATAGTATTTTGATTGGGATCACATTAAATCTGTATAAAAATTTTGGGAGTATGACCATTTTTACTATGTTAGTTCTTACTACCCATGAGCAAGGGATAACTTTCCATTTTCTGATACGCTCTTTGATCTCCTTCTTCAGAGTATTGTAATTTTCAGTGTAGAGATCTTTTACTTAGATCAATTTCTTCACTTTTTCAGTGCTATTGTGAAAGATGTGGTTTCCCTAATTTCTCTCAGTGAGTTTGTTATTTGTGTATAGGAATACTATTGATTTTTGAGTGTTGACTTAGTATCCAGCTTTGTCATTGAATTTGGTTATTAAATCTAGAAGACATTTGGTGCAGTTTTGGGGGTCTTCTATATACTGCAAATAAAAATAATTTAACTTCTTTTCTTCCCATTCACTTTCCTTTTATTCTTTTCTCTTGTGTAGTTGCTCTAATATTTCAAGAAATATATGAATAGGAGTGGTGATAGTAGATATCTTTGTCTTATTTCTGATTCTAGAACATGTGATGGATTGATAACTGGTGGTCGACTTGTAATCCCAGCTGAACTGAATCAGTGTGGTACTGAGTGTGGATGACCTACTTGAGGATTGTTGCCAAGATACAAAAGGAGAACTGGAGAGGAAGTGTTTAGTGTTGGTTCTCCTGGAGGAGCTTGTTGAGCTTCTTTCCTGATATGAACTTGGCTCTTCTCATGGTCAGAGGAGCTCAGGACCTTGCTGTCACTGAAGACGGCTATGGTTCACTTTGAGCATCACTTCCTGGCTCTGAAGGGGCAGATGGTATGCTGTTCAGTCTCTAAGAGAAGCTTGTCATGCTGGCTTCCTGATATGAACTTTGCTGTTATCACTGGAAGAGCTTGGGATCTCTTTGTCACTGAGGGTGTCTGTGGTATTTTTCAGGAGAGCTTTTGTTCTTATTTTGAGCATTGCTTCCTGGATCCAGTACAGAACCCTCAGCCTACTGGCACAGATCCTTCATCCTACTGGCACAGACTTTATAGTTTCCACCACTGATCTTTGGGCTTTCCCAGCACAGATCCATGAAACGGATTTGCGTGAGTCATTGTCATGAGCTCTAGGCCTCCAGTTGGTTTCAGCTGGCCTCTTGCAGGACATTGCTGTGGGATCCAGGTCCTTGGATCTTGATGTGTGGGCAGATTTCCTATACTTCTTGTATTTAACTCTTTGGTTGACTATTATAAAATAATTCTGTAAATTATGTGTCCTGTATTGTCTTGTTCTCCTTGCAAACCCTGACTACAACACCAGGTTTTCAGTTTTTGACCATTTAAAATGATTTTAGTTGTTGGTTTCTAATGGATGGCTTTTTTCAAATTGAACTACATATCATCTATTCAAATTTTCTGTAGGGTTTTCTTCTTTATGAATTGATGTTGAACTTTGTCAAATGATTTATATTTTTCCCTTGGTCCTGTTAATGTGGTGTATTACATTTATTGATTTCCCTATGTTGAATCCTTGCATCCCTGGGATTAACCCTACTCATTCATGGTGTATAATCTTCTTGATGACTTGCTGCATCATAAATATATATGTACCAAATACAGGGGCACCCACCTATATAAAACAAATACGAATGGACATGAAAAATCAAATAAGCAGTAACATAATTGTAATGTGGGACCTTAATATCTCATTGTTATAAATAGATAGATCAACTAGTCAAAAAAAATCAACAAGAAAGTATCAGAACTGAACCAAACCTGTGAACAAATGGACTTAGTAGATGTCTACAGAATATTCCAACCAACAACATCAGAATATACATTCTTCTCAGTGGTACATGGGAAATTCTCCAAAATAGACCACATACTAGCCTACAGAACTGCTCAAGGAAACATAAAAGAATAGAAATTATCCCATGAATATTATTGGACCACAGTGCAATGAAATTGGAAATCAATGGCAAAACAAACTGCAAAAACTCCATAAACACATGCAAATTAAATAACACCTATTTAACAACCAGTGAGTCACAGATGAAATTAAAGGAGAAATTAAACAGTATTTACAATTAAATGATAATGCAGATATTAGAACTTACAGGATGCAATGAAAGTCCTAAGAGGAAAATTAATAGCAGTGAACTTTAACATCAGGAAAACAGAATGAATTCAAATAAACAATACAATGTTGAACATCTACTTTGAGAACTTTTACTCTAGTAAGATAGAAAATACAGAAGAAATTGGCAGAGTCCTAGATACATATGAATTATCAAAGTTAAGTTAAAAAGATAAAAATTCTAAATAACTTAATAAAATTAAAATTGTAATAAAAAATTTATTAACAAAGAAAATCCCAGGTCCTCATGGATTCACTGCTGAATTCTACAAGACATCAGAGAGGATCTAATGTTACTACTCCTCAAACCCTTCTATGAAATTAAATGGGAAGACATATCAAAAGAGATAAGGAAGAACACTACATATCTGATAAGGGAAAACTATATGTCTTAGCTTGAGGTTAACATTTTCTGCAGATAGAATTGTCTGGTTGTCATGAATTTCTTCATTTGTTTTTTGTCATGTAAGTATTTTATTTCTCCATTAAGTCTTAAAAATAATTTTGCAGAATCCATCAATCTGGGTTGGAAGTTGTTTTCTTTCAGGTCTTGAAATACTTCACTTTAAGGACTCCTTGACCTAAGGATATTTTTTGAGAAGTTTGCTGTGATTCTGATGAGTTTTCCTTTATAGGTGATTTGTTTCTTTTCTCTAATTACTTTTGATATTCTGTTCTTGTGCAGAATTTGTGGAATCTTGATTATTATATATCTTGGGGTAGATTTATTTTCATCCTGATTAAATGGAGTTCTGTATGCCTCACTTACTTGTATGTCAAATTCTATTTCCATTCTTGGGAAGTTTTATGTTAGTACTTCTCTGAACATTATTTTTTTTATGTCGTTTGTGCTGACTACTGCATTTTTATATACTTCAGCCAGTCTTACGTTGCTCTTCTTTGCATTATCTTGCAGTTGTTGAATTGTTTTTACATAGTCCCTTGCTATTTTTAAGGGATTTTGTTTATCACTAACAAAGATCCTGTCTTGTAGGTTTGATATTTTATCTTCACTTTCTTTCATACAGTTTTATAAACTTTCAGTCAAACTTTTAATTTCATAAATATTTAGTTGAATCTGCTTCATAAATTCCATTTCTTTCCTATGTTGGGCATTCATGGTTTCCATTATTTGTCTGTGCTCATTTAATTTGATTCATCTATGTCTACTCTAGATTTATGGAGCAATTCCTTCATTATGGTCATCATCTCTTTTAACCTATGAGATTACTTCTGTTTTGATATCCTCTATAGCTATCCTCTCTCTCTCTCTTTCTCTCTCTCTCTTCTACTGTTATACCAGTAAGTTCATGTGAATGGCTTTGGATTTACTATATCTCATTGTCCTTGGTGGGATGGAAGTCTGAGATCTGCATCTTATCACTTTCCACTTTTTATTTTAATTGTTTTCTGTGTTGTTTATAGTTTTTTTTTTATTTTTAAAGAGGGTAAAATTAAACATAACAAAACAGATCGCAAGATAACAATGTAAGAGACACAGATTTCAAAGCAAGACAACCGGAGATCTTCACTGTCTATCATATTGTCTCTTGTTTTCTTCCAAATAGTTGTCCATATCTTCACATACAATGAATTAATACAAAACAAAGTAGTATAGAACTGATCAGAATAGGATGATGAAGGTATTTTAGGTCTTTAAGACCAGACAATAAGGAAGTAAACAATGGCTGCCATAATGGCTCTCATTCTCTTCAAAATAGCTGTCCTAACTTCATGTATGTTGAAACCAAACAAAACAAAATAAACTAAAATCACTCTGAACAAAGAATAATAGTGTTGCTGTATTCCACATCATGATGCTATGGAATCAGCACTGGATATCTTAGTGTCTCTTTTTCTTCAAAGTAACTGTTCATTTCATCAGGCATTATATTATCAATACTCATAAAAAATTTTTTAGAAGTTATATGCATGCGTGAGTCTCTACCTATATAACTATCCTTTCTGTATTAGAGGGAAAAACAGAACAAACCAGACAAAACAAAACAAATTCCTAGAAAAACATGAAACAAAAAAGACAAATAAACAACAATAACAAAGAGCCCAGAACAGTGACAATAATAGGCCTTCAAAATAAAGTGGTATGAGCATAAATAGGGTTGTTATTTTACCTAATGATCTTCAAGAGTTCCTCAGATCACTATACAATAATATGCACAATTTTTCCAATCCTATGAATGTTAACTATTTTGTTCCAAGAACTTAAGAGTTTGTAGCACAATAATCTTAGCTATCCTGTTTGTTTATATAATTTTAGACATTTTTTTCTTTTCCTTTCCTTTTTCTTTTTCCTCATTTTCCCTGAGATATTATTTTCCCCTTTAAGCAGATTCTTATCCCTTCACTGTAATTATTGAGTTTTGTTGTATCTTATGTACTCTTACCATTTCTTACACTAGGGAGACTATATGTTATTTACACATGTGAGTTTGATTGATTTCACTTATGAATGTGGTCTCGAGTTGTATCCATTTACTTATAATTATCTCAATGTGATCATTCTTTATAGCAGAGTAGTACTCCATTGTATAAAAATACTACATTTTTTTTCTTTTTTTTTAATTTTAAAAGGGAGTAAAATTAAACACAACAAAACTGAACAGAATGGGACATAAGAAAGCATAAATTTCAAAGCTAGACAACCAGAGATCTTCACTATCTGTCATATTATCTCTTGTTTTCTTCCAAATGGTTGTTGTTATCTTTGCATATGGAGAGCTCATACTAAATAACATAGCCAATCTTTTCACAAGACGTGTAGTTCACTGGCTCCACTTGCTAGGCAGAGGGGAGGGGAAGGGGGGACACAGGATGGGGGACAGGACTACATGAGATGTCTGATTCTCAGCCCACACACAGCAGGATCACAGTCACCCCCCAGAGAAGGGAAGAGTTCCTTGTTTTCCCGGCACCCCGAGTTAACTGCACTGTACAGGTCCTGATGCGCCAGGGTCTCTCTCCTTTGGGCCACCAAAAGTCTGCCACACTCTCAGCCGCCCCCAGAGAGGGATGGAGCTCCTTGTTCTCCTGGCATCCCAAGTCAACCACACGGTGCAGGTCCCAATGCACCAGGGTCTCTCTCCTTTGGGCTGCCAAAAGTCTGCCATACTCTCAGCCGCCCCCAGAGAGGGGTGGAGCTCCTTGTTCTCCTGGCATCCCAAGTCAACCGCACGGTGCAGGTCCCAATGCACCAGGGTCTCTCTCCTTTGGGCTGCCAAAAGTCTGCCATACTCTCAGCCGCCCCCCCAGAGAGGGGGGAGTTCCTTGTTCTCCCAGCACCCCGAGTCAACTGCATGGTGCAGGTCCTGACATGCCAGGGTCTCTCTCCTTCGGGCTG
>PVJX010000826.1:0-205074 GCA_004027295.1 Dolichotis patagonum
CATGGCTTTATACTATTGTGTTATGTTTGATATTATTGTAATTGAAACTATGCTCAACTATAGCAGAGCTAGAGATATGGTGTTAGATAATGTTGATGTCCAGTTGACTTAATGTAAAGTACTGTGTTGCCTATGTTGTCCTCTTCTGATCTGCTCTGTACTACCCCCTTTTGTTTTATTCTCTTTTAAATAAAAAATATCTATTTTATCTCCTACATTGGTGCTATTAATTTAAAGTTGACTCAATTTAGTTTAATATATTCCAGTGAATTCTTATCTAACAGAAAATTTTGACATACATACTATAAAGCACAGATACCTATATCTCTATTTCATGGAATATGCTTTCTCAAAGTAGATGGACCATGGCATATTAAGAAAAGTACAATATAAAAGTGCAGCCAACTCCTCCATTACTTGTCACTCAAAAATGTAAAGCCATTCCAGGACAAAGCAAAATCATAGCTAAATAAAACATCTTCACCACCAGAGATGAAGAGAGAACAAGGATAGAGGGAGTGAGGCAGAGTGAGCAGAAGTATGTGCATTTGCTGGAGTGAGCTGAACGCCCACAAGAGCAAATACCAATGCATGTAAATAAAGTGTCTTTAAAAAGCAACTTTAAAAACAATCTTTGTTGAGTGCCAGATAAAGAAGAATAAAAAGCTGGTGAACCAAGGGATGAAGGAAGAGTCATAAATTCCTGTTAAAAGATAAGAATATCCCAGGAAGAAGATTTGGTTTTCTCTTCATCTTAGATAATAACATGTGTGGAAAGGAATTTCCACCTTAACAAATCAGATTTTAAAAATTAAAAAATAAAAGGTACTTTATACACTTAAACACTATGCCTTTGTGCTCCCTTGGCACATCAGTCTACTCTGGAATAATATTATGTCATTCCTAGAAAAAATGTAAGAGTCTTATTTGTGTGTAATTCTACTTTTAGAACTCTGTATTCTTTGTGCATTTGTTGTCCTCTTGTTGTTTTATTTACAAGTAGTTTAAATCTTAGTATATTGTTTTGTTTTGATTTTTGTTTTGAACAGGCAATTGTCTCGCTGTATACATGTATACCTAGACAAATAAAATACACTCTGCACTTAGCTCATAATTCCCTCTTGTCATTCACCTTATCCTTGTTTGTTCATCTAGGCTTTCTACTGGCTTCCTCTTTCATCAAGCTTAAAAACATTTTTCAGCACGTTTTATAGAACAAATCTATAAGATACGAATTCACTTAGTTTTTAACTGGCTGAAAATGTCTGTGTTGCCACCTTTTATAAGCAATCTTTTTTATAAATTTTGTATATATTCTTAATTTGCAGCTAGTGTGAGTTCACCACTTTAAAGGTGCCATTCTGTGTTCATTGTTTCCAATGAAAAAGTCTGCCTTTATCTGTATCATTGTTCACTTTCATGTACTGTCCTTTCTCTGGCTTATTTCAGACACTTTATTTCTTTTTTCTTTCTTTTTTGCTTGCTTGCTTGTCTTTTGCATTTTTAACTATCTTTTCCCTTAGGTATGCTTCTGTGGACTTATTTGCAGTTATCTTGGTTGGGGTAGTTGATGACTTTCTGCAATTCTATAGATTCTCAGCCATTACCTTTGCAAATATTCTTTTGGTCTTACCATCTCATCTCTGCACCTAGTACTGCAATTACACATCAGTCTGGCTGTGGAACATTTTCTGAGCGTCAGATTCTGTTCCTTTCTATCCAATCCTAAGCATGTTGCAGCTTATGACAGTGTTTGCAGTTCACTTTTACTCAGATTCTCTGCTGTGTTACTAGCAATCTCTTGCAATGAATTTTTCATTTCTGATTTTGAATTTTTCATTTCTAGCATTTCCACCTGAGATTTTAAAATAGTTGTTTATCTTTCTACAAAAAAATTTCCAAATGTTAACACATTATGCCATTTTCACACCAGACATATTCTTATATTTATTTTATAATCGCCATCTTACAATTTTACAAGCCTAACATCTGGGAAATCACGAGTTCTGTCACTGGTTTCCTCCCTTCACTGTGGGCCACAGTTTCTCGCTCTTCTGCATGTTTAGTAATTAGGAATTTTCTATGCACATTGTAAGTAGATGAGTAGCAGAAATGGGAGCAAACCATGCTGACCTCCAGATGACGGCTCATCTTCCTGACAGGTTGCACGCAGAGGAGGGAACCCTGATCTGCCTGTAAACTAATCTGTACGCAAACCAGAAGCATCACATTTTCATTTAGAGTTTAGTGTACAGTTGTCTCCGATTATTTCCAAAGAGGTAATAAGACATTTTCCTGGAATATGAACAACAGCAACAACTCTAGAAATCTTTTTGTGAATAGAACCCTAGCTGCTCAGTTTTGATTAGGGTGAGTCTCTCTTTTTCTTTTTCTTTTTCTTTTTCTTTTTCTTTTTCTTTTTCTTTTTCTTTTTCTGTTTCTCTTTCTCTTCTGTTTCTGTTTCTCTTCTTTCCCTTTCTTTCTCATTCATTTTTCTCTTCCTCCTTCTCTTCCTCTGTCCTCAGGTGTCAGCTTTGGGACTGTGAGATTCTTTTCCTGCCTCTGTCTTGCTCTCCTGTTCTCAGCCTTCAGAGCCTTGCAGCTCCGACCTCAGCAGTGGCGTGGACAGCTTCTGGGGAGTCATTGGTTTCTGTCTTCTGGCTTTGGGGTAGACCATCACATCTTCTCCCCTCAGAGTACCTGACAGCGCACTCTGTGAAGAATTTGTGCCTCTCAAAAGAATTTCTCTCTGCTCTCCTGTCTGACCACATCATTTGGCAGAAAAGGTGCCGAGTTAGCATGAGTTGTGGTTGTCACAGTTCTTTGTACTGGCATGTCTTTCACACATGGGCCTTATTACCAAGAGACCAGCTCGGCTCTCAGTGAAACTTTATATTGTGTCCCCAATCTTACCATCTGATCCTTCTTTTAATCAATTCTCTTAAGATGCTTACTAATTTTCTTACTCTTATGTCTCTCCCATGCAGAACCCTTTGATGGCAAGGGTTGTGCCTCCTTATCCACATGCCCCTAGTGCTTGGAACTGGGCGTGATGCACAGAAGGTGTCCTACAAGTGCTAGAGCCTCATGGCTACGAGTTTAGTGCAAGATTCGCATCCAAAATGCCAGAGTTCCAGCCTCATGGATGTTGCTGAATCACTCCCTCGATTGGTTTAGTAAATGTGTTATCTTGGGGTTTGAGGTTAGATACAATGTCCTTTTTTATTAAGCAAGAAGGAAAGAAAAACCATTAAAATAATGACTAAGGACATGTTGATGGGGTGACATTTAAAGGGCATTGCCGGGAATTTAGTCTCCAGAGCTTCCCTCGTATGACCTCACTGAATTCGTAGTTTCATGGTCTCACAAAACCAAAGTGAACCTTGAAGTGGTTTTCTATTTTTTCATTTTATAAAGGGAGACAGCAAGACCAGGAGGGACTTTTTCATCATTTGCATTTTTACACCTTGCCCCATAAAGTAGAAAACCAGGTCTAAAAACTGGAATCTTATCTCTCACCCACAAGACAATGAATCAAAACATTTATTGCTACAAATATCCCCACCTTGCTCAAGTTCTAAGTAATTTCCAAATCACACATAGCATCTCCTAGGAGGTTCTTTTTGCCTTGTCCAGATTCATAACCACTCTCAGGATCACCTGCTCTGATACCACAGAGCTCAGTCCCTCCCCTGAAGGCCCTCAGCCCTGCCCTGCCTCATCCCAGCGCACACTGGAGGTTCCATTTTCCCATCTGTTTCCTCCAAAGAGCAGCAATTCCTTGAAGGCTCCAACACCTTCTTTTCCATTTTTCTTTGGGACTCAGACTAGGGCATGGAGAGCTCTCAGCTGCCTCAGTAACTATAGAAGGATAGAAAATCTGACCCCTGCCCTGCATACTCCACTGATCCTGGTTCATTCCCATAACCATGAATCACCACAAACCCCCCACCAGGAAAAGAATATCACTCCACTGTCAGAGGTGGGGCTCAGAGGGCTTACTTAACTTCCCTGAAGGTCAGGCAGTCAAAAGAGAAGGCCAGCTTTACAACTTGGGTCTTTTGATTCTGTACCCATTGCTCTTTCAGTTACATCTTACCAGGCAAAGGGTTGGGGGAGCAGGAAGATTGAGACTGTAATATGATATATTCCACTTTGTGATCAGATGTTGATGTACTGTACATGTTACAGGTCAAAAATGTTTGCTAAATACAGGTGACCTTTGATAGCGATAGAGAGTGGTTATGAATCTGGTTCTATATCTGAGGATTCAACCTACCGCAAATAAAAGATACTTGGAAAAATTCTATTTGCACTAAAGATGTATATATTTCTTTCCTTGTCATTTTCTAAACACTACAGTACAACAGCTAAGCAGCATTTATATTTTATTATAATTATAAGTACGCTATGGAAGATTTAAAGTATATGAAAGGATGTGTGGAGGATGTGTGCAAGGACTATGCTATTGTGATTAGGAACTTGAGTATCTCCAGGGGATGTCGAAATAATTCCCTGCAGATACTGAGGTTATTGTATGTAAAATATGACTATCCAATTATATGTGAAAAAATATACGCATGTCTTTACATATGAATATATATGAATACACATACATGGTACATTATTCACATGTACACATGACCACAGGCATGCTTACTTTATTGACTCATAATGCATTCCTTACGTGGATGAATATTTTAAATTATGTCCACATCTTTAGTGAAGTGTCAACTCAGTTAGAAGTCAGCAGGCCCTGTGTCTTCTGTCCAGTGGCCCTGGCACAGGTGGCTCACTGTGCTCCTGTGGGATGCAGAGTAGGAGGTGGCAACTTTTTCTGGGTCCACCTGCCTAATCATGGAGTCATGTCACTTTTGCGTGGTGAGTCACCATGCCAGCCAGATGATCTCGGAGGACTTTCTCTTGCAGGAAGTGACTCTCCACCTGGGAGAAGGAGATCTGCAGAGCTAAGATTTGCCCACATGCCCTGGTTAAGGTATGAAACCACAAAAAGACAAGGGTGGTGCAGAGTGACCAGGAGTGTGCCCCAGCAGAGAAGGAGAGGCAGACCTGGGGATGGACCCAGGACCAGACCATTCTTGCCTGATGTGTCCTCCTCCCCTCCCTTTGTGTCACAGAGATGGGAAGGAGCCACCAGCCAAGGCAGTTCACCTTTTAACTCTCACCGCAGAACCGTCAGTAGAACTCAGAGGATTTCAGGGACATTATGGGAGCTACTGCTGGTATGCGGTTGTCTGTTGTGAAGTGCTGTTGTTGCATTGCTCTGTTCTGCTTTGCTTTGTTCTGTTCTCTTTTGTTGTATTCTATTTAAAATAAAAAGGGGGGAGAACTCAGAAGATTCAGATGTTTCTCAAGCTGAACAGGAGCCCCTTCTGATCTTGCTTCCGCAAGCAGAGCCTGTCTCACATGCCCCACACTTCAGCCTTGTTCTTCTGGAGTGCAGGCATCTAGCACCTTAAGACAAAGGCAGAGTCTATTCTCTGCACTATGGACACACATCACGTGTGGGCATCCAAGGCCAGCTGTGCACAGGGTGCTGTTCAGCCTGTGGAGAACAGGGCCAGGCAACAGACAGACCAACCATCCAAGGTGAAGATTCACCATCTTTCCAGCAGAGGGAGCCCAGTGACACCATAAAAGGACTTGTTGGACCCTTGAGGTCCAGTTGAGCCTGGAGCACTGTGCAGGGGTGGCCTGGATCCATCTCCATTCATCAGCACATCAATAGCACCAACCCGACTCACCCTTGGGCACTTGGCCTCTGATGCATTTCTTCCTCTCAGATCTCTGGGGTCCTGCCACCTTCTAAGGACTCAACTGTTCTGGCTCATGCCTGGTTCTCAAGTTTCCCACGGTAATCTCTGTGACAAGGTAAAAGCCACACTGGTTTTAAAGATGAGGACATGGGGTTCACAGAAAAGAATGAAATACCAAGAGAAACTATGCTGAGGAAATCGGGTTAGGATGGGAGTACAGGGATCACCATATCTCTGAAACCTGGACACCAAGCTCTCGAGGAACATTTCACAACCCCCCTTACTGCCAATGACACCGTAGAATTACAGGCATGCACACATACGCTTACACATTTGCATGTGTGCATTCACACACATGTACAAACTCAGTTACATAAATATTCACGCAGTATACACACATTCACATATTGCGTGCACGCACTGATACAGGTGCACACGTGCACGCACACACACACACAGTGTTTAAATATGAGAGTCTATGTATGGCACTACCCCAGCACACCAATCAGCTAAACCCTACCTGAAATGGGTGATCTCATGCTTTTATAGATCAAATATGCAAAAAATACGATAGTGGTATTATTATTAATTATAATCATATCATATTATTAACTCAGTGGTATTATTTTAGTGAAAAATACCTCCAAAATACCATCTTGAAACAAAATTGTCTATGTTTCATAAGATCCTAAAATTGCTCATGGCCTTTAGACTGTGGAGAATCTTTATAGAGAATCATTCTTTAGAAAAGAAGAAATACGACAAAGTAAAGACTGATAAACAGAGAGATCTTAGCAAGTAGTGCTGGCAGCCTCCACTGCTGCCCCCTTCGGTTGCTTTCCCTTGGCTACCTCCCCCGATGTCATGGCCTCAGGTGGGCACTGCCTCTCCTCCCCTCCTCCGCTGCGGGAGGACCCCTGACCCAGGTTTTCCAACAGGGCTCAGGAAGTGCTTACTAGGGGTACAGAGGCACGTGGCAAACCATTGCATCTGTCTTTGGAGACGGCATTACATATTCACAGAGGTCATTCCGCACCTTAGAGGGAGCATCCTGAGAGAACGGTAGAGAAGCCAGCTCGAAAACCCAGGCCATGAAAGACAGGGCTGATTCCTACCTGCTCACCTCCACACACCTTAGGAGAAGGAGACTGTCCGTTGGATTCGGCCTTCACTACAGCAGGAAGCTGCTAAATAATGAAATGATTTTTGCATTGTTTTTCATAAGGATAGAAAAAAATCAAATCAATGAAAATGTCCATTGAGTGGAGAAGGATTTGCTACCACAATAATATTTATATATAGTGTAATTCTGTAGAGAAATTTAAATAATATTCAGGACAGGTTTGTTATAATGTTGGCCAATACTTACGAAGTTAAGTAATCAAACCATGACATTTTTATGCTTATTGCATATCTCAATAATGTTCAAAATAACTTTTTCTTCATATAAAAATGTCTGAGAGAAAGCACACCAAATAGCTTCTTTGTAGTGAGTATTTGTAAAGCCTTAAAATTTGTAAAGATTTTAATTTTAATATTTAATCTTTTGTGAGGGTTGTCTTCACATTTTCTGTGATATCTTCCTTTGCCACAAGAGAAAAGGCACACATGTATCCATCTGGGAACATTAAGCATAAAGATATTTATTCCTCTCATCTCCACAGGTTCCTGGATTTCTGCACAGAACTTTATACATATAATTATGAATTGGACACTTAATGTACAAAGAATTAAGTGTAAATACAAATATCTAAGAATCAGATGTCATGCTTTCAAGCTGAGATGAGCAGTGCTGCAGGTTGCTGGGGAAACTGAGGCACTCTCGGGGACAGATGCCTTACAACGTGTGGGTCGCATAGCCTGTCCTCTGAGAAGTTGCTATAGCTCAAGTTCCCACCTAAGGTGTTACGATTAAAGTGGACATGCTGCACCAGTGCCTTTCCCAGGGACAAGTGACACTATGACACCAAGGAACTGATGCCCCCCAGGGATTTGTGCCACTGTCAGCTCCCTGAGACTCCTGTCCTGACCCCTCCGCCTCACAGGCCAGCTTTGCTCCTTCTAACATGGGCACCTATGTAAAGCACCCCAGCTCATCAGTGTTTACCCGTCACTGACTTCTCTCACCAAGAGGGCGGGTCCTCTTAAAACAGTGTTTAGCAGACTGGGTGAAAATCTGCTGAAGGAGTTATTCCATGTCTCCCTCTGGGGTGAGGTGCTAGGGATAAAGACATAAATACAAGCAAGTCCTATTGAGCATGAAGTTGCTTGAAGCTTCAAAATATAAGGGACTTAGGTGGCAAATTATCATCTGCTTGGTTCACAGGTGAATTTGGAATTTAAATTGTAATTATCTTTGGACAAATTAACACACCTGGCACACGGACACACACACACACAGACACACACACACACAGAGGCATAACCGTAAACAGTCACTTTGGTAATAAGAGCACGAGGAAACACATTAAACACACAATCTTGCAAATATGCTATTGAAGCTCAGATTCAGATGGCTGAGGAGGAAGGACTGAGATGTTCAGTCCCATTGCTCTATGCCACTGTTAGTCTGGACCCTCCAGTCACAGCTATCCTATGTTCCTTACAGAATGCTATTGAGAAAGAGGCAAGGTGAAATAACAGTCACCTTCTAAACTCTCCAGCAGTCAATGCTATCATTTTTTAGGATCCTATAAAATTTGAAACTTATGATCAAAAATATCTGTTGAACAAAGTAGAAAGCCAGTTGGTATTACGGAGCGGGGAGAAGAGGTAGGAAATAATGCTGCTTCAAAGCATAGCTTGAAAGAAATAGAAGATGTACATGTATGGCTATAGTAATATATCAATAGTAGCTTAGGCACATATGGCAGCTGCAAGTCCAGAGTCTGCAGGGAGGGCCATCTGCTGGAGACTTAGAAGGAACCGATGCTCAATGATCAAGTCCAGGGACCCCGACTGGAGAACCCTCTGCTCAAGGGAAGCCCGCCTTCAAGACATCAGCTAACTGAATGAGGCCACTAACACTGGGAAAGACAAACTGCTTTACTCAAAGTCTCCCAGTTACTGAATGATAATGTCATCGGACAACTCCCAGAATCATCCAGAATAACACGTGACCACACATCTGGGAGAAAGGGCCCAGCAGAGGGTACATAAGATAACATAGTAGGACAGAAATAGAGCCAACCTCCTCCCGACAGACTTTTATCTCGTAAACCCCCATGCATAGGATGCCTCAGATGCCAGCGCTGGCCACAAGGGACCTATACTAGTTTCAAGGGGTCACAGCTCAGGGCAGTGACCATTGCCCAAGTATACCACCAGAGGGCGGAAGGCCATCAGGAATCACACAGCATTCCTGCTGGACCACGGCCCTTCAGTCTGCTCTGGCCTCTTGGAGGGACCTTTCTTCTGCTAGCTGCTGCTCCAGCCTGGCCTCCTCTCTGGAAACCCTGCTGGCCTCTCTGCTCCAGGCCTGGATTAGCCTACATCTCTTGGTGACCAGAGAGGCCCTCAGGGCCGTGAAGCAGGGAGCCCTCTCAGCCTGGTACTGGAGTGCTGACCCCACTTCTGGTCGGAGATCATCCTGATGCCTCTGCAGCTCCTCTTTCTGGAAGGGATAGGCTAAGAGGGTCCTTGACGTTAGCTGTAACTGTCTTACAACTCCTAATTATTTTATCTGTGAACTTATGTCTCCTAAGTAAAGTCTGTGGGACCGGGGAGCATGCCTGTGACCACACATGTGCCCCAAATTCAACCTCCTCCCTTTGCTGTGCTTAGGAGTATTCCTCAGATGCTCAAGAGCTCAGGAGCTGAGGGAGACCCTGAGGGACCCCAAGGTGGGTGGCCATACCTACCCCTGGTCACAGAGCCACCCAAGGGCTGGAAAGGTCATGGTCTCCTAGAACTTGTTTAAAGCACAAGAAGGTCATGACGCTCTCAGAATCACAGGGACTCAAACAGCCTGGCCACAGCCTTTCTTAGCCTGTTGCTTCCTTACTTTTTCTAAAATTGGTGACAGGAAGGAAAGGATTTAAGGGCAAATAGGTGCCCTGTTCCTTGGGCCTTGTTTACTGAGATGAGAACAGCTGAGCTACTTCTGTGCAGCAGGTCCACTGTCTGGTAAGGTGAAGGCACATGTGCCCGTCACAGACACAAATTCTGTGATTTTGGTCATTTTATGTGTGAGTTAAACACTCTCTTATTTGCACTTAAAGCTGGCATTACACAGCATGAAAACTGGCAATGTAAAATGATAACTTTTCCTAATGTAGAACAATATTAAATAGCAAATAAAAACCACAATGATAACAATTTGAGAGCGATTGTGTAAGAATGGAAACCATTCTATTTCAGTAGCTTTGGCAGCATTTTCTTCCTGCTTTCTGGACAAAACTCTGACTCTTCGTCTTACAATGAGGTACTGCGTAACTGATGACCAGTGGTGGACAGAACATTTTAAAATTTGAGAGGGAATTGAAGTGATAAATCTCTCTTATTTTACAAATGTGGAAACTGAGGCCAAGGTGAGTCGATGTGAAAGCCAAACTGTCCTGTGTCACCCACTCTTTGGCTCGGCCTGGAGTAGCTCTGTCTTTAATGCAGAGGTCACAGCCTTCCGTGGTAGTAGCAGTTTTGCTCGGAGGCTCCCGGAGCCCGGGACCCATCAGCTCGCATTTCCTTAGGCCATGGGGCCTATGACCTGCTTCTGAGAAAGCTCCAGCACCCCCCCCCCCGCCCGCTTCACAACACAGTGCTTTTAGCCACGTGGACTCCCATGCTGGGCGGCCCGTGGCCCATGGAAAACCCCTCATTGTGGCCACACAAAGCAAGAATGTCCCACCCGGTCTGGAATCCCAGTCTCATTCTCTGTATTGTCCCCAGAGAAAGAAGGGAGACATGCGGGGCACGTCTTGCCTGAAGCATGGGAGACGGCATCCACCCTTTCGTTTTGGGGGTCCTTGCTTTCCCACGGCTTCTCCGCCCTGAATTTGGCCTCTTCTTACAAGCTCTGAATCTGAAGGTCATTTCCAAGGTGAACTTGCTCAGGGCCACTTGGATCAGAGAGGAGAAGAGCTACTTACTTAGTAGGAGACAGGCCTATGGGTATAAAAGCTGGGCTGAGGGTGCATGTTGGGGGCAGGGTGGCGAGTCTGGAAGTGCTCAGAATGGATGGCTGGATTTGGGAGCAGTGTTTCCCAGGGCTTTGTAGAAAGATCTCTCCCAACAGCATCTTTTCTCCCAAATCGGAAGCATTTTATTTGCTCTATTATTGACCACATCCTCTTGATCACTCCTCAAAGCTGCCCCTTCTCCTTCGTCCAAGTTTCTCCTGTCTGACCCACCTCCCACCACTGGTTGGACCAGGGCAGCAGGAAAGGGCTCCTGCCTTGCTCCAGGCTCCAGCAGAGGCTTCCTTCCTGGCCCTGATGCCTGTGCAGCCTGGTTTGCTGCAGGCCTGAATGTATTCCTGACTCTACCAAGGAAGCAGTTAGCATCCCCTCTCAGGCTGAAACTTTGTTTTGGTGGCCACTCCAGTGTTGGTGTGGAGCTCTCCTTTCTTGTGTGGGCTTCAGAGTGGGTGCCACTACCTGGAAAGTAAAAGAACCTAGGTCTAAGCTGCTACTCTGGACCAGGACCTTCGGCTGTGGGATCCTGGGTGGGTGATTTAACTCTTGGAGGCTGTAATTTCTCACATACTTAGAGCTGCTGACCTTCACCAGAATTTCTGGGGCAGCAGCTTGAAATCTCTTCTAAATGTCCCAAAGTGATTCAAAGTATCCCAAGAAATATTCTGGAACCATCAGTAAAAGGGATCCTAAGGTAAAGAACAAAGAAACTGAGAGGAAAATCAAAGCTGGGGATAGTAACTTAGGTTTAGAGCTTGGGTTATTGAGAAGACTTCTTCTACTATGTAAGCAATGGCTCCCTGGGATGGAAAGTGCCCTTGTGCTCTCAGCCCTGCTGCTGTGAGCTGCGTGAGGAGGAAGCTTGAGAGGACCAAGAGCAGACGCGAGGTGGGCAGCAGAGTGAAGGACGCTCCAGGCCACCAAGCTGAAGCTAAGGAAGAAGCCTACACCTGCACGCTGCAAAGGTCAGTGCCAGATGCAACATCTCAGCAGTGGACTTGAACAAGACGACTCATCTCTCTGGCTTTGCCCTCTTCATCTCTAGGGGAAAAGAAGAGACTAATGCTGCTTTTTCCAAGGGTGGTACGAAGGTGATTGCATCAGAATTGTGCAAGGCTTTGCCACAGAGCAGCTAGGAGGCGCCATCCAGGCCTCTGAGCCCGGGCCTCCGCAGTGCTCACCCATGGTGGAGAGTTGTTAGAACTGGACAGTGAAATGCCTGGAGAATTGCTGTGACCTTTCCTAGCTCTGCTGTTTCAGGGTGTGGAGCACATGTAGCTTTTGTAAAGTACATGTGGGTATGCCTCTGTACAGTAAAATAATTTGAACATCGTAAGACAGTCTGCAAATAAAATGTGTAAAGTTTTACATGGATAGAAAGCCACATATTAGAAAAATTCTACCATAAGTAGATAAGCAAAAAAACCCCACATTTGATCATATAAGTATTGCATAACGTGGAGGCAGTCAGAGGAGAGCAGTGTTCGAACTGGTCTAGAACATCACAAAAAAGCAAAATAAGTGCAGCTGGTATTGCATGTGACAGACTGAGCACAAACAGAGCCAGTTTGAGCCTTTGAAGGCAGGTGGCAAATTCTAGGGCACATCTGACACGGGCCCAGGAAGGGAAGAACAGTGGGTACCTTGCCTGAAAACAGGGGACCAGCTCAGGTGTCCTTCCCTTGCTCTAGCCAGGGGCTGCCTTCTCTTTACTCTGTTGACTGCATTTCTCCTCCTTCACACCCAGGGCTCTGTGTAAAACTGCATAGAGGCTACTAAAGCTCACCGGCCCTCTAAGAGGACCAGGACTGACTTTTCTAGGCACTTCATAGATGCCAGTACTTGTGGTTTATGTCATATAAGGAATTTCACTTACCATTGGAAACCACATCGAATATCTTTGAGCCCTCCAGCTGTGCCATGTAGGACCAGAGGCTATAGAATATTTTCCAAGTCACACAGCCAAGTAAGTGCAGAACAGGGATTCAAAGAGAAGTCTCTGAACACTCTCTGGGCTGTTTACAACAATGAAACTACTTCTAGCTCCCACGCATATCTAGGTAGCCTGGGATCTGAGCTCACTCAGCTCTCACTGTAGGTTACTGTCACTCTGCAAGTATTTGTCAGGAACCTTTCCTTCTCCCTGGGAAAGGTGTATGAGCAGAAAGCCAGGCTGGGCATGTGAGCACAGGCAGTTTGTCAGAATAATTGGCACTGCTAAGCCAGAGGCTGGGACAATAGGTGCCTGCAAAGCAGATGGAGAGGGTGGGTAATTCCTATAATACAGATGGAGCCATGTAATTTAGGTAAGTGGGTCTATTTTTCTTGAGAAACAAGGAGGAATAACGCCACTCCGTGCAGCCAGGACTGTCTCTGTAGAGTTTGGAAATGGTTATTTCTCTACCTGGCTTTTCCAACTCTCATGGTAGGGCAGTCCACCATAGGGTGGCAGATGTGCAAAGCTGCCCTCCTGGCTCCGGTCCACTCAGCTTTTATGCCCATGGACATAGATCTGTCCCTGGCAACAGTGCTCCCTGCAGTTGAGGTTTCAACCAAGTCTTTAGTGTCCCTGGGACTCAGTGTTCTCACCATTGGTGGGGATGACAGTGCCCTCCACACCCCATGTGTTGCAAATACATCCATGGTGCATCTATTACACCACCTGCGAGTACAGTTGATGTGTGCGCTGCAGATAGCAGTCTGGGGAAATGTACAGGGGGCTCCACTGCTTCACCAGTTTGTAAATCCGCCTCACAGCTCCAAAGAGCCCTGTCATTTTTTGCCCTGCCCAGTATAAAGCTCTTGTTTCTATGTTAGGTTCTAATACTTGAAATATTTGGGAAAAAGATATCTATCAAAGTTTAAATTGTGTGTGCCCTCTGTCTATGTCAGGCTACTCCTAGGACACCCCCCCTCACTCAGATACACAGCAGAGTGAGATGCAGTTGTCTTTCAGGATCTGTAGGGCCTTGGTTCTAAGGCTCCTTTGGATTCCAAAATCTGCAGTTCTCGAGTCTTGTATGTAAAATGGTGTAGCATTGGCATATAACCTATGCACTTTCTCTTATAGCATTTAATGTTAATTATAATATCTATTACAATGTAGGTGCTGTATAAATAGTTGTTATATTGTCTAGGGAATAATGACAAGAAAAAAATCTTTAAAAGTTTAAAACAAATTTGTTCACATTTCAATCCACAGTTGATTGAATCCTCAGAATGCAAAACCTGTGGGTTTAGAAGGCTAACTATATATAAGACGTTGTCTATGGCAGCAAATTTTAATTAAATAAGGGGGAAAAGCACATAGCAGTTTAGGAATTGTGATGGGAATCGCGGTATACCAAGCACAGCAAAGCTCTTCCTACCCTTTCATATCTGGTACACGAAGAGCATGAACCATCCGTGGAATAAATATGTGAATAGTAGCAACACAAGGTGGCTGTGAACAGCCTGAAGCAGGCCTAAAGGAAGTGAAGTTGGCAGGTGCCCCAGATGTAGTGTTGGGTGAGGAGAAGAAATTACAAAGGGATGTGTAGAGACTGTGTTTCCACTTGTGTTACAGTACACGTCTGCATTTGAACCAGATTAGACATCTTGACTGCATAGAAAATATCTGGAAACCTACAAAGAATTGCCTCAGCAATGATTTTTGGAAGAAGAAATGGGTAGTTCTGCAGTACTGACTTGCTTTATTTTCTTCCTATTTTGCAATATGGTATGAATTTCTCAACGTTTATGAACATAAACTTTATTTACCATTTAAATGACTCTATCATTTGTTTAAGCAAACCTCTTGTGTTGAACATTTTGAGTACTGCCAAATTTTCTTTCTTATAAACAATGCTGAACTGTGCATGTTTGGGAATATCCTATGTTCATGAGTAATTCATCCCTGGGAGTGTAATGATTGCCAATCTTATCGGTGTTTATCTGGTTATCTTTAATCACTGCATGCCATCTGACTGATTTGAAAATCAAGGGAATGGTTTAGATTTTTCCTATATCCAATGTAGATCAAGTTGACCTTTGCAGCTCACTTTTCTCTCTTGTAACTCACAGTCTGGCAAACTAAGATGATGAGGAACAACAGGGTAGATCTATGAGCATGTGCCATAAAGCCACCCTTTGGATGCCCAGGGATCTTAAAAGGGAGGGACTCAGCAAAGAGTGGGGAGTCTCTGATGTTGATGGAACTGATCATCATGGGGAACTGGACATGGGGAGCGCACAATAGGAAGAAACTGACCACTGACCCAGGGACTTGTTAAGGGGCTTAAGCAAGGTCACGACATTAACCAGTGGCACTGTCTCTTTGCTTGAGTTATTTTGAATGGAACATGGGACAAGACCTAGTAGGGAGGAGATTCTGGATTGCCCGGAAACCAGAGTTTGATTTCCAGATAGCTACAACTACCTTTTCAGAAGCCAGAGATCCTTAGCATTAAGAATGAAACATTTAAATCATTTTTCAGGTCAGCCTACAGAAGCGAGTTCAGATCTCTGGAGGAAACAGACCCAGACTTGGAGTCAGACTCTGCCTCTTCCAGCCCTGCAATCTGAGCTGCTTCCTCTCATCAGCTCCAAACATCTGTCTCCACATTCCTGAACCAAGGATGGCACCATTGTCCTGCCAGCTGTTTGCACATCAGAGATAAACTGCTCATGCAGAGTCTGAAAGTGTCTCTGGCACATAGATGCTTACCCAGTGGCCACTGATGTCGATAATGTCATTTTGCTTTTTTCTGAAGAAAGTCGGGAGTCCCAGGAGGAGACGTCAGATCAATGGCTAAGTTTCATCACTCAGCAGATCTCCCTTGTCTGGGCCAGACATTATCCTGGGGGCAAAGCAATGATGGAACCTTTCTTGTTTCTGGTTGAGGGGCAAAACAATAAACACATAAACATAAAACCCACTTCAGACAGCTCTAAGGGCTTTGAAGAAGACATTAACCCAGAAGGCAGCTGAGGAAGGTGAGGGCTGGTCAGGTGGGCTGGCATAAAGGTTCTGCTGAGAGGGGGCCTTGACCTGAATCCCATGTGGAGGGAGAAGATGGGGCACTGGAGGAGGGCTCAGATACAGGGAAGCTCAGGTCGAAGTGGGGCTTCTGTATTTGAGGGAAGAGAAGGAGACTCCTGAGGCTGGAGCTCCAGGGCAGGTAATGAAGTGGGCAGGGCTGAAGGAAGTGGAGTATGGAGGCCCGGTTTTCAACTTCAGTGTAAGCAGGTAGGGAGCTAGAGGTGAACTCGGCAGGCCAGAGAGATAGGGTTTGTTTTTTCAAAGATTCCTTGTGGTGGCAGATGAGAAAACATCCTAGATGGGTAGAGAGAGGAGGTTGGTCAGGTCTTCTGGAGCAGATCATTCATGCTAAACACAGCCCATCCCACAGTTCAGCAAAAACTGGAATTAGGGATGCAGTCAAAAAACGTGATGATTTGACAACTGAAGTCCAGGGCAGAGAAAACCATCCTCTTGCTCCTGGGAAAATACTCTGTCACAGTATTGTCCATTGGGACAGTTCAAGTGCAGTGTGGACGTCCTGGTCCTTACCTGGGCCTTCTCTTGGCATACTGGCTGCTGGCCTGAGCTCAGGGTGGCTGACCCACACTGGGCACTTGGAAACCAGATACAGAATGAGGGAGACGTGGCTTTCTGAAACCAGGGTCCTGGGTGGCTGGGAAAATCTAGCTTCCAGAGACCAGGGAACATGCAAACCTAACTTCATGTGCTTGCTAGTGCTGTACTGATGCATTTTTAAAATAAAAAGTACATAATTGTACAAATATAAGTAGGGATATTTCTGTGATTAACATGATCTTTTGAAAAGAATGAATGTAATAAAACTGAGGCCAAGTTCACCAAGCAAAACATTATAGAATGCATACTATTCTAGAAGAAACTGACATGTTAAGGAAATCCCAAATTTTCATCTCTCTGCAGTGAGTTTCAGCGATGGTTGCAGATGATCCCTGAGAAGCTTAAAAGCCTGACATGCATAATTTCACTTGATCTTAGCCAAAAGGCCGGGAAGTGATGGCGACCTTTATAATTTGGAAAAAATAAATCTTTTTTTGTTTAGCATAATGTAATACAAGTAGGTATCAATGATGTAAATATTTTAAAAGCACTTTTCTTACTTCCATGAAAAAATGAAACAAAATTTTTTTAACAAAATAAAGAATAAAAATAGTACATTGCATATCATAATTCTTTTTTTTTTATTTTTTAGTGTCAGGGATTGAACTCATGACCTGGCTCTTGCCAGGCAAGCACTTACGCTACTGAACTAAATCCCCAGCCCTTATAATTCTTAAAAGAATGACCAAAATTGTTACTCAGAATACAAGTCCTAGACATAAATAAATAAATAAATCTCTTACAAAGAAGAAACAAAAGATAAAAAAGCACAAAATATTTTCTTCAATGAACTAAGAGAAACTAATATAATAAAATGAACCAGCATGTAATTGATTCTTCCATCGAGTATGTGCAAGAAGTAGTTCCTGCTCAAGTAGCAGTTTCGAAAGACGTTGTAGGAGATTCACATACCCACTGCCTCATGAAGTTATATATTCAGTTGGAGGAGGAAAACTGCAAGCCTGTGAAGAGCTTCTTCTCCTTCTCCTTCTCCTTCCCCTTCCTCTTCTCCTTCCCCTTCTTTTTGTGAGGCGTCGGGGGTTGAATCCAAGGGCACTCTATCACTGACTATCTCCCTAGCGTTTTTTACTTTTATTTTGAGACTAAGTCTAGCCAAACTGCTCAGCTCACTTGGACTTGCAGTCTTCCTACCTCAACCTCCCTCGGTGCTGGGATAAAAGGTGCACTTCCACTGGGCTCAGCTTACAGAGCCAAATGAAAATGCAATGAGTTAATGGCTGTGAAACAGGTATGCAAACACTGCATCCATTCATTCAATGTACATATATTTACATGTATTTACAGGAGTGCCAATCAGTTGGCCAACATTTTTCTCAGATGTAGGCATTCGATGGTAAACAAAGCAACAAGCATTAGTTCCCTCAGAGAGCTCACATCTTAGGCCAGGCTGAGAATCGGGGACTAGGGGGCTGTCACATGTCTTATCTGTTTTACAGAGGATCACATTTCCTGAGGACTTGCTTAGGCCAGGCTGTGCGTGGGAAATGGAAAGCAGAGGTGGGCTAGACAGGACCGTGTCTTCTAGAAGCTCAGAGACATGTAGATGCAAGGACCAAGGGCCTTCGGCATTCAGAGGAGGGTGACATAAGTCATTCATACGTGCTCTCATCAAAATGACCTTGTTGAAAGAACTGAGCAATCAGAGGACAGGGTGGGCATGGGAGTACAGCAAAGAGGGGCCAAGCTTCAGGGGACAAACGCACAGGCCATCCAGGGGAAACTGATGTGGGGCGGCAGGGCATGGGGACTGGATGGAGGGGAGTGAGGCAAGGGAGGCTCCCCCAGTGCTTGCTGTAAGTCAGTGAAGGTGGACGTCGTGCCCATGTGGAGACTGAGCTGGGTAAATCCCACCCTTTCCAGCCAGGCATGGCTTTATTGTCTGACCTTTGGGCAGACAGCAGAGATTGGAGCGGAAGCTTCTGTTGTCAGCACGTGTCAGTATCCCCCTAGGGAAGAGCCACTGTTGCCTCCTCTCCCTTGAGTCCTTGATTGGCTGAAATAAAGGAATAACACATGGCAACTCCCAAGATTGTCTCCTGCTTGTCAGACTGTGGGGTTAATGAGAAGTCTGGAGATGCTGCTCCCCAAGGCCTGCCTTCCAGCAGGAGCCACAGATTTACAGTCTTCCCTGTGGTCCTACAGTCAGGATCTTTGCATTCTTCCCCGCTAGCAGAACCTCTCTGGTTTCTGCAAACTTTTCTAAAACTTGTGCTTCCTAATTCCTTTCCCCTAGACTCTGACAAGAATCTTTTAGTCGTACTAGGCCTTCTTTCCTCCTAAGAGGGTGACAGGGTATGCCAGCCTTAGAGGATTATTTTAATAATTGCCTCCATGCTTAGGAAAGTTAACCAGATAGATAAAAGTCTTGGGAACAACAAGAAAGGGCAAACTTCTGCAGGTTCTTTTCTTTATTTGTTATCATAGTAAACAATCTGGTGAAGCCTAACCACTGACTTTTGATAATACGATTATGAGTATCTTATCTTTGCTTCTCAATATTTCAATATTTTTTGTCCAATACATATGCTTTCATTTTGAATTAAAATCAGAAATCTTATGTTGCCAGGAAGATTTCCCCACCACTTCAGCCAACTTTACCCTGTTGTTGTCATTTTTTAAAGCAAAGTCTTAGGATTCAACAAGAAAATTATGATGCCTCTTAATTGTGTGCAGTGGCATCTATTTTATCATGTTTTATAATTTATTCAAATAGATCATAAGAATCCAAGGAACAGGGAAGCCACTATCTGTCTGGTTTCCTCCACTGCTCATGATGGATACAGAGGGCTACATTTTTTAATGAGCACCTGCTATCTGCATTATTGTCCTTCTCCCCCACATCCTTGAGGGAGAAGGTAAAATCTGAACTCGAGGATAATAAAACTGAGTTTTGCACAGTTAAGGAGCATGTCCACGGTCCTTGAAATGACTCAAATAAGAATCAGGCTTCTAAGAAATAGTTCTTCTGGGGACACAGCTGCCTCCACTACCCAATCGCTGCAGTCCAAAGGGAACAAGTATCTGGCTTTGAAGCCCCTGTTCTCTCAGGGGAGTGGACCCTGCTGCACAATATTTGGGTCCATCATTTTTCTGTGACTTTCATATTATTTAACTCCTTGGGTCTGAGCATCTTTTTTATTTATTTATTTATTTATTTATTTATTTATTTATTTTTGAGACGGGGTCTCTCTGTATAGCCCAGGTTGGCCTTGAACTCACAGTACTCCGCCTGCCTCAGCCTCCCAAGTGCTGGGATTATGGGTATGCAGCACCGAGCCCAGCCTATACATTTTAAGAGGTTAACCTCAGATCTGACAGTAGGCAGTTTTCTCTTTGTCATTCAGTCATTCTTCAGCTCATTGCTTCAGATGTTTCAACAGCACTGTTGAGAGCTTCCCCATGTCAACCACCATGCCAGATATGGAAACAGAACCATGAACAAAAAATATGTTTACTGCTTTCACAGAGATTAAAGTCAAACAAAAATTCAGGAAATAATTTTTTAAAATGAGAGTAAAAGAAGAGTCACACGGGTTATTTATTTTTATAGTGCTGGAGGCTGAACCCAGGACCTCACTCATGCTAGGTAAACACTATACCACTGAGCTACATCCCGAACCCTTTAGAAACATTTTTTTTTTTGAAACAACATCTGGCTAAGTTACTTAGGCTGGCCTTGAACCTGTGATCCTCCTGCTTCAGCCTCCCAAGTAGCTGGGATTACAGGTATGCACCACAGTGCCTGGCTAAGTGAGACGTTTTTAAGGAGTCATAGACAGGATGTGGGCCCTCCACAAATGTCCTGCTGAAATCCCTGGAAAGTTGGACAGTGGTGAAGATTCTTCCTTTGACTGTGCTGTCACCTGGCACAGGTGACCTTAACCTAGAAAGATTTCAGGTTGACCTAATGTAGCAACCTGAGCCCGTAAAAGCTGGAAACTGGCCAGGGGCAGAAGCCAGAAGAGGACAAGGGCAACCACCTTCTCAGACCTGGGGGAGAAGGGGAGCAAAGGGTTTCCTGGAGCTGCTGTGGGTGGGGGCGGCTGCTGGAAGATGAGAGTAGCCTTGGTCCTCAGGTGGCAGACCACAGGGCCATGGAGGCCACCATGGCAAGGGACCAAACCAGGGCCACCAACAGCCGGGAGAAGTTTGGTCACCAGTTCCTCCTCAGGGACTTCGCAAGGGAACCTAGTCCTCTGACACTTAACTGTACACCTGGGGACTTTGAGCGAGACCACCAGGACAGATAGAGAAGGTTTCCTGTTTCCTCAGAGAGAAGCCTATTGTGAACGGAGTCTGCTAAATTTACCTTTGGGGCTGATTACCACAGTGATAGAAATGAAAAAACCTGGAGTCCTAGGGACATTTTCTTACTCTCTGTTAAATGCATATCCACATATTTGTGAGTATGATGATATATATGTGGGTTTTTGATTTCTGTTTAATTCATCTTAGATATTTGAAAGTTTTGTCATCTTGGCAGAAAAAGGGACCAGAAGGGGAAAAGCGTGAGACAAGAGTGCACTGGAATTGCCTTTCCAGACCCCTGCAGTTCCTTCAACCTCAGGGTTTCTCAGGCCAGACAGGACGATGAGGTGGGTATCCTGGAGACCTCTACTCTGCTTTAGAGCACTGTATTTTCAAGGCCATCGGTCCATTTTCATGAAGATATTACGTCTTAGAACATCACGGGGGAGCAGGGGCCGAGGCAGTGCTGGTGTGAACAACAGTCTTGCTTGTCCCAGAGCCCTAGGCGTGAGGGGACTTGGGAGAGGTTACCTGGCACACAGGTTCCCTGGGCGTCTCCAGTCAGATGAGGTGTTCACACCAGTTTCCTGGTTGTGGCAGCACAGACACACAGGTAGGGAAATGTCACATTGTGCCCCACCAACTCAGAGCTTATGAGGTAATTAACAATAAAAATTTCCCGTTTTCATTAGTATAGGTATGTGATGCATAGCAAATGTGTTCATTGTGGGGCAGTGGTACACACTTATGGCATCTGCGCCCTTTCACTTCCCCTTTCCCTCCTCTCTTTCCCACCCTTCTCCCCAGAACTCATTCCCCTCTCCACAAAGTCTATTTTAAAGTTTTGCTTCTAAATTATTTATATTTTGGGTTTTTCAATAAAATTTTATGAAAGACAGGAAGATGGGACATTGCAAGGTGGGGAGGGGAAGCCACACACCCTGCCCCGTGTCCACAGGATGTCCCATAGGCCTGGGATTGTGGTAGGGAGAGACACTAGGTAAAGGGAGGGGGGCAGTGCATGGTTGGGCTGAAGGGTTAGGGGGTGGTTCCACCCTGATTTGATACCAAAGATCATTAAAAAGAAGAAGCTGTTTTGGAGACTGGATTGTGACTGCCCCATTGTGCCAAGCTTGTCTTCACAGTGGAGCTCTTGTCTTGATTGTTTGAGGTAACTTCTTCCTCCTTTCAGCTAGGACTTCACCCAGAAGACACCTCTTTGGGGAGGCTGGACCCTGTTACCACTTCACCTCAGGCAGTGTCAGCTCCAGGCATCCTCAGCCCTGCTTCTCACTCTGTCTTGTCACCTCCTGGATGGAGGACATGCTGGCATGTGGAATGACTGTCCCTGTATGTGGTACACAAGCCCATGAGGCTCCTTGGTTCATCTTGTCACTGTGGCATTCGAGCGCAGAGAGCACCCTGTTGAGTCCCCATAAGGGACCTGTGCTATCCCAGGAGAAGGGAACCTGGGAAATTAAGTGAGCTGGATACCAGGCCATGATGCTCTGGGCCTGCAGAAGGTGAAATGATGGCTCCCAAAAACGTCCCTATCCAAATTCCTTGAACCGTTGCATAGGCTTCTTGCATGTAAAAGATTTGCAGCTGTGGTTAAGTTAGTGACCTTCACCTGGGCCTCCTAGGTGGGAAGGATCTCTGTATCATCACAAAAGTGACTTCCATAACAGGGAGGTGGAAGGAGATTTGGCTACAGTGCTGGGAGCTCCAGCAACTGAGGGGAGAAGCTGGAATGACATGAGGAAGCAGCTGTGAGGCAAAGAATGCAGGAAAATTCTAAAAGCCCAAAAAGGCAAGGAATGAATTTTCCTCTGGAGCCTCCAGGAGGAGCCAGCCATCCTAACACTTTGATTTTAACCCTGTAGGACTCACTGAAAATTTCCAGGACTGTAAGATAAAGAATTAATGTTGTTCTGAGCACGCAAATTTATAGTAATTTAAGGTGGCAACAGAAAATGAAACCAAGGCCCAAGACTCCTGGCCCTAGGCCCACTTAGGGGTCACATGGAGGCCATCGTCTTTCTTCTCGCTGTCAGGGGATGGGTACCACCCCATGGAAAATGGATTCAAAGGCAGCTGGCAGCTTCTCAAGTCTTCTGACCTCAACAAAATGAAGACAGCTTGTCTCAAAAGGGCAGCATTGGTTGGAAGGGGCCCTAACTGAACACATCTGGGCCTTTAGATGCTGAGTCCCTGCCTAGATTCTGCCTCTACTTACCCACAGATCCCAGAAAAGCCCTGGGAACGGTTTCGTACAGGTGTGGGGCTGTCTGTAACAGTTAGCTGGGAGAGTCCATTGTCAAAAACAGTGGGCGCCATGTTTTTTGTCCAGCTAGTAGTTGTTTTCAGATCTGACTTAGGTTCTCTCTAGCTTTGCGTCTCCAGGATCTAATATCAGTTGGTACTCAACAAATGCTGAATTAAGCTGAAAAACATTAACCTGTGGTTATCTGAGGCAGGGACTTCAAATTTCCTTCAAATTCCCTGGTCCATTCTCTTTAGAGACCTCCTTTCACCAGTGGCTAGAAGGATAGACTGATAATGGTCCAAGATGTGCCTCCTGTCTGTCTATCTGTCTGTCTGTCTATCTGTCTCCTTCTCTCTGTGGCATCCTAGACTATATAGTGACCTGTGATCAGCTCATCTCCCTGCCTTTACCACACCCTCCAGCCCCCCACTGGCCATACTCAGTCCCTGTTTCTCTGCAATACTTTGGTGACTCCAGGGTCTTCAGAAACCTGTCCATGCTCCTCTGCAGGTTCTCTGTTTCCACCTGAGCCTCTACAAGCCACAGGTCACAGGGGGCTCTGGAGGACACACCCAAAGCCTTCCCTCCACGTAGAGCCCAGTCCCTGGTGAGCTCCTGGCCATCCTTTTCTGACAGTCCCTTCCAGTGGTGGCTGCTCCCACTCTCTGGGCCATACCCTCCTCAGAAGAGCTCATCTTCTGCAATCTCCAGGTACCCCTCAGTGAGTCTTGGACTGATCCTTCTGCTCTGTGTCCTTCCCAGCACTTAGTATAGCTCAGAAAGTGAAGGTGGCAGCCGGTTTCAGTTTGTGGTCTGTTTCCCTGTCCTGCAGAGGGAGACACCTGGACTTCTGCTGTGTACTCTGGAACTTCTTGTTAAGGGGCTGAGCCAGGTGCCCTGTAGTTACTGTTGTCCCTCTCCATCTGCGTCTGCCAGCTCTCACCTCACCCCACCGTTCCCAGGAGAGAGCTGCTGCAGACCTGAGTGTCTGCGCTGTGCCTGGCTGGCCCTCAACGCTGGACCCCACCCAAGCATCCACAGACAGTCGGGAAGGAACTGCACGGGCTGGTTGGCACATGAAGCAGGATGGGGCACTCGAGGGGCAGGCAGCACCTGGCTGTTGGGAGTCTCTGGGTCACAGAATAGCCTGGTTCTGTCTGTTTATTAAACAGGCTCCCCAGGAGACAGCCAAATAAAGACACCTCCAGGGGAAGGATTGCAGGGTGGGAAGGCAGGTGGGGGATGGAGTTCATATTAAGCCGTGTTCTCATCTAGTTCAAAATAAACCTGCCTGGCCCATTTTTAGAGGCGAAGATTCTTAAGCAAGAAAAAAAAAAAAAAGAGTAAAGGGCAGGGAGGCAAAGACTTGTCCCTGTTCCCCCTCTGGAGCCCATGAGTGAGGCAAATGTCCCCACCAGGTCACCCTGGGCTCTCTGCCTCCCTGCTTCCCTGGCAACGATGCCTCTCTGGGAGCCTGCACTGTCCTCATCTCATCCAAAAATAAGGACCCAGTCCACGCCTCCCCGGCAGGGCTGGAGCCAGAGCTTGGCCGCAGGGCTGCAGGCTACCGGTTACCTGATGTCACCTGCTGGGACAGGTGAGACAGGGAACAGAGCACATCCCCTCTCCATCCTCTCTGGGGCTCCAAACTTTCCAAACTAGGCAGCGCAGCTGCCTCCCTCCTCCAGGGGCTATTTCAGACGGGGTGTAAAGGGGACCAAAATATCTGGGGAGTCTATAATTGGACAGGATCCCCTTGGCTTTCCTGGGCTCCAGACAGCAGCCTCTTCGCAGTTTGAAATTCAACACTGTCCTGGTCCCCACCTGGTGCCCACCTCCCCCACCAGCCTCCAGGGCCCTTGCTTTTAGGTCCTGAGCTCGGTGCCCCGAGCCTCCTCCTGCTCTTCCCGCGTCCGTTCCACCATTCCCCAGGGACCGAGGCCCCGCTGCCTCCCGTTCCCCCGCCCCGCCCCCTCCCCGCCCAGTCCCGCCCCGCGCCCCGCGCTCTTAGCTGGGGAATCCCAGCGCTGCGCCGCTTTGCCCCTGGGGAGGCTCGGGGCAGCTTTGTTCTTGGCAGCAGCCAGGCTGGCTGGGGCTGCTCTTTTCTCTCCAAGGAAGTATCTTCTCCCTTCCCTGCTTTTCTGCTCCTCACACACTTTCTATCCCATTCTGTGAGTTTCCAGCCTTATCTTCTGACTGTAGACACTTAGTTATTTGTTTTAAAAGTCTCTTTCTCTCTCTTTCCCTGGCCTGGGGAAAGACTTGTATGTTACCAAGTCTTCTTCAGATACTGAATGCGCTAGAGTTTGCGGGCAGTGTAGGTGAGCTGCTGACAGGTGGCCCCCAGGAGGGGACTGCCTGGGCCCCGCATCTTCTGCCGACGGACCCTGTTTGCGGTGGCTCTGGGCCCAGAACCGAAGTTCAGCTGGCATCCCGGAGCGCCTGTCTGCCAGGTAAGGCCCACTGCACAGGCCTCGGGGGCCTCCTCCCTCCTTCTCTAACACGGGGCTGTGCTGGTGCCCACTGGGGAGAGTGAGTCCCCCTTCCATGGGCCATTCATTTGCTGCTGACTCCCTTTTGAGGTGGCCCAGGTCTGCCACTGCTTCAGTGCTTTGCCTGGACTTCCCAGGGTCAGGGAGCAAATCCCAGGAACTTACCTGTTGGAGTCTCATTGTGGAGCCCTGATGTGGTGACAAGTGCCAGAGCCTGCTCGGGGTGACTGATTTCGAAGCTGCTGAGATGTGCTTGAGTCTCTCACCTGTCCTGTAGGGAAGCTGGAGGGGCCTGAGAGACAGACACAGGGAGGAGATGGGGGAGGGAATAGCCTGCAGTTGGTTTTGTACCCACCGCCTAGGGAGTTTGTCTGCATGATCTAAATTTAGGTCTCTTTCTTATTTGAACATTTTGGCCCCTCTCCCACTTCCTGTTGTCCTTGAAGTGTTTGTTCTTTTATTGTTTTTCCTACGTCTGATACTCCAGAGCAGACCAGAGTTTCTTGTCCCAATTGATGCAGCGTTGCTTGAATTCGATGTGCTGCTGGACAGGGTGTTCGCATGACTTTCCAGTCAAGGCTGAACTCAGCAATGACAAGCTTATCAGATGTCCCTCTCCTGCGAGTCCATGCACGGTCCCCTGCTCAGATCTTCACTGCATACCCAAGGCTGGAACTGCTTGTGGACACAGATCATTGCATCTCCCCACTTGTCTGTCTCACACCGACCCTCTATACCTGCAAAACCCTGGAACACTGACGACTACATCTTCAGAGTCCTTGTAGCTTAGTTCATGGAGTTGTTCCAGGAAGTTTTTCCCCTGGGAGCTCTCTGCGTGGGGGGGGGCAAACAGTGAGGTATAAGGGAAGCATGGGAGGTTGGCTGTCAGTCTTGGTGTCCAGTCCCAGCTTTGTGGCTTCCTCTGGTCTACCCAGGGAGAATCCATTTCTCCATTTGCCAAAGGAGGATGCTGGGGCCTGAGATTGAGCAGGTAACAGGCAGAGTAGCTGGAATGTGGCAGGCGGCTATGTGCTTTAGTTTGCTCCTGTCTCACAGCCTGCAGCCTTCCCCTCCCTAGAGCTCCTGGTCACTTTCTGAGTGAACAACTCCAAGTCACAGATCCTGTTGGGCTTCTTTTCCTAGACAAGATATTGGATGTGATAAGAGGGATCCAGGGGAGCTGTAGACTCTTTGAAATGTCATCTGGTTTTCTGGAGTTTGTTCAGAGTACCTCTGTCCTGATTCCGCTGTAGAGGATAAATGCAAATGCACTCAGGGGAGAGAAAAGGGTGGTCTTGGGAACAGAAGCCATGGCTTGTGTGGAAAAATAAACAGTCTCACAGGGAGACCTTTTGGTCAGGGGGGGAATACAGCTGGTCTCAGTGTCTGGGGCTAGGGGCTGCCCTGAAGAAGAGGCAAACTTTTAGTCCTAGAAGGTTGAAAGTAGGAGGACTACCAGGGAAGTTTGGATGCTGGGTTCCAATTCAGTTCAAATCGATGTCCAGAGATGGGAGCGGAAAGGCCTCAGGAGGTGGTGAATCTCTCTTAGGAGAGGCACTCAGACAGGGTGCCTGGCAGTCTCACTGGTTGTTCTGAACCTGAATGCTTGGACCAGGCAAATGTCTAGGGTTATTTCATAACTTGAGGACCTGTCACTCCTTCTGGGCTCTAAGAGCCCCACCCACACCCACATCCACCTACCTCTGCTCCACAGGACCACTGCTGCTGGGCCTGACAGAGGGCACTGTGGTTACGGCAGCCAGGACCATGAGCAACATCGGTGCCCCTCATGTCTCAGTTTCTTAAAACAGAATCAGAGAGTCGGAATGCTTATCTGAGGACAGGCAGAGGGAGGATGGAGGGAGGAGGATTCACATATCATTTTCATGTCCGTAAGGACTTTAGCCTTGTTGTGTGGAAACTTCCCCTCCACAGGACAGCATTACTCATTCATGGCCCTTCAAGAGGGGCTAGAAGGTGAGAGAGGCTGACAGGGGAAGCTTAGAGAGGGTGAGTTCCCTGAGGATTGTTCAGCCAGTTTTCTGTTCAAGAATTGAAGAGGTAATGGGCATGGTGGAACACAGGTGCACTCCCAGTCCCAGCATGCTGGAGGGTTGAGGCAGGAGGATCGCAAGTTTGAGTTCAGCCTGGGCAATTTATTAAGGTAGGGAGACACTGGCTTAAAATCAAACATTACTTTAAATATGCTGGGTAGCTTAGTGCAAAGGCATTGAATGCACCCCCAGTGTCCACGAGGGAACAGTAATGAAGACCACACCAAGTTGCATAGCAAACATAACTATAATATCTAGTGAGTTCAGAAAAGTGTCATTTCCCCATTCTACAGAGGCCTCTGGAATGGAAGAGACCCGCTGGGAATGTATACAGGGATAGAGTTCGGTCTTAGGTCTCACCCAGAACTCTGTGTGTGTAGGGGGGGCACACTTAGTATCTGAGGCCAAGAGAGTAGATTGATATTGAAGTTCCTGCAGTTGTCTGGGGCCATCACAGACACGGACTGTGGTATTAACGAGCAGACATGACAGTGTGAATGAATGACTGATATGACCCAACCATTCCTCGGCTGTATTATTTAGTAAAATCAGTAACTTGCTTTTGTCTCTTAATAATGAAGTGCTTCAGATGATTGAGTCTCTGGGGGTAGGATTTCCGGGTCAGAGGGCATGCACACTTTAATGGCTGAGCATTTGTGAAGACTAAATGCTAGGGTGACATCATGATACCAACGAAGAGAAGTCCTGACAGGCTCCAGGCATGCACAAGGGCCCACCTGCCTGCTGGGGCCTAAAGGCGCCCTGTCAGATCCATGCAGGGGTCTCTGTAGCAAGCCCCATCTGAGGTGTAATCCCCTTCGCCGTCTACCTGCCTTCATTTTTATGCTCCCAGTTTCTTCCAGTCCACCCTGGCTGTCTTCTGGTAGAGATAAAAATATTTGTGGTTTTTGCTTTTAAGTTTGACTCATAATAACATTTTGAAAAAAAAAAAAAAAGGTCAGAATTTACCCCACCTTCACTATGTCTAAAGAGAGACATTTTCTTTAACAATGTACACTCAGATACAGTTAATTGCAGCTGGCCTGCCTTGTCCAACAGCTACATGGCTGGGGTCACAGTCCACTCGTGACGTCCCAAAGCCAAAAGAAAGCAAGCCAACCACAACAATACAGCAGATGAAATTTCATTTTGAAAATAGGTATGCAACTTCAGTCACACCTGGCATCTTTGGTTTGGATGAATAAATTCTAGAAATCTGCTCTACAAAGTCATGATAATATAAAACAGTGGTACACTGTATATTTAACAATTTTAAGAGAACAGATCTGATGCTAAAAGTTCTTACCACAAGTAAATAAAAATAAAAAGAGCCACCAATTTCACTGGGATATAGTTTAGAGTGACCACACAAGGTTTTGGCAACTAATCGCACCTCTTATGAGAGGCGTTTTGTGCCTGAGGACTCCAGGGCCCATCAGGACGCTTTGTGTGATCCTCTTACCCTGTAGCTGAGTCCCACCACCTTCCTTCCATGCGTTTGCTCATCGCAGGAACAGAGGAGTCACTGCCTCCCAACATGGCCTAGCTGCATTGTTGAACATATGGTGAAAAGTTCTTCCTTTCATCCAAAGGAAAGCTCTTTCCCTGCCACTTCTATGTGTCAGTTCTTATTTAATCTTTTTGGACGTACTTGGCATTAATTAAATCCCCTTCCCACGACACAGTTTTAGCCTTGCAAAAACAAAAATGATGTGTCTTCTGATCCTCTCTAAGCCTAAACACAGGTCGGACAGGCTGCATCCTAATCTTTCTCCTGGCTTCATCCTCTCCTGGGGATTGGCAGTGTTCTGTCCCTCTGTGGAGGACACACTGGGGCTTATGGACAGGAAGGTTGGTGGCTGGTAGTTAGCAGAACTGAGACTGAGACTCATAATTTAACATAAGGCGAACTCTTAACACTACAAACTACACTGAGTGTAAATGTATATAATTCATGTAAGAGAATATGAGGTCAATTGTATAATTCATATACAGGTAAACATTTAACTCAGATGAAAAGCCAAATGTGGTAGTTGGACATTTTTTTCCTTTTCAAAAACCATTCCGTATTAGAGAATTTCCCATTATAAAAGTAACAAAAGCATCTTGTTACAAGAGCAGCAAAAGCAACCCTCCTATAATATGACTTTTCCCTCAATTTAAGCAGTAGGAACATTCTAGCAAATATCCTTTCACAGTCCCATTTGTTTCCAAACATACACATTTATCCAAATCCATCATTTGAAGAATTTGGAGACAATAATAAGCAAGCACTAAAAAGCATATTTGCCTGGATTTTAGGAAACAACCATATGCCAATGACCAGTGAAATGTTGTATATTGTCATCTTTGGTCTAATGCTTGCTATGAGCCCATTGGTAGTGGCACTGTGTTCCCTACCACCTTAGCCAACACAAAGACAGAAGAAGGCCTCTGGAAAAACACCTGCGTATCTTAACAGAGATGGGTACGTCCTGGCTTTGCACCCCCTACACACACACCTGACAAGGTCTCTGTCATCAGTTGCTGCGATCACCTGTCAGAGTATCTGTCTGTGCTAGGTCACAAGCTCCTTAGGTCTGTGATTTCTGCATTTCTTAGCTCTGAGCCACAAATGTTTGCACAATTCTGGGCACATTAGGGACTCAGCACATTTTTGTAGAATGAAGCAGTTTTAAACATGGTGATAGTCAAATGCTTCTCAAAGAGTTGAAACCACTGTATAACTCTTGACACATGATAGGTGTCACATTAATAGTAATAAAGCTACAGATTAATTTAAATCACAGTTAAATAAGTGAATGAAATGCTGAAACTGGATGCCATACTGACATTTTTCTTGCCCTGCATGATGCCTCACATACTGGCCCCAGTGAGGGATGCTTGCTGTCTCTCTCTTCTTCCCAACTTGGGTCCAGAAGGGTGAACTGCTTACCAGGTACCCTAGAACCCTGGCACTTCATGTTCATGGGTTGGGCTCTTGTGTGGCCATAGGCCAGCCTAGGGCTGAATTTGGCTCTGCCCTTTGCTAGCTGTGTCATTTACAGAACCTTTTTGGAGGCCCTCACAGTGTGAGCCCAGGGAAAGGTCTTGGGAAACAAGATGAACATGATACTCAGCCCCTGAATTTCTGGTCAACAAACAAATTTGACACTGTTAGGTCCTGCAGGGGGCTTTGTCGCAAAGTATACACTCTAGTAGGAAATGGCCCAGATCATTCCACGTAATGGCAGCTGAGAAAGAGGTCCTGGTTTCTCACGTAGGCATATCTATGAGTCAAGTCCCTGGGAAGAGAACTCACCCTGCAGCCTCCCGCTCTGTCCTTCTGGTGTGGATCTGGTCTCTGTGATTATCACTGGGGAAGGACAGGGTCCCAGAGGAAAGTGAGGCGATTTCTTACAAGAAAAGACACCTCCCCCCTTGACCAAGCCAAGAAGGGTTAAGCCATCCACATGCTTTCTGTGTTCTTGGGATATAAGAGTCTTGAGACTATTTAAAAATATACATTTTTTAAAGATGAAAGAATTCTCTGGTAGAAAGTTAAATGTGCAGCTCAGACCTCAACTCCCTGATTCATCTCTATCTGTTACTTTGACTTATAGAGCAGCAGTTCTGTGCCAACTCATTTTCCAGGTAAGACCAAGGAAAGGAGACCAGGGGTGTCAACAAGTCTAAGGAACTCAGTGGCAAATACAGGCCAATAACTTTTAATATTGCTTGTGAGATATTAAAATGGGGTTGTGGGAGCCTGAGGAGCATCCACCATAGCTGGGAAATCAGGGAAGGGTTCACTAAGGAGAAGACAAATAGGCTGAGCAGAAATCTTCCTGGCAAAGACAGGCGTCAGCTCTGAGATAACCGGACAATGTCAAGGAGTTAGGAAAAGAAAGTGCTGATGTTAGCAGGATAATGAGAGAGCTTTGGTGCTGGAGAATAAGATTTATGATGTAAGGTGTGAGGCAATGAACCTGAGAGAGGAGGTCATGGCCAGATTGAGAATGTTTGGCTTTTGCTGGAGAATCACATGCCTGATGATGATCATGCTCATGGTGAACAAGGCTGTTTGAAAATGCACAGAATGCAGTTGTTGGGGTTGTATCATCTGGAACAGAGATTAGTGCGTCATCCTCTGAAGGCAAGCTGTCCTCAGAGGAATGGGGAAAGAGGGCCTGGGGACAAGCAGGGAACTTGGGTTTGAGACTATATTGTTTCCTAAGGAGGGGGCTCCAAACAGCCTGATCACCTGAGGTTGTCTGGTGAAAGACAGAGCTGTAACCTGGAAAAGGGGCCCATTATGTGTCTGGGCTCAGCTACTGGCTTTTTCTTTAGCAGCTGTCATGGTTTATGTCAGTGGCCCCCAAGCCTCATGCAATTATGGGCTCAACCAAATCTAGCCTTTGTGATTGGTTCATTGTCTAGGGCTTGGATTGGTGATGTGAGTGCTACATCACCTAGGGGTGGAGCCAGCATACAGTGTAAGAGCTGGACAAAGGTTTGCGCCTTGCTGATTGTGGCTGCCATGAATGGTGACCCCGGCATGCCACCCTGCCTTGGAGTAAGCTGAATATGGGCTGAAACCTCCTAGAACTGTAAGAAATAAACCTTTCCTTCCTTAACTTTTGGTATCAGGTATTTTTTTTCTCAACAATGAGTAAAAAGTAACTAAGACAGTAGCCTTACGTAGAAATATCCTCCTGTTCCAGCATACTAGGATTCCAAGATATGTGTAGCATATTGCAAAGTAGTGAGATCCTGGTCACTAAAGATGAAAGTGAAGGAGGAATACAGAGGGAATTCCAGCATGGACTGATAGAGAGCACTGGGGTAGCCCATGCTGTCTGATAGAGGTTTTCAGAGCAGAATTATACTGTGCTGCAGAGGTCTGTGAGTGTGAAGTCAGTACTGAAAAGGATTCTCTGGTAAAGACAGTCACCTTTATTCAAGTGCCTGAGGTTAAACATTTGCCTGCCTGCTGTCTCTCTATTTTTATGGCTGCATTGCCTAGCCAAGCTCTGTAGTAGGAGGTCTCATCCCTCCAAGCAACAGCTGATGACCCATCTTATAGATGAGGCAGCTGAAACTTGGAGAAACCAGTGGGGAATGATCCAAACCAAGATGACTGTAGCCATGTGGACCCATGCTCTTGCATCTCATACAAAAGATGCTGCCTAGACCTTCTCATTATTCTCTCCTGTGAACAAGGTGGGCCTTGCTGGGACAGCACCTCCAAAACAGTGCAGATGCTGGGGCACTATTTATGTACATTACTTTACTAGAACAGACACTCTTAAAATACATTAAACAGAAATATCCTTCATGTCCTCAAGACCCTGTAATTGGAGCTGATCTGTTGTAATATGAACTGAGACAGTGTACTAAAAGTGGAGGGTTGCAAAGGATTCCACAGTGAAATTATGGAAGAAGTAAGAATGGAATTGTGACAGCTCCACAATGTTTGCAGAAACTGATAGCAAAGTGCCACTCACAGTCACATCTACTCATGCTGAAAGAGGTCTAGTCTCCAGCCTGCGCTCTACCGTATGGGCCAGGAAAGTGCACAGCTAGTATATCTGGGCTAGCTGTGGAAGCTGGCCTTGCAGAAGGAGAGCAAACAGGTGGATTCTTGAAGTTGGAAAAACTGAAAGGAGAAAGAAAGGAGACAAGATGTGGACCTGAGAAGTTTCAGGAAGCAGAGAATGCTGAATCCCCCAAGGAGAGGAGATACTATTTCCTCATCATGTACTGTAAGTTCTTGTTTCATAGAATCCCAGGAAAAGAGCCCTAGATCCAACTGGCTTTTTTGAAAAATGGAGCCCCAGAGGTGTTTTGTCTCATAAGAGCTGGCAGCCCTAAATATGTCTGGACTCTGGACAAGACTAGGTTAAGGTGTCTAAGTGATCATCTTTGTCTTGCTTTGCTCAATGACTTGTTCCCTTCATTGGTGGCCAGTGTCCATGAGCATCTCCAAGCTCAGCAGCTCAGCAGACATGAACTTCTTTATCCAAGGTGTTATCAGAATTGTTGTGCATGTCATTTGTCAGATTCCTGCACTAGGGCCAATGCGGAGTGCAGGCTCAGTTTGTTCCCATGTGAACCCCAGCCAAGGAAACGGTGCATATTCGGGGGGCCAGGTCAGTTGAAAGCACAAGAAAGTTTCCACCAGAAGCAAGGAATAAACTGTGCTACTGAAGGGAAGGAGACTCAGAAGGCAAAGGTGATCTTGGCAGGAGGCAGGAAGCAGTCATAGGTGTGCAGGAACTAAGAGGACTGCTGAATAACAATGGCCTTGGACATTTCACTTGCATAGTACCCAAGGGTCATCATACTGGTCCTTTTCTCCCAATTCAGTTTGAGGTCTGTGTGTTAAACACAACACCCTTCAACTCAGGGAAATGTGATTCAACATTTATGATTATTTGGGCTAAGTACTAATAGCACCACTTAATCCACTGCCATTTACGGGCACATAGTGACCTCTTCCACATTTAGCTTCATTCCTTTCAGAGACTGCTGGTCATCCCTGGCACTGGGTAATCTTGAGATATGTCCTGGTGACAGTCTTTCCATTTGTGGGATAGCCAGTGACCCTAAGCATATCAGACTGTTGTTTGGGGTCCTGTGATTGAGCAGATCATCACTCTGGCCCAGAACCTGCTGTGTGGTTGGTGCTTAATGAATCTTACTGAATTCAGGGTGAAGAGTGCTCACTCTGAAAGCCACCAGTCTTGCATTGGTTAGTGGTAGGGAGGGAAATATGTTTTATATTCATCTATCAGGCTTGTCAGAGTGATCTGGGGGTGATTAGCAGAAATCGTGCTAATAGAACCACCTTGATTCACCTGTAGCTTAGCAGCATGTGAGAAGAAGCAGGAGTATGTTTCCTTGATGTCTGCTTTCAACTGTGTGAGTCAGAACACCATTTCCTGAGCCTTAACCAGTTTTCATCTCATCCCAGACTTTCTGTTCACTTCTGGCTACAGCAAAGACTCTCTAGTCATGTCTAGAATAAACATTTAGTCCTGTGAATTCCGTGAAAAGTTCATTGCCCTCGCTTCATAGCCCATACTAGATCATTGTCCTCAGGATCCATGGGTGGGTGAGGGTGGATAGTTCTTGCCTCCTTGTTCCTTTTTCTTTGAGGGTTGGAGTTAACATGGAAGATGGAATGAGGGGAATAGGGCCTCCTCTTTTAAGATTGAACTAGTATTCCTCCTGCAACTGCCTTCATTCTGTTACAGGCAGCCAAGTGGTGGCTTTCTCCTGGCACTTTCTGCTTTTGGAGCTCTTTCCCTAAGGAGGTCTTCTGGTGGGAAATATCCTTGCCTCTTCTGGGTCTTTCCCAGAAGCACCTCTCAGAGTTTCTATAGCACAAGCCTCCTTGTTATGCAGACAATTACCTTGGTTGGGTAGTTACCTGGTTACTGGAACGCAACTGGCTTATGAGGACTCCACTTGACTCATTAGATTTGCACACCTTGTCTCATGGAATCCTGCATGTGCTTAAAACCAGCACCATGTGGATGATGCCATGGTCTGCCACCAACTGGAGCCGCAGCTAGGCTTTCTTCTCTCTTGGCTGTAGGGGTCGAGTGGCTGAATTGCTAAGCAATATGAACCCAATCACAAGGAACAAATTCTCTAGGCCAACAGCATTCTGGAGCAGGGTGCCCTGGGACTCTTTTCTCAAAGCAAAGTCTTTCACCTTTGCAGTTTGGAGGTTGCAAAGGATGGCGTACTACTAATTATTGTGATATCTTCAGAACATTTTTTATTTGTCTTGTTCCTTCTTGGCAACCAAGTTCTCTACTTCATCTTTGCAGTCTTCAATTTTATTGGAGTTTCATTTCTGAACAAACTGGAAGAATTATAAATAATTATGATGGGCTCTTTGCTCTTGATTATCAACACAGATCTCAGTAACCCCCCCCTCCAAGTAGCCAAACTACCGCCAAAATTAGACTGCCTTGAAACTTTGTTCACTTGCTTAATTAGTCTACTGGCCTTAATCTCAATCTCAGGCAAAGTCTCTGGACAAGAACAAAATTCATACAAATTTTATGGAGTCCAATAGTCAATGCAGTCCTTGTTTCTTGAGTCTAGGCTTTACCGGGTGCATTTCTTTTAGTTTTTTTTTCCCCAGGGATCGAACTCATGACTTCATGCTTGAGAGGCAGACATTTATGCCACTGAGCTAAATCCCTGCCCCCCCACCAGGTACATTTCTATCAGTATTCCAGTCTTCTGAGTTCTAACCAGACTCTCCCACCAAGGTTACCTTACAGAATTCTAAGGATGCTTCTTTAGCCTGCATATCCAAACTTTTCACACTCTTTCCACAAGCCAATTCCAAAGGCTCTGACCAAGTGGTCAGCTGCAGGCATAGCAGTGACCCCACTCTTGGTAACAAAATCTGTCTTAGTTACTTTTCTCATTGCTGAGACAAAAAGCCCAACAAACCTAAAGTTACAGGAGGAAGCATTTATTTCAGTTCATGGTCTGTAGAGTGTTCATATTCAGCTGGTTCCAAGGTGGGGCAGCATGACAGAAGGGCATAGCAGAGAGGAAGCAGTCCATGGCATGGCCAACAAAAGACAGTAGGCAGCAAGCAGCGAGCATCCCTTTCCCTTTCATCCCATCCAGGCTACAAGCCTTTTGGGTGGGGCCACCCACACCCTGGGTGGGCCCTTCTTTTATCTACAGCCAGCACTGTGATAAACCAATCAGCTGACCAATTTGGTACCTCACAACCTTAATCCCAGCATCACACACTCTAGATCCAGTTAGCTTTGAAAAACCCAAGTTATGAGTGCATGAGGCTGAAAGTAGGGACATTCAGATTCAAGCCATAGCACCTGGCCACCTGTTGGTTCCCATATAGCATTTTTGTGGACAGAATTTCCTAAGTTGCACCAGTAGATAACATCTCCATACCCACTGACTCCAAGGACCCTCTAATCAAAGTCTGAACCCTTGCTCTGGGTCACTGCACAAGTCCCCAGGAGACAGCTAGGCTCCCTGAGGATCCTGCAACCAAGACATGAAACTGTACATTATGTGACTTGGATTGTCCTCTCTGTTCAACACTTACAAACTGAGGATTTCTTTTGTAAAAAGTTCTTTCCTCATCCTTGGTTGCAACTTTCCTCATGGATCCTTACTTCTTTCCCAGCCTGAACCTCAGCCTGACTTTTATCATCCTTCATCCTCTCCTCAAAAGTCCTATGTTTCTGCTCACTGCATGAGCTGTAACAGGTGGGAGGTGGACTGTTCCTAATGAAATAGTCTTTTCCACCCTGCTTACTCCCTTAAAGCCTGTCTAGGCCTTGCCTTGGGATAACCTCTTTCAGGAAGCCTTCCCTGAGTTAGATGCTTGTGCATGTTAGATGCTTATTCCCCCAGATTCCAGGTCCCTGCCTACCCCTCTGTTAGAGCACTGAGCATGTGGACATATAAACACCTCTTTGTTTGTCTGTCCACATAACTGGGCTGCATGCCCTGGGTACACTAAGCGTTGTAAAGTGCTGAATGTACAGTTAGAGCATGATTGGATTAGAAGCTAAAACAATGAGTGCCTGGTACCCTGCATGGGCAACATCAACTGAGGGCTCAGTGTAGCTCAGGAGCCCTATTTATCCCTGGGTAGCCAAATGGGACAAGGATGACAGCATTTTACTGTATTAAAATTACCACTTCCACATCCCTGAAATAGAGGGTATCAGTCCCATATTATAGGCAAGGAAACTAAAGATTTGAAAATAATAAAAGTGACATGCCCTGATGATTCCTCATAACCAGGTGTATTCTACGCTTCTTCCTCATTTGGTTAAACCTAGAAAGCCTGTGAGATAAATATCCTATTCCCCCTTTGTGCACGACAGTGCTGAGACCCAGAAAAGGTAAGAAATTTTCCTGATATGCCTGGCTGGTACATGGCAGTTGGAAATTGGAACCTCGGGTCCAAAAAGCCTCATCACTGTGCTCATGCTCCAGGAGAAGTTGAACAGTGACAGTGGTAATGCTGAGCCTGATGTGGATGAAGTCCTCAGTGTGTATGTGTTGAACAGAGAGGAAACACTCCAGGTCACTTAAAGTGGGGTTTCACGTCTTGGGTGCAGGGTCCTCAGGGAGTCTAGCTGTCTCTCAAGCAGCCCTGTTGGAGCAGGAGCCACCTGACCCACTTTTGCAGTCTCTGCTCTGTAAGTATGGTTTGTATCACAGACAGCTCAGCAGAGCCCTACCTCAAACTTGAAGGTGAATCTGTGATAGAAAGACCACGCTCGGTGGCATGGGCCTGACTACAATCTGCAGATTCCTGCCCAGAGCACAGTCCTTTACCCAGCAACAAGCACCCAGCCCCCACCCTCCACGGACAGAGCTCCAAGGCAGGCAAAACTCTGATTCTACGCAGGATGTCCTACCAGTGTGCCCAGTCTCATTTTTCTCTCTAAATTGCTCTCTGCTCAGAATTGCTCTTCCCCCTCTCCGGGTCTCTGAATAAGGAATGCTGGTTACTATGGCAATGGGCTGGCTAATGGAAGGAACTCAGTCCAGTAAATTAATTGCTGGACTTTTTGGGAACTAATAGCAGTGCTCTGCCTCAGGGACAGGGGTGTGGCCTACGTCATGCCAGCTTGGCAGCTAACTTCTGGAAGTAGCTCAGGGCTGGGTGAGAGGAGATGGTTTAGTGGTGTCCCAGGCTGTGACCTGAGGTAGCTTGGAGATTTAGTGTTAGAAATTTCATGTTTCCTGAGCACCTGCTCAGAGGTCAGGTCCCTGCTGCATGCTTTGCAAAAATATTTCTTGTAACTCTCACACCCAACACTTCCCAAGTTCCCATATGGCAGAGATTGTCCTCTTCCTTTAAGCAACCACCAGTACTTGTGGTTCAGTCCCAGAGGAGCACAACCAGGATCCAACACTAGGCTGCCTCCCTCAGTAGATATTTCTACCCATTTACTCCTGGGAGGAAGGCCATTCTCTTCTCTGAATCTTGTCTAAAAGATAGAAGCAAAGAGAACACTTCCTAACTCATTCTATGAAGGCAGCATCACCGTAGCACCCAGATCAGACAAAAACTTCACAAGCAAAGAGAACTTCAGACCAATATCTCTCACAAAAATAGAAGTAAAAATCTTAAGCAAGATACTAGCAAATCAGATCCAACAATGTTTAAGAACAGTTCAACACCACAGCCAGGGAGGATGTACCCCAGGGATGCAAGGTTGGGTGAGCATCCCAGAATTAGTTTCTCCAAGGTTATACATGGGCAGGTTGAGGAGACTTCCTGCCATCTGTGGGCCTTGACTAGAAGGGTGCCCCCCCCTCCAGCCTTTCACTTTTAAAACCCTGGTCCTCTCTCCTGGGAACTGGGCAGAGCACTTCTTTGCTGGTGATTAGATCCTCTGTTTATTTCTCTCCTGTTTCTGCACTTCAGACCCAAGGACTGGTGCCTCTGGATCCTGCCATCCAGAGAAGCCGGGTTGCTGATGTGGGCCTGGGTGCCACACAGACTGAGTCCTGGCTTCTTGGTGTTCAGCCACAGGAAGACTGCTGCAGTCCTTTGTCTCAGTGTCTTACTCAGTAAAGTATGGCTGCTAATGCCTATCATTCAAATTAGATGACTTTTGATGTGTGAAGTATTTAGAATGGATCCTGGCCCTTAGTAATAGCTCCTGGCACATGATATGTGTTAATGGTTAGTGGTGGCCAGAGTATGAGCTTTAGTGTTATTGAGACATGATGCTAAGTCCAGCTCAGTGGTTACTCATAGTGTGCTATGCATTTATGGAAGTTGTCTACACTCCCAGGTCTTTTGGTCACCATGAGTACAGCAGGGTACAGCTCTGACTTGTAGGACACACATAATGCTTCTTTCCTATACTTTGCCCTAGACAACTGGCAATCCAGTGTACAGCTCTGTCTCAAGAGATACTCATTGGCCTCCAGTTAGACAGACAGTTTAACCCTATGCTGAGGCTTTGCTCATTGTAGATTCCCCCTGTAAGATCTGGCCATTGGGAAATAGTGAGTTCTGAGACTGAGGTGGGAGGATTGTTGTGAAGATAGAAATGTTGTATATCTGCACCATGGACGTACAAACTTTTGCTTGCCTGGGCTCTGTAGAGTGAAGAGGAATTCTCTTAGGCAACACATAGAATATTTCATATAATTAATGCATGTATATAACAAAACTTACTTTATTTTAAAATATTTTTAATATAGCATTAAAATAAAATAACAATAAGCACAAGTTTCATGATTAAATAAGAAGACTCCCATTTCTACTTAATAACAATCAAAAGCCTGCCTTCACAGGCACACTCAAGTGTGGGTAGTTGAAATCCTGCTATTGGTAATGGCTGTTTTACCAACTAAATCCCTTACGTGCATGTAATGTCTGACAGGCATGGGTTTTCATTCAACTGCCTATGTGCGGGGAGCATAGGAGGTGGAGTTAGAACCTTCCCCAACAAAGCCCACTTTTTTGTCACCTATGAAGTCCATAGTCTGGCATAACTGGTCACTCAGTCATGAAATATATTCCCCAAAACACACAATAATGTGGAAGCTTGTAGGGCTGCATTACTGGCTGTGTAGGACTGCATATGGCTTCTAGGCTGTGGGCTGTACATACTTGGTCTACACCAGAGAGACTCCACCACTGCAAAGCTTTGTGCCGGTGGGACTTCCTGGATCTGAGGGTCCCAGGCAGGCTGGAAAGAGTTGGCTCTGAGCTTTGATCCAGCTCTGATTTACATTGGTGATGGGAGCTCAGGAGTGACTGAGGCTTTGAACTAAGGGCGTTGCATACAGTTTTATTATTTAGTTCATATGACAATCTCCTGTAAGATGAGTTCTATATACCTCCATTTTTTGGTGGGGGGAGACTGGGGAATGAACCCAGGAACTTCACGTTGAGCTATATTCCCAGATAATCTTAGTTTTTTCTTTTGAGACAGGATCTCAATCCATTGTTAAGTTGTCACCAGTCAGGTCTATCCCAGGCCACCTTCTCTTGCTCTGAATTACTGTCCTCCTCTCACCTAGAGACTCTAGTAGTGACATTGGGGCTGCCCAGAAAACATGGGTTATTTATATGTATTTTACTAGCACCTGATTATCAACCTTTATTTCACGCGTAACTGGATGCTATGTAGCAAGATCATATTTAGAAAAACTGGCATATGAACATTTATTTATTTATTTATTTAGGTTGTATAGTGAGTACATACATATGTATAATGTGTGATCAAAATATAGTGACTTTAAATTTTTGAAAATGTATTATAATGAAAGACACATTGCCATTATTCTTCCTCAAATATTTCTCCTAGCTTTGAACACATTTCTCCCATCCTTCTTGCTACTTTATGATGCCATTCTGAAAGTCTTCTTGCATGAGGATGTGTGTGTGTGTGTGTGTGTGTGTGTGTATGTGTCTGTCTGTCTGTCTGTCTGTCTGTCTCTTTATGTCCTGAATCAATTTAAAGCATCTACAGTAATTTCCGTCTTCATCATGTATCCTTATTGATCTTATTTACCACATCTGGTATTGGGCAACATCTGCCTTCCCCCAAAGTCAGAATGCCCACTGAATAGAACCAAACCAATGTTTTGGTTCTATTCAGGACATTGAGACAGCCATACCCGTGCAGTAGAAGAGGACTTTCAGAACTTCTGGAGAAAATGACAAGAATGAGGGGATGTGTGTGTTTGAAGAGAAGAGGAGAATTTTTGAGGGAGTTCAGTGCAATTTGTAATAAAATTTTTAAATTTCACTATTCACTGCACTTTCTTAGAATATCACATTCATAAATTTCCATTTTGACCTTTTAAGTCTATAATTCAGTGACATTAGTTATATCCATATGTTGTGCAATCGTGGCCATCATCAGTGTCTACTTCTATAACGTTTCATCATCCAGACAGAAAGAGGGCCAGTTATTCAGCAACTGCATGAGCTGTCTTCCCATTTATACAGGTCCTTAATTTCTTTCAGCATTGTTTTGTAGTTTTCAGTGTACCAGCCTTATACCTTCTTGGTTACACTCCTAAGTATTTTATTCTTTTGGATGCCATCGTAAATAAAATTTTAAAAAATTTATCTCATATCATTTACTGCTGGCCTATAGCACAACCCATTGCTTAGTTCTGATTTTGTATCTTGTAACTTTGATGAATTTGTTTATGTTCTAACAGTTTTCTGGGTTCTTCAGGGTTGTGTGCAATAAGATATGTCACATTTAGATAGAAAGTACTTTACTTTTAGTCTTCAGATTGTCTGTCTGTGGATTTTTATCTTGCCTGATTCTCTGGCAAAATACTATGTTGAATAGAGTGGTGAGAGCAGACATTCTTGTCTTCTTGACCTTGCAGAAAAGCTTTCCATCTTTCACTGCTAAGTGTGATGTCAACTGTTGATTTACACATCTGTCCTTTCACAATGCCAAGGAAGTTCCCTTATGTTCTTAGTTTATGATATTTTTTAAAGAACTCTGACAGGGTGTTAGCTATTGCCAAATGCTTGTTGCATATCAGTTGAGATTATGGTGGTTTTTACCTTCTTTATTCGATGGATGTGGTGCATGACATCAATTGATTTGTGTGTTCTGTGTTACCCTTGCATCCCTGAGATAAGTCTTGTCTATTAATTTTCATTTGTTGTTTAGTTTGGCTTGCTTATCTTTTACTAGGTAGTTTCACATATACGTCCAGAAGGGATACTTATCTGTAGTTTTCTTTCTTTTTAATGTGTAGGGGAAGATATGCAACAAAAATTTCTCTAAAGTTTTTGAGAATACAGCATGAATGATGCCCAGTTTCTACAATCAAGGAGTTGTCAAATGTACTGATCAGCAGGATAGATGCTCCCATTTTATCCTCCCTGCCTGAATCATTCTGATTTCTCAAAAAGTGTTGGCTCATACGTTTCTCTGCATGCTTGGATTTGTTATATCCATGGATATCATAAATAGATGTCATGTCTTACTCAAAGATGCTTAGGCTCAAATCTCAGCCCATCTTCTAACCAACTGGGTGACCTGGAGAAAGACAGTCTTCTCTCCATCTCAATCTCTCCCTTGCCTAGTTGGAAATGATAACGCCTGCCTTGAAGAGTCATATGAGATTATGCAGTGATCAGAAAGTGCAGGGTATACTGCAGTTTCTTAGTTGTCTGATGATATCTGTGTTCATCTACTGAGTGACTCGCTGTGACCATTCGATAACATGCCAACATCAGATGCTGGCCACTCACCAGTCACTCGCAAATCTATTATTTCCTGAGGTGCACTGCATGTTAGGACATTTGCTAGGTTCTGGGCAACCAACACGAAAAGACAGACCAGTCCTGATTCACACAGGATTGCGGGATGAGAAGGCTGTGTGTGTAGCTCTTCTGGGCTCAGATTCTGTGTCCCTTCCTCTCTTGGGTCCTCTGATCCCTGAATGCATGGCTCACATTGTTCTTACATGTTCCATTTTGAGGCAGTTTTACACCTTTCTGTGGCTGCCTCCTGGTCTTCTTCCTTTGCTTATGGTCATTCAGGCCTTTATAACCCATGCTTTTGTAAGGAAGTGACCTTCAGTACCTTGTTGGGAGGAGTTGGTGGAGACCAGATTAGAGAATTCGTGCGTATGTGTCCTGCATGTGGATGTTCCCGTGTGCTCCTCTCAGCTTCCCCGCTGGAGCCTCGCAGTTCCCTCTGCATCTGAAGTCCTTGCTTACCTTTGGTCTGCCTGAGTCCTACTTACTCATCTGAACTACACGTGGGAGGAACCTGGGAAGCATCATCTTTCCTGAAATGATATGACATAACTCCCTCTGCTTCTTTTCTCCACTGCGTATTTATCTACCTATTCTTGGCAGCAGGCATGAGGGAGGGCAACTGGTGAATATTTGTTAAATGTATATAATGGTGGTTAAATCTAGAAATTGTTTTTCTGCTAGAACCTTGGCTTTAATCATGACAATTACTTTTTGGGGATGGATAGAGAAAAAACTACTTAATCCATTTATTGGGGAAGGCATGTAATATGCCTTGCTATTAGACACAGAGGTAGTCTTTAGCTCTATTGGTGGAAAAAGAAAATGATCAGGTTGCACACTGCTAGGTTTACAAAAAAGAGCGACAGGAGCATGCCTGGACAGTTCTATGCCAATGGTCCAGCTTCTGAGTTCAGTGTTTCCTGTGGTGAATGAGTTATCAGCATTCCTCTTCTGTTTCTCTTTCTTTCCTCTCCTCCTGTCCCTCAAATATGAGCATTAACAGGGCACCTGTTCTGGGATAGGTTTTGTGCTGGTCACTGAGGGGTAGAGAAACCATTTGGACCTAGCCTTTGCCCACAGAAAGCCCAGATATTGAGGGAGACAGACTCCTGGGCAGGTAACGGCAGCATGTATGTATGTACTGTGACCAGGACCTGCCCCAGGTCCTATGCGAGCAAATATTTGAAGTTCGAGTAAGGATATGGCTCCATCATTGGCCACCTCTTTCTCAGGGAGTCATAGAGGGACCAGAGGAGAAAAGGCAGGATGGCGAATAGTTCTTCCCTTGACGTATATCCAGACATAAGCCCACATTGCTTAAAAATACCCCAGAGATGTAACAACAGAGATGCAAGAAGAGATGAGATTCTGTTTGCAGAACCTGGATGACAGATGAAACCTAAAGGTGCTGTGGGAAGATAAAGGTCATGTTTGGACCTTGGTAGGCATTGATATAAAATCCAGCTAAGGGCACATCTGTTTGGTGAAGTGAATCTGAGAGGCAATATCATATACAGCGGCATTTGGTAAGTATAAAGATTAGGAGGAATTTGGAGGCTTATGGATTTGGCTTGCTAGGAAGTGGGGTTTCATATGTATCATGAACTTTGCCAAGATCCTCAACTGCCTATATGAGGGGTATGGCGAAGGATAAAATAAGAAACCAAGACAAATTTAGTACTGTGTGATAAGGGGTTGAGAAGTCAATGCCTCAGGTCAGGCAAAGACCCAGATACTCCAAACCTGCCACTATTTATTGGGTGTGTACAATGCAGTGGGTGTATACAATGATAAGAGGGGCTAGCAGAAGATTCCAGGTCAGCAAAAGATTCAGAGGTCCATGACACTGCAGGCAATGGATAATCCTGGGATGACACAGAGGGTGGAAATGATTTTATGCTAAGAAAGCTCTTGCTCTGGAGTGTTCCTTCTCATTTTCGTAGTCTTAGTTTAGTCTTAGCGGGTGGGGGAGTATGGCCCATCCTAAGACTTAATGGGATATCGTAATCCCAAACTTCCATTTATCCCTTAGGGAAGTATGCAAAATTAGCCATTGTGAATTTGTGGTCTCCAGTACATATACAGTAAGGATATGTGGACTCCATGTAGAAGGTAGCTGTTTCTCCAAGAGTAATGCAGCATTAGCTACAGGGCAAATTGACTTGGATCCACCACTGCTAGAAGTATAGCCCAGGGAAGTCACTTTGCGTGGGGAGGTCAGTTATTTACCATCCACATAATAGAGATGGCCTTGACCACCCACAAGGAGGTATAAAAACTGATGGGGTTTAGAAAGGCTCAGCCATCCTGAGGCCAACTTGGGGATGGTCAGCTCAGGATGGGATTGCAACCTACACATTGGGAGAATGTGTCCCGTCAGTATTCCATGTGGGTGGACAGTGGGTGCTCTTGAGGTGCAGTGGACAGAGACAGGGCTCCCAAGGTCAGGGAGGTCTGGACAGCTTAGGTTTTCAAATGTGCTCTCGGTTTGCTTTCTATGCATTGCTGTGTGCACATGTATATGATGGATGCGGGGGGGAGGGGATCAAAGAGATCAGTTCACCTGTGTTTGTCCTTGAGCTCAGGATGTTGATGTCTTTGTCACAGCTAATCTGTTTTTGGGGTTTTTTGTTTTTTCTGATTCACTGGAACAGTTTAAATTGCAATAAACTGTCATCGATGAAAAGTTGACAAGTCAACATTATTTATACAAATGTAAAGAGAAAAATCACATACATTCATCATCACATCAAATCACATCCATACAAAATCACATACATCTACACATCTCTCTCTCTCTCTCTCTCTCTCTCTCTCTCTCTCTCTCTCTCTCCTCCTGTGGTTGTCTTTTGTATGTCCCCTCCTGGCCCTGGCCCTGATGATGGCATGTGGCTCCTGCTGTAGTGGACATGTCAGTTTCTGGGATGCATTTTCCTGGTCCACTGCATTCGTCCTACTGACTGTTGTAAATACTTGCATCACACTGGTACTTTCTAAAGGAAACCTGAGTAAATAAATAAATCCATCCTCAATTTATTCCTTTGTCACTGGTTTAATATTTTTTGTTTATTGGAATCTTTAAAAGTATTCACTTACTATGTGAAGCGAACTAACTCGTCTGCCCTGTTGTTTTTGAGATAATCTCCCTCGAATTGTAAACACTGTGGCTTGGGGGCCTTGAATGATTCTTCATCTTACCCTTCATTCATAGATACTGGCTCAGCATGTGGAGGCTCTAAACCATGCTGAATTGAGTCAGCCTGCCATCAGCCCCTAGGAGCCCCTGTTTATTGCGGCAGACAAAAAGGCAAATGGATGAGCAACAGCCTGCTGCTATTAGAAGTCTCTCTCAGGGCTCACCAGGGGTAGTTGAGGTTAGCATTTTGTCCAACCAGTAAGGGAGGTACCTGGGAAAAGTTTTCTGGAAGAACAGTATCTATGTCAAGCACCACCCAAACCTGTGTATTTCAGGCAGAGGGGAAACGTCCCACAGCAGCAGGGGCTGATACAGAGCTGGCATCTGTTGGCAATGACTCAAAGTCTACAGCTACCAAATGGTACCTGCTAGCCCCATGGGGAGAGGTGTGAAGTCAAGGTTTGGAGGGCGTCTTAGTTACTTTCATCGTTGCTGACATACAATACCTGACACCTGACGCTTACAGGAGCAGAGGTTGATTTGGACTCACAGTTTAGAAGTTTCAGTCCTTGCACAGTTGACTGGGTCCAGGCAGAAGTGGCATAGAGGAAGCCTCTGATGAAAGAAAGGTGGTCATCCCATGGTAGTCAGGGAGCAGAGAGTCAAGGAAGGAGCTGGAAGGAGAGACACAGCCTTCCAGGTCATGCCCTCCACGACTCAGCTCTTCTGACCAGGCCCTACCTCCTAACACGTTAGCTATAATGCCCCATAATCCAGTCACTTTCCAAAAAACCCATCTATGAGTACATGGGGCTTTGGGGACCCAACTAGATATAAACTGCCACAGGAAGGTAGAACAGGGCAGATCTGTGAGCAGTGTGCAGTAAGGACAAGGCTGGACAGTATTATAAAGGGATCAGACAGGGGCAGCTGTGGGTCCTCCCTCAGGGGACCACCCCTTTCCCTCCCCACAGTCTCATGGCTACCACGAGCTGGCACTGGGTGGATATAGAGATGGTGGAGGAGTGTGTTTGTGAACTTTTTTTTGTCAATGGAACAAAATATCTGTTACTTGTAATTTAAAGGGAAAAAAAAAAGATTTATTTGGGCTTATGGTTTCAGAGGCCCATGGTCTACTGGCTCCAAGTCAGAAATATGGTAGAAGAGCCTTGCAGAGGAAAGGTACTCAATTCATCCTGGAAGCAGAAAGAAAAGGAAAGAGACAGTGGAATGGTCTTGGGAATGGTATACCTTTCGAAGGCATGCCATGTGCCCAGTGACCTCCTTCCTCCTCTGGGCCCCGTCTGCTAACCACATGTTTAGCTGTGGACTTTTTACTAGAGGGATACACTGACAAAATCAGCACCTCATTGAGGTAGGTTCATACACAATATAGAAATCCAAGCAGCCAAATTGATAAATGTGGAATTTAATTAGCTGAGCTCAGCGACCACTCACGTGGATCCATTTCAGAGTCTCACTGAGTGGCCCTGAACTGGAAAATGACAGAGCTTTTAAAAGACAGAATCACAAAGACATCCTGTTGGAAACAATTTAGCTAGAGTCTTACATTTATTTTTGGTTGACACCTGTATCCTGCTTCTTTTGTTGAGCAGGTTAATTTTTCTCCTGTGAGTACAGCTCATTCCGCTTTTCTCATGAGACTTATACCCTGAGTAATTTTCAATTTTCCTGGGTCAAATACAGGGCACTAGTTAAATGCAGTGCTCAAGATGGCATCAGTTATGCCAAGCTACAACACTCATGAGCCTTTCACTTCTCTGGATGTCACTTCTGAACACATGAGACTATGGGAACATTTTAGCTCTAAGTCATAACAGGGTAGAAACACTTAGCTTTGCTCACTAGTTGGTCCCGTTATTGGCTGCGTGCAGTGTGGGAGGCAGGAGTGAAAAGTGACCCAGAGGCTGGATATGGGATGGGGCTTCCTGCCCACTTTGGGGGCCATCAGCTCAAGAGTGCTTCTCTAAGGATGTGTTCTTCACACAGGAGATGCTCCACTAGATCCCGCTGGGGTCTCTTCCTGGCCGAGACCTGCTTGTCTCCAAGAGTGAGGGAGCCATGGGTGGCACCAGAAGGAGCGCTGCAGCCTGCTTCCTCTGGGTACTGCTGCTGTGGAGTAAGGGTGGTGGCTGTCAGGCCCAGCGGGCAGGTAAGTATCATGGGCTGTGCTCTGGCTGGGGCTGAGGTGACCACGTGTGGGTCCCTGTGTCTGTCAGTGTAGGTGGCAGGTGTGGAAGTGGCCACCAGGGAGCTCATGGCTGACTGGGTGTAAGGTTGTCAGTCAGCGGACAAGTGTGTGTGTGCGTGAGTACCACCTGCCCTTCTAGCTGTGGGATGCAGGGACCTGCCACTCAGCCAGGGCATGTGTGTGAGGGAAAATGTGAGAGTATGTATGATAGTGTGTGGTAGTATATGATAATGTGTGTGGTGAGTGTGTGACAATGTCTGAAAGAATGCGCACGTACGTGAGAATGAGAGGGTATGAGACTGTTGGAGAGAGGCTGTGAGAATGTGACAGTCATAAGTGAGACTGTGTGAGAGAATGTGTGTGTGATTTTGAGGGAGTGTGGAAGTGTGCATTTGTGTGATGACGTGTGACTGTGTCTGTGTGTTTGACTGTGGGTGTAGGAGGTGTAGAGGGAGGGTGAAGGGCGGGGCCACTCTGATCCTCCTCTCCCTCAGTCAGTAGTGAGCTCTGAGCCTGACCCTGCACGGCTTTGGGCCTGGGCCTATGGCAGCGCTTGGGCTCTGTGGTATTACTCTGCCACAGGAAGGCTTTAGACACATTTTGGAGAAATGGACACATTGGAGTCCAGCCAGAGAGGCTCAGGGACACAAGAGGAACTTGCCTATGAAGTCTGCCAGGGCATGGGAGTGCTTTCTGGAGATGGGAAGACTGGGGGAGGGGGTCTGTGCCTGGACAGGATGGTTTTTCTGTCCTTTCCAGGGTTCCTGCCACGTGAGTGGCGGCAGCCAGTTCTGAGGCATGAAGGGCAGGTGGGAACATGAGCCAGTCTCTCCCACGACACCCAGCACAGAGATGGCAGGAGGGGCCTTGCATGTGTGAGGATGCCCCTTAGGGTACAGACAGGGCCTGTTCCTTGATCCAAGGCATAAAATGTCATCCCAGTCGTGCAGATGACAACTAAGGTAGCTGCTGGCATACCTGTTGTCACTCAGATTTCAAAAACTCGAGGGAGAGGTTGATGTGGAATCTTCAAAAGAAGCATTGACGCAGGTCAGAGAGAGAAGGCATGTGTGTGAGTGTGTGTGTGTGTGTGTGTGTGTGAACACATATAGCTCTATTTTTTTCTGGGTTTAAACGTTTTTTGAATTCAAATATAAAAGCTAAAAATACAAACTAATAAAATCCATTCATAGTTTTGCTTCCCAAAGGTACGCACAGCTTCCCTCTTCAGGCAGCCTGTACAACGGTACACACACACACACACACACACACACATACACAGAGTGCAGGTTTTCTTTCCAGAAATTCTGTCCTACATAAACACTGTGGAAATAACTTTTCTCCCCTGGCGCTGTATTATACATATCTATGTTGGTAAGTGGATTCCTTCACAGCTGTCCTGTCACTGCTGTGGCTGCCTGGCGTTGCACTGTAGGACTCAGTCACACAGTGATTTTTGTTTGCTGTCCCATATGAATGATGATGTAGGTTGTTTCTGGGATTTTCTTGATCATGTCACTGTGATATTTCTTATACCAATATCTTTTCCCCCTTCAAATTATCTAATTTTCTTGGGGTAGATCACTAAATGTGGAATTGGTGGAGTAAAGGTATCCACCTTTATGAGATTTTCAAGGCCCAGAGCATGGTGTCACAAATGCCACAGCCATCCCCATCCCTAATACTGGGGACTGAATTCAGGGTTTTGCACTGAGCTATATCTTCACTCTTTTTATTTGTTTGAGACAGGGTCTCACTAAGTCACTAAGTTACCCAGGTTGGTCTCAAGCCTTTGGCCTTCTTCCTCAGCCGCCCAGAGTGCCACTCATGCAGGAGACAGCGGCCTTCCTCTCCTCTTCCCGTGGCAGCCACCAGTCCTTGTGACCTGTGCTAACCTGACATTTTAGAGGTGTTCTCTTGTTTTGCACAGCCTTGTTTAGCTGTCCACATGCTTGTGCTCCCAGGGCTACTCAGTGGGCGCTGCTGGTGTGGCGATGCCCACCTTCTGGGGCAGTTAAACCTGTGCTTGCACAGTACTTTGGAGTGTAGAAAACACTCTCCTCAGATGATCTGGTTATAGAATGGCTGACAAGCCCAGCAAAGGATTGCTGTGAGGATGAGAAAAACGGTATGGTTCCTTATTTTGCTTATAAGAATATATCACGTACTTTATATAAAATTTTAGATATAAAAATACAAGTATATGTTCGTAACACGTTATAGAACTTTTATACATATATATATTTAAAATACATGAGTACTGTGTTCTATATGACTTCTGATGAGGAAGTCCTGTTAAACAATTAAGTACCCTGCAGGAGAGCATAGGCTAAGATTCACTGTGTTCCCTCATGCTGTGGACTCTGCAGCTGTACAGCCAGGATGGCAGTGTGGGAAACCAGAGTCCCACACATTTCTGGCTTCAGACAAAGGTTCATCCACATCACTGAGTCTAGTACAGTCCCATTCCTATCGGCAGCTTTCTGGAAATCAAACATGCCCAAGGACATATCCCACAACTTCACAGTGCTTATCTGTGTGTGGTCAGGAACATGAGACCCTCAAACAGTTTTTGATCAACTGCTTCTCTGAGATGGGCATGCATTCGTAGTAGGTTTAAATAATGACAAAATGGTTACTGTTTAAGCAAAGTAAAAGCGAAGAGATGGATGCACAGCGGCTTCCGGTGGGTGTAAGGCACTTTAATGCAGACCCCTGCTGGCCCAGTGAACCTCTCTGAGGTCATGGGGAAGGCTTGTGACCTTTGCCACGGAACAGGAAGCTGGGGCTTAGACTCTTGGAAAGCTTCACTTTCCTAGCTGTGCTATGCCAGTGACAGAGAGGCAGAGCCCATTGGGCTTTGAGGCACCAGTAGCCAAGGCTTTGGGACTCAAATCGTGCCCTTTCCATAACTCATTTGTCCTCTGCCACCTCTTTCTCTGGCCTGTCCCGCAGGTTGCAAAAGCGTGCACTATGACCTGGTTTTCCTCCTGGACACCTCCTCCAGCGTGGGCAAGGAAAACTTCGAGAAGGTGCGGCAGTGGGTGGCCAACCTGGTGGACACGTTCGAGGTGGGCCTCGACCGCACGCGTGTGGGCGTCGTGCGCTACAGCGATGCTCCTACCACCGCCTTTGAGCTGGGCCGCTTCAGCTCTTGCGAGGAGGTGAGAGCAGCAGCGGGGCGCATCCCCTACTACGGGGGCAACACCAACACTGGCGATGCGCTGCGCTACATCACAGGCCGCAGCTTCTCTCCGCAGGCCGGTGGCCGGCCAGGCAACCGTGCCTTGAAGCAGGTGGCTATTCTACTGACCGACGGCCGCAGCCAGGACCTGGTGCTGGACGCAGCAGTGGCCGCTCACGCGGCGGGCATCCGCATCTTCGCGGTGGGCGTGGGCGCCGCGCTGAAGGAGGAGCTGGAGGAGATCGCCTCGGAGCCCAAGTCTGCCCACATCTTCCACGTGTCCGACTTTGACGCCATCGACAAGATCCGTGGCAAGCTGCGCCGCCGGCTGTGTGAGAGTGAGTGACCAGGAGGATCCTAATGGGGCTTCCTGTCCGGTATGCCAGTCCAGAGGGAGGAAGGGGCCCTGGGCAGTAGCGGGGGCCAGCAAATGTGGGGCAGATGGCCCTTACCTGACCAGAAGCAATCGCCAGGTACCTAGTGATGTCCACACCCAGAAGCCCAGGAGGACTGTCTCATCCTCCCTGGGGACAGATGTGGAGGGTCAGAGGAAGGGGATTGGGATTGAAACAAGGGCATTTTAAGTCCCTACCCCACCTGTGAGATGCCCGAGGTCTCACCCAGTGTCATCCTGGTGTCCCAGATGGGTATGTTGAACAGGTGGGGTTAGTGCTTGCAGAGCCCTCACTGGAGCGTCTGGTGCATGGTGGCTCCAAGGGGATTCCAGGAGGCCAGCAAACAGATGCTAAGCAGCCGACCAGAGGAGGCAGAGGGCTGTGGACCTGCTGCCCTCAGAGATAACCTGGGGCCTCTAACTTGTTTGTCTGGAAATGTTCCTTATAGCTGAGGCTGGGGGTAAACCTGGGGGTATTGGGGTACAGGCAGATGGAGAGCTGATGGTTGATCCCAGCTGGTCATTGTGAGGACAGCGCCCTCTCAGAACAGGAAGGATGGAGGTCTTTTCTCTTGGTGCAGCCTGCCTCCAGTTTCTTCCCCCGCCTGCTTCACTGGGTGACTTTTGTTATTCCTGGATCATAATGGGTGCTGGATGACTTTCTCTCTAGGCCTGGTTAAGCTGTGCTTAGAAGCTGGTGTGGCCTGGGAGTGGAGTCTCAGCCTGTCTTGCTGACTACTGCAGGGCACTGAGCAAGCCTTGGCCGGGAAGTGCAGTGCTCACTAAATGAGGAATACAGCAGCCTTGGGGAAGGGGGGTGGGGAAGGGGCTGGCAGGGGCAGCATGTGACTCAGCAGGGATGTGTCTGGCTTGTAGCTGAGGCCCAGCAGAAACTCTTGGGTTCTTTATCACAATCTGACACATCTCTCTGCATTGCTTGTTTAATTTCCACTTATCTAACAGACACTTACTGGAGTTCTATTTTTTCTGATACTTCCTGCTGATTTCTGGAGCTATAGGAGACAAGTGAGATGTAGGTGCTGTCATTAGGGTGCTCCTGGTCTAGAAGGACAGCAAAGACAGAGGAGAAGAATGTGATTCTGGGGGTTGACACAGAACGAAGCATCAGGCAACCACTTGAGCCTGGTCCTCGTGGTGCGTGCTCAGGCTGTCTGTGAGGTGCTTGGGCTGTAAGGGAGTATGGGGCCTAAGGCTGCCACAGCACAGTCAGTGAAGTATAATAAATCTGAGTTCCTAGGGCCTGGGAGTGCACGTTGCTATTGCTGGGCTTGTCATATTGCTGTCTTCAATAAAGAAGATCCAAAAAGAAGATTTTGTTGGATTTACACATGGGTATGACATGGTTAGATCTGGGAATAGCAATAGGACAGCAGGAAAAATGCATTTTGCCCCTTGACAAGAAAGCTAGAGAAATGCCAAGAACTGGACTTTAGGTGAGATTGGCATTGATAACTAGGTCCATTTTATGGATGAGAAAGTTGATACGCAGAAGGCTAAGTGAAGGTAGCCTACACTCTAGTATGGGAGCAAGACATCGATGATGGACTTAACATGAGTGACTTAACTTGTCACTCATTATAAACTTGGGATAGGGAGCAGAATCCAGCCTTCAGCCTCTGCAGACTGGCTCCAGCTGCTGTGTCACCAGATAGCAAATATCCTCATCACCAAACTGAGCTCTCTATCAGGGACAATGCTCAGAGAACTGGTCCTAGGAAATTCCAGTCTAAGTGGCCTAAAGAGGTAAGCAAATTTATTTTCACAGGTGATTGGAAAGACAGATGTCAGAATGCTTCAAACATGAAATCAGGCCTTCTCTACTCTTTGTGGCCAGGTTTCTGCCTGGATGGTAATTCTGCTTCAGCAGATGTGGATGACATATGTCCTCTTCACCAGAGAGACTCAGTGAAAACTCTGGTTAGAGAAAAGTGAGATTATCCATGTGAAATAACAAGTGACCTTTTGAGCTGGGAACAGGACTGAGGGGAGAGAGGAGGTGAGAGGGCACACAAGACAACTTTAGTGTTCCTTAGTGCCTTGTGGGAGGTGGATACCATCCTTCTTCCTTCAAAGAAAGGGCTTTACCACACAGAGCAAAAGTGTCTAAGAGGAAAGGAAACAAATGCCAACCGACCCAGAATGACACATGTCCATCTTGATAACCTCAGGAAAAACTCAAAGATCCTTTAAGGATTCTCCAAACCCCTAAATAGAAGCAGAATTTAAATGAATGCTCAGTTGTCTGAGGGGAATCCATCTTTGTAAATACAGCTGGGAAATGAAGAGGGTCTGATCTATTCTGGTGGAAAACGAAGCAAAATTCTCTTACAATCACTTCAATTAGAAATGAAGCAAAATAAAATAAAAGCATCAACAGTGACATATTGGAAACATCTGGCAAGATTAAATCAAGAAGCATCACGGAATCCAAACACTAGTAATCCCTTGGCATAGATGTTTGTGAGTGACTGCACAGCTGATTTGAATAGGAACTATTCTGAATATGGGCTTCATGGGGATGATCTGGAAAATCAGACTAACAAAAGGGCGTTATTTTATGTACTTATCATTCAGCACAACCCATTTCATTCAACCCTCACATTTTGTGGTCGCCTTTACATTCAATTTATTCCATTCAATCGGTAGTCTTTAACAACCATGCATTGTAATAACATTCATTAAATTCAGTGAATTCACTCATTCATTCATTCATTCACTCATCAGCCAGACACAGTGAGTGGTTCCTCCACGCTGAGGCACACACCAGAGGCCCAGGATGATTGGTGGAATTGCTAGCCAATCTTTTTGTCCTTGAGGAACTCTTGTCCAGTTGAGGAGAGTGGCACACGGTTACACGATGGGGTGTGGACACTGGTTGCCACCCACATTTTATGTATGGATTAGTTTGTGTGCAATAGTGCCTGCCTCCACCCTTAAACTGTGAGCTTCACCGAGATGAAGTCCTTGGCTCCTGACCCAGAGCCTGGCATTTAGGACTTTTCTAATCATAGTATAAAAGAAGTCAAGGGCAGTGGCTTACAAACATCTTCCCTGTGCCAAGGGATTTCTAGTGTTTGGATTTTGTGACGCTCCTTGATTTAATCTTGCCAGATGTTTCCAATGTGCCACTGTCAGTGCTTTTATTTTATTTGGCTTCATTTCTAATTGAAGTGACTGCAAGAGAATTTTGCTGACATTGAAATCCGTACTTGTTGTTGAGATGCACGCATTCGAAGTACTTACACATGGTCCATCCACTGCCCAATGCTGAGAAGAATCTTCTGCAAATCTGAGTGCACACAATAACTGAGCTACTGATTTATTTATTTTATTTTGTCTTTTTGAGACAGGGTCTCACTATACAGTTCAGGCTGGCCTTGGACTCACTTTGTAGCCGAGGCTGGCCTCAAACTTGCGAATGATCCTCCTGCTTAGCCTTAACTGAGATATTTAACTTTTTCAGATTTTGGTGATCAGATATAATTAGTTAGGTTATAAAGATTGGTGCAAGTCTGGGAAATGCAGAGTGGGTGGGACAGAGCGAAACTCCCCCAAGATATTATCTTGTCAGACCCAACTCTGTGCTGATGAGTAGCTTTGAGGGGGGTCACTGTTACATCTGCACTGTGTGCCCCAGTGCCTCACTCTGTCCTCACCCTACTCATACCCAAAGTGGGTGTGCACATGGCCATCTTATACATGGGAACCACGTGCTGTGGCCTGTCCTGTCCAACGTGTGCTGGCTCCACAGAATGGCTCCACAGAATGGGCTGCTTCTAATGGAGAATTGCTGCAAGGATGCTATACACATAGGTTTTTATAGATTAGGTATAAAAAAGTTATAAATACATCTCATGAAATTTTGTATTGATTAGACATTCTAATTAGGTAATATTCTGGGAAATTGTATTAAGTATAATAGATTAGTGAAATATTTTTATCTTGTTTCTTTTTGTGATTTTTAATGTGCTTCCTGGAAAATTTAACTGTGTGTGTGACTCATTTACAGTTGCTTCTGGATGTTATACCTTGGAGGCGAAATCTTGGCTGCTGGAGGTGGTAGGTTTTGAAGTAGATGTGGAATTTCTACTTCAGTGGGTATAGAATTTCCAGTGCTTGGCTATGAGACCTTTTACTTGTATGATTTTTAACATGCTACTCAGTTACCCGGATGTTTAGCTTTCCCACTTCAAATAAACATCATCTAACTACCTTTTCCTGTACTCCACGTATAGTAGGACTGGAAATAATATGTGCTTTGTACCTAGTACAGTGTGGGTTTATGGGTAATAGCCATTGTTGCTGCTTCTCCTTTTCCTCTTCTTTTTCCTCCTCTCCCACTTCCTCCACCTCTTCCCTGTCCTACTTGTTGCTGAGGATAGCAGTGAAGAATGAAGCTCTGTTAGCCCCCCCCAAAGCCCATTCCCTCTTTTTCCATCCAGCTGGCCACAGAAAGGAGGAAGGGCAGCTCCAATGACCAGGAGGTTCTCAAAGCTGTGCTTCGGAGGGGAACCTGAGTCTCTAGACCTTACACGGGAAGAAACGGGCTGATGCCTGGGTCGGGGATGCAGAGGCTCTGGCCCTAAGGTGGTAGGAGTTGGGATCTGTGGGCAGAGACTGGCCTGGACTAGCATCCTAGCAGGGAGTAACCACATGGGCAGAGCAGAGAGCAACCAGCTGGAGTGGGAGTAAGCCCTGTGTTGGGCTTCCCCCTTCTTGGGGGAACCACAGTCAGGCTCCACTTAGAAGCCTGACTTATGTCCAGATGCTCCCAGATCACTGTGTACCTAGCTGTCCTCTGCTTCTCAGGACCCTGAACACTTTTGTGTAACCTTCTGCCAAGAGTTGTATTAGAATCCCAGCCATTGGGATTCTGGCTGCTGAATTCTTTGCCACCAAAGGCATAGCTAGACCAGTATAACTTGGCACTCATAACACTTTTCACTCCCACCTGTGTGACTTTCCCCATGACCACACTCATGCCACAGGTAAAGTGTGACCAGCCTTAAAGGGCAATTGATACTGCCTTATTTCTGACTTACTCTTGGGTGACAGTAGTTGAAGATTTGGGGTCAACACGTCCAGGTAGTGCAGCTGCCCAGCAGAGTGGTAGAGTGGGTAATATGACTTTGCTGCATTTGACCTCAGGTCCTGAGCTCTTACTGGCTGGTTGTATAACTTAGGAAGCATCTGTAAGTCTCAGCTTCATTGAAGTGTCACCTCATGCCTGGAAGGAAGGTCCTCCCTACTTTGTGGTCGATGACTTTGAGGGCACAGAGGCTACAGGGTGGCAGGGGGCAGGGCAATGTCTCTCAGTGTGCTTCTGGAATCCTCTTGGATGTGGAATTGTTGAGCCCTACTCTGGACCTTCCACAGGCCTGGCTTATATGTGGTGGTCACTGGGTGCCTGCTGAATTAAGCTAACCATGCTTGAAGCCATTGTTCCATTTGATGAATGAAAAAGGTACAAACTTAGGAGTGGAGTCAGCATGGCAACAAGGACAGGGACAGTGACCAGAATTATTGAAGCTGCATTTCAGGCATCAGACCCCACTAAGAGCTCCCCAGGGAGCTCATCTGAGGCCTTCTATGGTGGTGTTGTGGCTTTGTGCATGTCCAGGGAAGCTCCTCTTCACTGTGGTACCAGCTCCTGCTCTCTGAGATTCTCAGGGGAGCAAATCTCAGCCTCAGCTTCCTGCAGTGTGTGGGGTGGAGGCTGTGGACAGGCTCTGTAATTAAGAGCTCTCTCCACCCTAGATTGCCTTGTGGCCACAAAGCAAACTTTATATAGCTTATCGGGTCACTGTAAGTGGGCCTGTGGAATGCCACTTGGCCACAGCTGATGAGGCCTCCGCCTCCTTCTATTTTGGGGACATGTTGTGGTGGTCCTCACCCCACTGCACCCCACATAGGGACACTTGCTTTGAGCCTTTCAGCTCCTAGACTGTGGTGGAGATGTGGGTCTGAACTAGAGGGAAAGGAGGGCTCTCTTGTGCTGCTATAATACGACGCCTCTCTGGCTACATGGCTCTCACTCTCTCTCCTCTCTCCCCATGATGTGTCAAGGTTAGGTACATTCCTGTTCCAATCAGAGCTCTGGCTGCTGAATGCTCCGCTTGCACTATGACCACAGGTGGGTGGGGGAGAGACTTCATCATTGGGAGCAGATTAATTCTCTCATTTACTGTTTACCTGGGCCACCACAGACCTCACCTGTCCTTCTGCTTCTCAGGACTTGGGAAACCTCCATGCAGGCTTCTGCCAAGAGCCCTATTAGAATCCCAGCCACCTATCCTGCCATGTAAGACATGGCTACACTAGGATAGCTTGGCAGTCATCACTGATTTTCAGTAAAGTCACCCACGCATGACTTTTTTTACTGGAAATATGCGAGCCTGTAAAGCCGAGCTCTGCGTTCTGATTGGTGTGTGATGCTGGCGTTCGCGTCATACCCCTCAGTCTCTACCCCCACAGCGTGGGGTTAAGGGCTTCTCTCAGACCTGTTTACTACATGATGAGGGGGTAATCAGGCCGTGGGACCTGCTGCTTATATTTTTTTATTTTAAAGAGAAAACAAAGCAATAAAAACAATTATACAAAATTTCAGAAAAAAAATTAAAAAATTCAGAACAAGATAATAAGAGAGTAACAATGGTTAATACATTGCATATTGTTATCTTTGAAGTGATTGCTCACATTGCAAGATAAAAGCATGAAAAACTGATCAAACAATATAGGTGCAAATGTTTCTTTTCAATGAACTAAGAGAAATTAGTAATGTAACTACCTTAATATATATATATATATATATATATATATATATATATATATATATATATATTATATATCCTTTTCCCTTTCTTCTTTTCTCCTTGCCCCATTTCAATTTCTCTTTCCTTTTGAATAGTTCCTTCCTGTTTCACAATATCTATTGTACATTTTAGATCTTATTTATTCTTTCTCACACTAGGATGACAATATGATGTTTTTACATGCAATTCTGATTTATTTCACTTATGAATATGGTCTCAGGTTGCATCCATTTACCTGTAAAAGCTTCAAGTTTATCCTTCTTTATGACTGAGTTGTACTCCATTGTATAAAATACCACATCTTTTTCATCCATTCCTTGGTTGATGGCCATTTGGATTGTTTTAAGACTTGGCTATTACAAATTGTGCTGCTATAAACATGAGTGCACATATATCACTGTGGTATGATGTTCTTAATTCTTCTGGGAAGATATTCATAACTGTGTCAAATGAGACCGCTAATCCTAGTTTTCTGAGGGATCTCCACACTGATTTCTAACAGTGGCTGCAACCTGGTGCTTATTAAGGACTGGCCTTTGCTTCGTCCTGTGAGCAGCAGATAGAATACTTAACCTTCTCAAGGAATTAGCTCTTACATTCCAAGCCTAGAATTCCAAAACTCAGAGAGGCTGAGGCAGGAGGATTGCAAGTTCAAGAAAAGCCTGGGTGACTTAGTGAGATGCTTCTCAAAACATTATTTTAAAGCACTGGGGACATAGCTGAGTGGGAAGGCCCTGGGTTCCATTCCCAGAACTGAAAGACATATCCATTTGCATGTTTTTCTTTTTGAAGCCCCAAACATTTACACTTTCAGTAAATTACACAATGCAGGTTATTGGAAGTGAACTAAAGAGCCATTTATAGATGCTCTCTCCCAGCAATGGATCATTAAAATCTCTTTCCGTACACTTTTGGGTTACTGCTCAATGCACATTTACAGAACAGTATTCTCTTTTGGACATCACGCTGAAGTGCAAGGGTCACTGTTCTGAGTGAGGCATCTCTCTGTCATCCTACTTTAGGACAGCACTTTCAGGAGAGGAGACAGATAACAAAACACATTGTGTGACAGGCAAGGTGATTTCACAGTGGCAAGTGCTTTGAAGCAGACAAAGTAGCCATATTACCAAGTGCATGGTCAGGTCGGGTGGGTGGTGCCAGGGCAGCCTCTCAGGAGAGATTCTGAAGTCCAGCTCATGTTGTCACACAGCAGCTGCCTGCATCAAGGATGGTGAACAAGGCTCTTCCTAGGGAACCGAGACTCTGGGTGGAGGGCCGTGCTTGTAGACTTAGTAGCAAAATACTATTGCTCACATTCGCAGGGGCAGAGTTGAGGCCTGCCTTTGTGGCTAAACTTCTCCTAGCAGGAGGCCAGGGCAACCAAGTCTCTTCCATCAGCGAGAGGTGGGGCCACCCACTGGGCACTGTAGCCACCATTCTCCTGAGGGAGGACACAGTGCATGCCCATGGCAGGCTTTCGGCCTGGATGCTGGCATGTCTGGAGTCTTTGGGCACTGGCTCCTTCTGAAAATGAGTCTCATGAAGTCATCAAAAAAGCCACAACCCTGCCGGTGGCATCTTCCCCAGTGACCGCACCCTGTGACCATATGGCCTTTCCCAGTGTCCCCTTGGCCGTCTCTCTACCCAGCTGCTGTGGAGACTCCATGCAGGGCACTCACACTGTACAAGCACACATCTCTCACCTGCATACACTTCACACTGTGCATTCACACGCACACACACACACACACACACCCCACATCCACACCAACCACCATACATGTCTCACACTCACATAAGCATCACACCACACAGCTACACTACAACACGCACTTCACACCCACACTAACTCCTCACGCATACACACCATACCCACCTCAGATACACACTGCACATGTGCCACACGCACCAACAAACCTCACACTCACACATACCTCAGGTACATGACATACACACAACTCACACTCATGCTTCATATGCACACCACTCTGCACACGTACACATACCCCATGCACCCCACATGTACATACACCACACAAACCCCACTTGTACACATCACGACACACGTCACACATCCATGCACATCTCACACCACACTACCACATCCTCTTGCACACTTAAATCACATATACACATACCCTGCACTCATATAACCATGGAGACCCCGCCAGCTGTCCCTCTCAGTGAACCTGGTAGCCTTGGCTGTGGTTTTGGGATGCCACGTCCATGCCTGTGGCTTGGCACTTAGAACCACGATCAACCTTGAGAAGCCCTTGGGTTTCAGCCATGCCCTGTGCCTGGAGGTCACTGGCAGTTCCTCCAGGGAAGATTTGTTTTGCTTCTGGTCACCACCTAGAAACAGTCAGCTGGTTACTTAATTCTGACTATGTGCTGGGAAATTTTATTAGCAAATTACTGAAAATGATGAGAAACTAAAAAATATACCATTTATTTTAATTACTTCATTTTTAATATATGTATATAAAACCACTCTTTATTTTAATTACTCTACTTTCAATTTATATGTTTCACTGATGAGAAAACTGGTCTCCCTGCTCTGGACAGCTGGGTGCAGGTCTGTTTAATGGGTGACCTTGGCTGACTCCTGTCTCTGCCTGAAACCTCAATATGCAGTAACCCCAAGAAGAGACTGCTGCCAGTGGGCTGTGCACTCACTCGCTGGGAGCGGGAGAGTGCCCCCCTTTCAGTTTTCATAGCAAACGCATCTTATCTTACCTTCATTGCCGTACCCCAGCGTTTCTTCTCTCCTGCCTGCCTACATGTGCATTTATTTTGCTGCCAGGTGCTGGCGTATTATGACAGTGTGAATAACACTTTCTTTATGCCCCTGTGAATGTGACCCTGCAGGTTGCTTCTTAAGAAGAGGTTGGTATGTCAAAGCACTGGTGACAGTGTCACAGGCAAGGGGCAGTGGCATCCGACAGGTCTCTAATCCCCACTCCTTCCTCCTTGTGGACATTGGGCTGGTTATGTAGCTTCCTGCTGCTTCATCTATCCATCTCTAATGATCTAAACTGGTGCAGCGATCCTTATTTTGCAGAGTATCTGAGCACCTAGTGCATTAGTTCCGGGAAAGTGCTTGGTCCCGGTGGTCTGGGAGTGTGTATGCCCTTAGTATATACATTTACACATAATGTATGTAAGTGGATCTTAGAATAACAAATTATTAATTATTTATGTCTGTGAGTTTTCAACCAGAAGAGAAAGTGATCATATGGCAAATCTTTAACTGAGAGTAGTAGTTCTCATCTTTGAAGATTATGATGATGATGATGATTTAGTCTCTCCTCCTAAAGTTGCTCATGGAAAGTGTTTTTCCTAGCTTCTCCTTCTCTGAAAGGGAATGCCACACATATACCACATCTGTTCACTTATGCCGTGGGTGGGATGCTGTTCTAAAAGGCCACAGACCATGACAGTAGCTTATATACTTCCCCTCACTTCAGTGAAAACATTTGCCCTGGAGGCAATGGGGTGCAGCCCTCTGTGAGCAGTTGGCCTAGGGCAGGGAGAGGACCCCAAAGGACCCAAGGAGCATTGGAGTTGGACCCTGTCTCTTCTCTCTCAGTGGCTGTCTCCTTTTAGTGTCAGGTTTAGCCAGTGGACTCAGGTTGAAAAAGCTGAACCTGGCTTCTCTGTTTATTTGGGCCTATGATGTTATGGTTTATGTCTAGATATTCCCTTAAAGCCTTATGCACTCCCATGTAGGACTTTGGGGAGGTAATTGGATCACAGTTGCATTATACTCATCAGTGGATTACTCTACTGATGAGTTTAGATCTAAATGTGATGTTGGAAGGTGAAGCCTGGTCAGAAGACGAGGGTCATTAGGGATGTGACCTAGAAGGGTCTATCCCCCTCCTTTTTCCCTTGGTCTCTCTCTGCTTCCTTCCTGCTATGCTAGGAGCAAATGTCCTCCACCACGCACCTCTGCCATGCCATCCTGCCTTGACTCAGCTGGCTATGGACTGAAACCTCTTCAAACTGTGAACCGAAGTAAACTTGTCACCCTTTTAAAATTGTGGGTGTCAAATATTATGTCCCATTGATGATACAGTTAATTAAAACACACTACTCTTTTTTTTTTCTGTAGTACTGAGTATTGAACCCAGGGCCTTCACGTGCAGCTACATGTTGGCCTATTTTGGTTTTGAGACAGGATCTCACTAGGTTGATAAGACGCACAGGCTGGGCTTGAACCCATAGTTCTCTTGCCTCAGCCTTTCAGAGTTCTGGGATGACAAGAATGTGCCATACATGTGACTTTGACACTTTTAACCTGTGGTTTTCCCTCCATAGTGAAGGCCGAGTTTGCGCGGCCTGCTTTGTAGAGCACGCATGTGAAACCTTTGTTCCCCGTGCGGCCTGGCCTACAGGCTCATAGGAGCACTTGCCTCATGCCTCCTATTGGCATCACAGTGTCATGAAGACAGCTGAGCTAGTGTCAGAGGGTCCCCAGTAGAGTCCTGGCTCCACCACCTGCCAGCCAGGAGCCCTGACCAGTAACCTTACCTCTCTGGGGCTTAGTTTACTCTTTTGCAAAGTTGACGTGACAGTTACCAATCCAGCAAATACTTGTTTGTGGCTCATACTGTTACTGTTATGGTTGTTAGTACACTTACTATTTTTGTGACAAGTCCGTATGAAAATACGAAATCAGTGTGCCTCCAGTGATGTATCTGGGCTTGAGATCTCTGTCACAGGAAGGGCATCTACAGAGTCTAGAAATTCATGTGTCATGAGTTTTGTAAGAGGAACTGCTGCCTTCAGGAAGGGAGGACCTTTCTTGATCTAATGCAGCAGATGGCAAATGATAGCTGGCAGGCTGGATCCAGCCAAACATTAGCTTCTATAAACTCTGCTTGGAATACTGCTACGTCAGCTCGAGAGCATGTTTTCTACGCTGCTTTCACCCTGCAGTGGAGAGTTGAGTGGTTGGGGCTGAGACTGCTAGTCTACAAAGACTACTGTTTACTCTCTGGTCCTTTCCTGAGTTTGCTGACCCCTGGTGATGTGCTCTTATGGGATAACGGAATCTGAAGTCACTGCCACTGGCTCCCAGGTGACCTTGCATACTTTGTTCCCCAGGCGCCCCAGTCTCTTCCAGGGATGCTGAGTGGAGGGATGCAATGCCCCCTCCAGAAGGCTCCTCTTCCTTCCTGCGTCTTCATTAGCATCAAATGCAGCCAGCTGCCACCCTGGGTGCAGCAGTTAAGTACAGGTTCTCCTGAGCCTGTCATTTTTCTGGGTTAACCACTTCTTTAAAATTCTTACACTATCCCAGGTCTCCAATATGGACTGATGACCCTTGGGACTGGAAGGGGTTTTGAACTTCGCTGTGAGTCAGCAGCACCCTCCCTCACCACTGCCATGTCACCCTGGTCCTGGTGCGGTCCACGTGGAATGCAGACTGTGTTCTCCCCTGTGTGATGATCCCAGTGGCTGGGGTCATGTCAGGCCCGCGCATGCAGGGCTGACTATGAGCTTAACGTTGTGGTTTTAGGTTTGAGCGGACAGAGGGGTAATATATGGTGGCCAGCACAAGTAAATTGGTATTAGCAGAAAGTATATATGTGAATGTGTATAATCTATTATAAATACATGTTTATATAAATATTCATCTTTATAATTAAGTTCATGGGAGAATTTTGCATTTCTGAGTATTTCTCTTGACTTGCAGCTGACTTTGTCTTAGCTAAACTATCAGAGTGTGAGTGGGGACACAGTGCTAGGTGATTTCTCAGGGCTTTCCAAGAAACGTGGTTGATTAATTGTGACACTTCTGATACAAGGCTTGAGGGAAACAGTGGTCAAAGCTTGTGGCCTAGGGGACTTGCTTTTTGTCTGTTTTTTTCTTTGTACTTTTGATTACATTGACTTTGGTGTCTTTGAATTCACCCATGCATAAATGCACACATAAATATACACACAATCATATAAACATAGACACATAGACATTCATGTTCATATATATATATATATACACACACACACAAAGACACACACGGACAAACCCATAGCACAGGCCCACTTATAACACACTCAGATGCACACATCTGGATGCATGCATGGACATGCACATCAGAACTTTCTGCAAGTTCCTTCCATGACATTAAAAAGTAATATTTAGGACATCAAGATCTGTCTTCCTGCCTGAAACTCTGTAAGAACTTATATGCAGTTATCTGGAAAAAAACAATTCTATTAAAAATACACCTTTGCCTTTTGCGTATCCTTGTGAAATGTGTACTCACATTTTCTAAAAATCGCATCAGTCCATTTTCCTAGATACGGTGACAGCCACATGACCCCGGTGTCTGCTCATTCATTTATGACAGGTTCTGATACACCTCTGATTTGATGAGAGAGTATCTGCAGACCATGTCTATCCTAAGTAAGCCTGGGCCCATCCCTACTTCCTCCCACATTTCTGCTTCAGGAGGGGTAGACAGAGCCTGGAGAGACAATAGAGTGGTCAGCTGGAACTGCACCTTGGGTCACAGTGTGCACCTGGCTCCTACCCCTGCCTCTGCCCCTCCTTCTTTGCTATCATGCATTTACTCAGGAAGTGAGCATGCATTTCCCCAAAGGAGGTGAGGGTGATCTTCTCAGCGTGCTTTCTTTGCACATCAGGACTCAGAAGCCTGATAAAATGGGCTGCAGAGACTTCAGTCCATTCACACCAGACCTTGCCTGAGCACTGGAGAGGGGTGTTCCTGGGGTTAGGAGGGAGTGGCACGGGCTGGGGTCAGCTTCTTGCCTCTTGCGTCTTGTAGATCTGACAGGGAGGGACACAAGCACCTCTTAGAGAACTGTGGTGGTTTCAGAGTCAGATAATCATCCTGTGCTGCATTGTCACTCTGTATCCATGCTGGCAGTGAGGTCTAGGCAGAGCCACTGTGACGCCCAAGGTTCTATTGATGGGAGCCCACAGATGGCTCCAAACATCTACCAAGAAAGAAGAGGGAGCTAGCATTTCTCTGGTGAGAACCTTTAGAAATTTGGCTGGGATAGTGGAGTATTTTAATTTTTTAAAAATCTTAATTATGGCGGTTTATATCAAGGTTAAACTCTTCAATGTGTACTAGCAGACTTGAGTTTGAGTTCCTGGATTTGACTTTCGTTGCCCCTACTTCTTAGTCTCTGGTGCTGTGTTTCAGTATCTGTAAAATGGGACAACACTCTCACCTACTACTGTGAAGATTAAATTTACTCAGCTAGGAAACGAATTCAGAGAAGTGCCTGGCACCATAAATGCGAGGTATCTGATGACTTCAGACCTTACCTGATGCCTAGGTGCCCTGAAGTTGACTGAAATGCTCTCTTAGTTTTTGCATCTGAAATATTGGGATGATAAAACAACTAAAACCAAAGCAAACACCCTTGAAGCCTTACCCCAAGCATTATATTCATCGATTGAGAAAATATTGATTGAACACTTTCCATGAGCCTCAAGTTGAAGGTCGCAGGACTGCTGAAGTTTACATGATAAACAAACTGATGGCAAAATTATCACTTAAAATTATAGATGGAAATCGCAGCAGGAAATTATAACAAGTGCTTTTTTTGGACATGCACAAGGGAGAATGGATTAGAAAAAAGAATAAAAGGTTCTTCTTAGGTCAGGTGGTCAATGAGGCCTCTGAGAATACAGCAGGAAAGGGCAGGAGAGCTGTTTTTGCACCAAGCACTGGGATAAGCCTCTTCCTCAGCCCCTGGAGCTGCTGGTGGAAATGGAAGAGGAGGAAGTGGAGTGTGGACAAAGGCCAGTGGCCGCAGGGGCCTGTGGTTCCAGAAGAACTTGGTTTGATTCTGAGCTGAGCACAAGCCAGGGAAGACTGCCTTGCTTTGTTCTGAACCTTGTAATGAACAATAGGAAATGTGCAGGTAAGGAAACCAGCCTTAGATGTGGAGCTTGGCGACTTTTCACCAACCGCATGTTTTCTTCTGCCCCACTGGAGGGACTAAAGCGAGGGAGGGCTGATACCTTATTTAGGATTCAAGCTCTCCTGCCTGTAGATGACACCGATTGCTGCGACAGGACAGAGAACCAAGAAGAGCAGCCAGAAGGGGCAAAGATGTGGTTCATGTGGAATCATGAACGGAGATGTGGTCAGAGAGCCCGTCACAGAGAAGTGGTCTCGGAGGAACTGAGACCACAAGGGTTAAGTGACTTGTTTATGGCCAACCAGGAGGAGGAGGAAGGGGAGCAGAGCCACGTGCCTGGAGCTGAGGGTGAAGCTGCCCTCCTCGCGTGTGTTGCGTGTAGAGGACTCACAACCTTGGAGAGGCACAGAGGCAGCTGCTCCTGCTGTCTGGTCATCACCAACCCACTGCTCCCCCTGAGGCCCCTCAGAGGTGACTGCAGTCTCTGTTTCCAGGTGCAGCACCTCCAAAAGGAGAGCATGAGGACCACGGGTAGTGGTCTACATCTTGAGACCTCACCTTTCCTCCCCTGATCCCAGCCCTACCTATAGACATGGCTGCTTCTCTTTCCACCTGGCAGCTGTTACCTCCACCTTCACCAAAACTGTCTCAAGGGCAGCCTGTGCCCAGTCCAGGAGCCCCTCCAAGAGCCTGTGGGTCATGGATAGGAGAAAGTACCAATGACTGCCCAGTGATTTGGGACTGATGGGGTTACTTGGCCTTGGTGTCTGCTGCCACATGGTGTCCAGAGGGCCTGACAGGACCCTCTCCTGGGACACTGGGTTTCTTATCCCTGTGGTCAACCTCTGTCACTGGGGCTTGTCCCTGTGAATGGACACAAATATGTCTGATCCCTGGCTACTGGCTAATAGAGAGAATATGGCTGAGACTAGCAGTAAACATCTCCAAACGGATCAGGGACACTGTGAGTGAAGCCTCGAAAAGTTTGTTCCTGCTGAACTGATGAACCTGTGGTTAGAGCAGGTTGGAGTCTGGAGAAGCACAGACTCCAGGAGGCAGGAACATCCCTCAGGGTGGTGCTGGGGCTCAACCAGCCTATTCTGGGTTCTCTAGACACCAAGGAGCAGCGGTTTTGTCCATAGACTTGGAGTGACCCAAAGTTAACACTGGGCCTGATGTGGCCTCCGAAGCCCCTCCCACCTGTCCCACAGGAAACCACTTCTCTTTAGAGCTAAGTGAACTATCCTGTGAGCCCTGGTCTGCATTCCTGTAATCCATGCACAACTTGCTTGCTCTTGATTCAATATTTTTCAATCTCATCAGGCAGAAGGAAGGTGTTGGATTTGTCCCCACTCCAGTCCTGGTACCCGTGTTACCATCCTTGGGGACTGCTACCTTGGGCACAGGCCCTAGCTCCTGGGAAGGAGGTAGTGCCTCAGGATGATGGCCTGGTGGGCTGGGTTTGGCATTGTTTCCTTGGGCACCTTGGGTTCCATGGCCAGAATCTCCAGGAGCTCATGGGAAGTCTGCAAGGTGTGCACGGGCTTTCCTGTCATGAATGCGGTTCTCCTGTGTTCTTTCCCCTAACTCCCTCAGAAGTTTGATTCTAGAGTTAAGCAGACCAAGTCTCATCATCTGAAAAGTCTGGGTGCCCCTACAGATAGCACTGGGTTCTTTCCCTGTTCAGGAGCAAACGGATCAGGGACACTGTGAGTGAAGCCTCGAAAAGTTTGTTCCTGCTGAACTGATGAACCTGTGGTTAGAGCAGCAATCCTAGGTCCTAGGTTTGCATTAGAGTCAGAAGTTGACTGCCATTGTCCACAGGATGATTTTTCCATAAATTAGAGCAGGAGCTCATAGTCCCATCCCTAGAAGGTGATGCCCCTTGGATTGGGCTTTATGGGAAAATAGTGGTGGGCATAGTGCTGTTTGCTGGAGGCACTGGGTCTGTGTGGACCTTGGGGGTGATGCTGGCTAGGTTTTGTCTTTATTTTCACGTGGTGCGTCCTCTATAAAACCAGAGGATTTGGCTACAGTGTGAACTGGACTTTCTGCTGATCCGGAAGCCTGATTTTCTGCTGTCAGGGCACAAGATTCCAGGTTGGATACCTTCTTCACTGATGGTCTCCTGGTCTGCCTCACTGGTGGTCTTCACTCTCCTGTCTGTCTTCTGATTGCGAGACTGCGGAGACCAGGGGGCAGCTTTTGGAGTAGAACATACCAGGTGTCCTGGGAGGGAGCTTCGCATTAAAGGAAAGAGGGGGTGTTTGGGAGCAGATGAATTCTTTTGCACTTTCCCTTAAGAAATCCCTCCCCTTTCATTAATAATGGTATGGGTGGACCTGGAGGGTGTCTCTATAGCCAGACACTCAGAAGTAAGGGAAGAGAAGGGCGAGTCACACAGCTGCAGTCCCTGTGTCTGCCACGGCATTTTCTTGAACCTGCTCCAGTCTGGCTGCTGCCTCATCACTCGGTACCAATGACCTTGTGTTTCCCAGTGCCATGTCAGTGATGTCATCATCTTACGTGACACTGCCCGGGCCTGACTCTGTGCACAGCTCTCTGCTACTGGAATAGCAAGCACACTGTTGGCCTTGCTTTTCCTGGCCTCTCTTCCTTGCTCCCTTTGCTGGTGCTCACTCCACCTGACTTTCAGGGTTGGAGGCCCAAGACCAGGTCTGCAGACCTCTTCTTTTCTCTCTCTCTCGAACTGAACAGTGTCACCATGCCCAATGTTTAAATGCTGTCCATGCTCAGAAAACTTCCAAATTCAAGTCCCCAGCTGGGACCTGTGTCTTGAAATCTGGAAGCCAGGGTCATAGATCCAAGGGCTTTCTGAATGTGTAAAGACATCTCAAGGGGAAAATGTCTAAAACTGAAATCAAGGTACATACGTCCAGGGTCCTGGGGCACAGGACAGCCCACTTTCTTTCTCAGCCACTCCGTATGGCAGCTAGTATGGCAGCCTGCTTGTTTGGCTTTCAGGGGAGAGTCAGGGTCTGTCCATCTTTCACCTTCCCTGCCCCCAGCACATCGCTCCCGGTTGTGAGGGTGACCTTCCCACTGATCTCTGCTTCCATCTCCGCCTTGTCCTTACCGGAGCCCTCAACAGAGGGAACCTTTTTCCTGTGATCATCAGTACGCTCTTTTACCCCTTCCATTTCCTCACTGCTCTTCCTCTTGTTGATTTGCCCCACCAGGGTGTCAGTGGTCCTGCCACTAGCTTGGCTGTCCAGTGGGTCGCTCTGCTTCTCTCTTTTGCTGCTGTCCTCTGTCCCCTCTTTCAGAGCTCAGGGCAGACATCCAACCCTGGGGCTATGTACTGATCACTTCATGCATCTAGTGCTACTGCTTCATATGATCGCACCTCTCTGGTGGATGTAGCTCATGAGGTCAGGTAACTTGATATTTTGCCTCTTACTTTATACCAAAGATCAAGTCAGTACCAGGTACATAATTGGAACTCATTACATTTTGTGAAAAAAAGAAGGTTCTGAGTCTGAGAGGTGACAGAAGGTTATGTCTTGGGCTACAAGGGCTGAGTCACTGTTCATTCTTTGAGCATAGATACCTCAGCGCCTTGAGGCATCTGGTCTAGCTGAAGGCTCTGCTTATCTCCAGTGTCCCACTGAGCTTCCATCTCCTCCTGTCCCTCTTGGTGACTCCTCCTGGGGCTGGGCCATGGGATATACCCCAGGAGGAAAGTAGCTTCAAGGAACTCTTGGGACATTTACAGTCAGGAGGGTGGGCTGGTACTGTTGACCCTCCCTGGCTACTGATCCTCTCTGCCAGAAGTGATTTGCCTTCTACCCAGATTCAATATATTTCCCTACTAGTTGCTGGACTCTCTATGGCCTGAGTTCTAAACCCCACCTTGGGTTACATGGCTTTCCATCATCCACCACTTTCTGTCACTCCTCTTTCTGCTCCTGTCACTTCAGCTGCAGGGTAGCCCCAAAACTTCAGAGACAAAGTCCCTTACAGCCTCAGTTTGCATCTGCTTGCCCTCCTCCCATTTACTCTTCTCTGGGAAGAGCTCTCAGCCTGGATGTGGCTTACTTCTGAGGTCTTCCTGGCCCAACATATCCAGTGTCCATCCTAATACCCTCAACCACCACATGGTGACATGCAAACACTAGAGGGAAGGAGCCATCTCACCTGTGCATTCATGTGGTGGTTCTTGTTCCGTGAGCTGAAGCACATATGCTGGATATTTGGGAAAGGTGTGTTGCCTAGAGGAATGAAGCAGTGAGTGGAGGAATGAGCTCATGTTAGATGCTGGACATTGTGTCCAGAATGTTCCATCCACTGTTCCATTTAAACTTTAGGACAGCCCCAGATAGGGGAAATGTTAACTGCTACATCTGCTTCTAAGTTTAGAAGCATACAGGGTAGCTTGCATGGAAACAGTGAGGCCTCCCATGAGCCCAAGTCTTCCTCCTAACAGCCTTGGGGACCTGTCTTCCCTTGGCCTGGCCTTTGTCAGTTCTCCTAACCCAGAAAACAGCCTGTACTCCAACTGGGATAACAGTGCTTGCCCCCTCCCCCAGCATCTTCTTTTGCTAATTTCTCTCCTGCTCTGATCTCCAGGGAAACTACAACCTCAACTTCCTTTGAGAAGTTCCTAGCCATCAGAGCCCTTCCACTCCCCCGTGCTACACCTGCTCTTGCTGAGACTGTAGCCAAGAACGGTAGAAGTGGACAGGCAATCAGTGCTCACAGCTGCCAGAGAGCCCAGGGGAGCAGTTTCTTTCTGGCACTGTTTGATCTGCCAAACATTCTGGCGTGCTGCCTCTAAAATACATAAACATTCCTCAAAACACTTGGAACCCTAGCCATGCCTTTCTCCCTCCCTAAGGACCTGGGGGATGTGGATGACCTAGCCAGAGGCCCTACAGCTTCTGCAGAGGAATCTGTTGCCCAAGCACTTTGACATAGAAGAGAGAGAGAGAAGCCAGGGCCATCCCGAAGGTAAGATCCAGACAGGAAGTGGAGGTGGAACTGGACAGAATAGCTCAGTGTCACCTTTGCATCTTCTCACAGGATCCACACGGTGACCCTGGCATGTGTTTATTAGTGCATCATGCTGGCCCACCTTTTTACCAACTAGGAATGCTACTTGTTCAGCTTTGACATGCAGATAATAGTATTTTTCGTGCACAACTGCAGAGGATTAAATGAGAGCTTGTACATGATTCTGAGACTGTGTAGTCACTCAGTGTTGGGGTGATCGTTATTTCACACTCTGTGCTTTCTGTGGCTAAAATTGTGTGAATAGTGGTTCAGAGTTCAAATGCTTATGTCTGATTCTTTAGGCTTACTTTCTGCCTCTGCCATTTGCTAGCCATGTGATGGCAAATAAATTACTTAACCTCTCTGTGCTTCGGCTTCACATGTATAAACCGACAGATCCATGCACTCAGAGTGAGTGAAGAAGACCTTTGCATGAATGAGGATTATTCAAAGACAGAATGACAAATTCTTCAGTAAGTAACAGGTCGGTCATCTGTCAGGGCAGGCTTTGGGGAGGACTTGAGTCCCTATTGGCTAAGTGACCCTGGACAGGTTCTGATCCTGGGAGAGGCTATTTCAAAACAAGGGCCAAATTGGGAGCCCTTGTGTTGAATTACTACTCACTATCTCTGTGGCCTTGCAACGTTTACTGACTTCAGACTTCTGTGTCTATAAATGTGAACACCTACTCAGTAAAACTATGGTGTGAACTCAAATAAATATGCTCCTGTATGTCACATGTTTATGGCAATGCCTGGTGACAGAAAGCCATCTACATGCATCTTCTAGTCTGCAGAGAACTATGCTCCCCAGCAGAGGAGTTGAGGAACCCAGATGTAATCCACACAATATGCTCTACACAGGACCTGCACCTGTGGCCACTCAGTCCTCAGGAGCCATTAGAGTTTCCATCTTTATTAACATTGTCCCTGGGGCCCTTGTGCCTGGCAAAGTGTCTGCCATATCTCCAAAGTGGACAATTCCTTGCTGGCCTCTGAGCAGCAGAAGAGAGCTATGTGCTCAATGGTGTCTGATTATAGTCTCCCCCCAACCTGGAATGCCACGGTCAGCTGCACTCAGTAATGGCTGCTTTCTGTCTGGTCTCCAGGCACATTGCTCCCTGCCCTCTACTGATCTTCCTCTGTTCTGCCAACTCAACTCCTAGATTCTAATTCAGGTAGGCATTTGTTCAAATACAGACACTGCTTCTGTCTGGTGAGTTGCTTAGATTGCCTTATGTGTCAGTTTTCAATATCTGTGCAACAGGAAGACCATCTACTTGGCAAGATGGAGGTAGAGGATGAAATCCTAGTTCATGATACTGGCACACAGTGGGTACAATATAACTGCCAGTATTTCTTCCAAGATGGAGAAGCTTCTGAATGACAGCACAGGGTGGAATAGTTGTGTGTTCTCCGGGCAGATCCATGGCTGTGTTGACAAAGCACAGGACTCCAGAGACAATCATGTACAAAGCCTTCCTTTCCCTCAATGTGCAAACACATACTACCCTTTCACATCTGGTAAGCTGAGGACAAATTCAAGTGTTTTTCTAGAAAGATGGAAGTAAATGTCTCGGAGTTCCCTTTGGAGCAGCAGCTCCAATCAGCCAGTAGCTATGGGTGCCTGGTGAATTGGGAGAGGTAGCTGTGTTCTCTCCAGAAGTCTGGGGCATTTGTTTCTGTTACCTAAAGAGTGAAGGAAAATGAATGTCAGCAAGTAGGAGGAAATGTCATCTTTGTAGTCACTCATTTCTGTTACAGGATTTGGGGTTGCCTCACCTGGGGTGATGGCCTGTGTAGGGGGTCTGCATTTCATGGGTATGTCTCTTGTTGAATCTTCCCCAAGAATATTGGTGAAGAGGTCCCTGAAAAGGAACTGAGTCAAGAGAAGCAGATTCAGCAAGCTAGTTTATCAAATGTTGAACATGCTACATGCTAAGTGAAGCAGTTTTGTCTTACTGAGGATACTATGGTCCGAGGAAGGAAAGCAGACAACTCAGTGAAGGCTAGTGTCAAGTGATAAGCACCTATACTCCCAAGGACAGGGACAGACAGCTCTGTCAAAGATCAAGTGCCCCAGGACTAGGTTGGTTTCCTTTTTGTTTTCCTATAATTTGGGGAAGTAGTTAAGTGTTGTTGCCTAACAGGGTTTTCTGTCTATTAAATACTCTGTCAGGAGGGGAAGTTTTTGAAGTTGCACCATCTTAGCCAGAGTGAACATGGCAGCCATCCCCTGCAAGGGAGATCAAAACCACCATGCAAGTGTATGCAAATGAGGTCTAGTTGGGTCAAGTCGGATCTAATGGTCCTACATGGGGCCTGGGTCCCCTAGGTAGACATGTGTAGACCCCAGGCTCATGTAACTGCAGAAGGAGTATCTGGAAGGGGCTAGATGAGCCCTCTCAGGAAGCTGTGCACTCAAAAGCTCATCCTCTAACCCTATCTCATTTTGAGCTAACTCCTTACTGTATCAAAATTTCCTCCTTTGTGTTCTCATGTTTTCAGAAGGAACATTAAGAACTTATCTCTGTCCTTAATTCCAGAATGGCTGCTTCTGTGAGTCTTGAATTGTTCTCTACCAAAACCTTACTGTTGGGACAGTGAGGGGAACCTGGTCTGTAGGTCGCTCCTTTGCCCAGAGTGTGGTGCCTGGATTCTCACCACTCCATTCATTGTCCTCAGATATCCAGAAAGAGGCCCTGTCCCTAGTCAGTCCTGTGCCCAGTACAGCTCCCAGGAGGGGAAGGGAAGACTGTGGATGTGGAGTGTAGACAGTCCACAGCAAAGATTAAAATACATCTGAGCTGTTTCCTATACTCTTTCCCCAGGCTTGGGGTTGCTGGTTTGGGGGTTCCCATTTTCTCATATCTCTTGGGCAGTTCCCCAACATTATGTACCCAAGTGAAGGAGGACAAAGGGAAAGTAGAATTGCCACCCCATCTACCTGTCACCCCCTTGCATCAAGGACATCAAAAGCCTGTGATTTGACTGAGAAGGCCTCCGTCTAGCTACAGTGAACTTCTGTTTCCTTGGTTAGAACCAGGCCAGGTGTCCATCCTTAGGTGTAAGGAACCTGGAAAGATGGGCACAGAATAATCCAAATTCACTTAGACTGACGAACTACTGGAAACTGCCTTGAACTAAAGTGGTATATCTTTAGCTGAAAGTGGGGAGTAAGCACATGTCTCTGGCAGGAACCTCAGGGTCCATGGAGTCTTCTCACTGGCTCATCAAAATCTTGGTGACCCCATTCCTGGCTTCCCTGCACTCTACTGTCCATTGTCTCTTTCTGCACTTGGATATCAGTGATCATTTTTTGCTTGGGTTGAATGGTGATATTCTTGGGGATATGGAAGGAAGCTGTGCACCATCCAGGTATAGGGACTCCTGCACCCCAGGGACAGTCATACTGAATAATGACTTGCATGTTCCTTCAGCTCTGTGATGCCCGGTTCCTGAGGAGGGGTCCTCACCCAGACAGGTAGGAGGGAACAAGACCCAGGAGTCTTTGAAAGCTCAATAGAGTTTCAAATCCAAGAGAAAGCATCTTGTAGCAAGGGATCAAAACAGTGTCACACAGCTTTGATGCTATTTGCCCTTTCTTGTTTGGGTTCTGTCCTATAGTCAGTCCACAAGTGGCCAGAAGGCAGGGACTGTGACAATGTGTCATCCATTTCTGTGTCCCTAGATTGAAGTCCATGTTTAGAGCTTTTCTGAATCTCAGTAGAATATTTCAGTTTGGTAAACAAGTGAATATGGAAATGAACAGATGGGTTACCCAGGATGCAAAGCTATCTTGGTCACCAGGAATTGGAACATGGTTGAGAGGAGCTTGAGAGCTGAGCTGACCTTCCTGCCAAGCAGGTGTGGCCTAGGACCCCGACCCTTCTGTGGGGAAGTCTGGCTGGGGAGGTATTTTGGGAGCCATTTGTCCTGATCTAACAAAGTAAGCTATAAATCACCCTTTGAGCCTTTTGAATGTCTGAGGCTTAGTGATGGCCCAAAAAAGGATTAAGCAGTTGTTTTGGGACTGAGTCCTTAAAGCAGTTCGGCAAGCTCTACATTCTCCAAGACTATCCCTCTTTTCTGTGTGTGGTCTTCAGATTGACCTTGATGCTTGGTAGGAGACCCAGGTCCTCTGTCGGGATATTTGCCTCTGTGACTCAGTGGTGCAGCCTCTTCTGAGCTCCAGCTGTCAGTCTCCAGAGACTGACTCACTATCTTGGGTAGGCCCCTGCTGGTCACCTCCTTCTGTATTTTAAACACAGTTAAATGACAGGCAGTCTCCAGGCAGACTGCCAGAGTTAAAGCCATTGATCGCCACCCTGCAGCTGCCGCGGTTCCAGGGTGGAGCTGTCTAAATATTGCCCAGCGTCTGCACCCTCTCTCATATTTCACACTAGACGGACAGTTTGACGCTGTTTCCAAAATAGCCCCTGCCACGGGCTTGTCAGACCTGCTGATGCCTTTAAAGATAAACATTAAAAATACCTCTTCCCAATCAGGAACCGTCTCATTTTTCCCTTCAGTGCTGATGAGTTAGGACTGGCCCCATAGTCCCACGCTGAAATGTTTGTGCCCCTAGATAGGAGAAGCTGTCTTTGCATATAGAGTTGGTGCAGTGGTTAAGACCGCTCTGTGATTCTGTGTGATGAAAATAATCATGGAGGAGACAAACATTGCTTCCCGGGCAGGTTGAACTACCTATGGCTCGCCAGCCGACTTTAGCAGATTGGAGAAAGGGAATCCTTACCTCAATCCCAGGGTTCTCACGGGCTTGACCTTGCCCTACCCCCAGACCAGCTCTGCCGCAGGTTTGTGTTCAAGATCTTCCTGCCAAGATGCTCACGGGGAGACAAGACTCAGGGACCCCTCCCTGCCTCTGCCATTCAGCTGTTGGTCCTAGAGCTACTGAATGGACCCTGTACTTTGAAGTTCAGAGCTGGGGCTCATTCATTCTCACAGACTTAGACCAAAACAGTTTTATTTTTTAAAAAAGTAAGGTTTACAACATGGTAGCATCTTACTTACTTTCCCATACAAAATATCCAACTCCCTCTATCTAGAGGCATAAACATTACAGCATGAGACCGCGAGCCCATGCCTAACCCGTCATCACAGAGGGGTCAGGTGTTTTGTCCAAGTTAAAGTTTGTAGAGGTTTCAACCCGTAGTCAGCTGGCTCCACCTCAGGGTAGCACAGCAGAGGGACAGTGCAGAAGAGAAACAGCCCATGGCATAGCAGGAAGCGAAGTGTGCCATCAAGGGCGAAAGATGGATCTGTGTATCTCCAGGCCACACCCATAGTGACTCTCCTCTTTCTCTCAGGCTTCACCTACTAATGTCACCCCCAGCTCTACACCCATCAGTGGAGTAACCCAGTATCCATGATCTAGGCATCTCCCCAAATCCTCACTTGTCAGTGCATGAGGCTTTGGTGGTGGTGGCGGCATCCGGATATAAACTGTAACAGGGAGGATAACTATTTTTGGTGTGACTTGCTCCAGTACTTTTGTGTAACTGAGAACTGGTGCTTCTTCTGACACATGAATTCTCCTGGAATTGTACCTGAAGCTTCATAAGGTGACGTGAGGAACACTTTTCTGGTCTGCCTCAGATACTCCTTTGTCCCGTTTTGTGAAGACTCCCTACTACTCAAAATTTTATATGTATATTTCCATACCTTCACACATGAGGATTCCTCATCTGTATGGCATGTATCACTATTCCCAGAAGAAAAGCCTCTCTGGGAAAGGCTTCCTGTCTTTGGCAGGTAGGTGGCCCACCTGTGCCCTGAGTCCCTAGCAACTGTCCATATCTGTCATTTATTACACTGTGTTGTGAATTTTGGTTTTCGTGTCTGGCTTCTTCTAGTGGATGAGGATGTGAGTCCTTTGGAGATGGGGACAGTGCTTTATTCTTATTTTATCTCGGGATAAGGCAAAACATTGGCTGAGCTGATGTCAAATGAGGGTAGGAGTAACCAAAAGCATAAGTAAAGCAGAGATACCGGCTCACACACTGGCTCTTCCTGGTGCTGGACATGCAGTGGGCTCTGTTTGCTGTCATATGTCACAATGTGTCCATGGGCCACATTTTCTCACCAGCTTCTGTTTCTGCTTGCTTTCCTCAGATGTGCTCTGTCCGAGTGTCCGTGTAGAAGGAAATCGTTTGGAGCACACCAATGGAGAAACCAAGGAAATCACAGGTAAGAGGCACCTCCTACTTGTGCACTGAGGGACTTGCTGGACCTAAGTATGACACTCCACAATCTAGGGGGGCCTCCTGAGCATCGTTATCATCCTATGGGATCCCAATAGTGCAGGCGGCAGCCATCAGCCTCATGGTGAAGAATCTCCTCTGCCTTTGCTTTGTCAGGCAGTGGACCTTATAGTGGATCACAGTGAGCACATTTATAAAGGAGGTGGTGAGAGAACAAGCAAAAAACTTGCAAAAGGAGCAGAATCATTAATAAATAAAGGTACCTGGGAGCAAGGGGAGAGTGAAACCACAGCAGGAGAGCAAAGAGTCACATGCCAGCTGAGCAACAGCAAGAGAGTTGCCACGGCAATGGGGCAAACGCTGTCTGTGAATATGAGAGAGCAGAGTGGGGCAGTCTGTGGGGCTGCGGAGTCTGTGTCCCCAGCCGGTGCTGGCACTGATTAGTCTTCCCTGTGGTCAGACTTGCTGCTGTGCTCTTTAAGTGCTTGAACTCTGGGCAGTTTCTTCTCCTTCTGTGCCTAGCGTATCAGCCTTGTTCTTCTCACTGACCCCTGCTGGTCCAGCTCTGACCATGTGCTTATCACCTATCCAAGCAGGAGAGCCTCATGAGGTCAAAACGAGTCACTGGGCAGACTCAGCCATGTCACTGTGTCCCAAAACTTGAAGATGGCAACATCTGCATCTGGGAGCCTTAAGAGTTTTCTAGAATGTTAGGAGGCTGTGTGTGCAGTGGGAAGAGTGTGCCAGGGAGCTGACGCTCCTAGGAGCAGCCCCAGCCAGAGACTTGTTATAGAAGCCTCGTAGCGCTATTGACCCAGGCAGGGTTATTCTCAGGTCCATGTGACAGCTCATTTCCTAAGATTTCTTAAAATTTCGGCACAGTGACCCTGGTCATCAGAAGCTGGTGTGTTTTCCCACCTTGAGCAGTGAAGGGACGGTTGAGCAGTGAAGGGACGGTGGGGGCAATGGAGAACAGATTCAGCTCTCTTCCCCACAGACTCTGACAGAGTCAGGACACACAGCACTTTCCTGTCCCTATACCTACTCCGTGGATGGCAGAGTTAGTGGAAACAAAAGTTTCTCTGGCTTTGGTGCTGCTGTGTGAATTCGGCACCCTGTGCCTCTCATCTGGACTGCTGCAGCATCCACGTAACTAGCGTGTCACCTTCTCACACTGTCCTGTTCCCTCACCCTCATCAAGAGCTGACTTCCTAACACTGGAATTTCCTGGCTTTTAGAATCCTTGTGTTTCTTAGCCCTTTCCGAAGGGGTCTGTCTCTTTTGTCCTAGCATGTTCTCAAGGCCCTGGGGTTGCTTCATGGCCCTGAAAGTTGCAGTGCTCCCCTTAGCTGATGCAGTTTCCTCTGCTTAGTGTTTCCCTTCCCATTTTATCACCACAGTGAGCTCCTATGCATCCCTCCTAGTCCAACTGGACAGTCACCTCTGAGAAATCATTTCAGGCCCCAATAGGGCCACTAACTGCTCTTTTAACATTTCATCCTATCCTTGGAACTCAGTTAGGAGATGTGACAATTATTTTCTTTCTTCTCTACCTCCCTAGAAAACATGTAAGCTGTTTGAGAGGAGGAGAGCTGTTTTATTTTGAAGTTATTTTGTGTGTCCTAAGGGCATGGAGCAGTACCTGGCACTTAGGAGGAGTTCAGTAAACTCTGAAAGAATAGGCACATGAATGAAATGAATGAAAGGAAGAAGCCTGATGTAAAGTGTGTGTGAGTGAATGGACAGTTGGATGAATGGATGGGAAAGTTACAAAGGCAGATGGCATTAAGGGTGGAAAGGAAGGAATGGAAGGAAGCAAAGAAGGAAGAGGAAGAAAAAAAAAGAAAGATGAAGAGATGAGTCTGTTTGTGTCTGCTCTAATTTAGAATGACTTTAAAACTTCCCTGCCATTCTACAGACTGATGAGCAAGATTCTTATTGGGAAGAATGAGAAAGAATGTCCATGTGTCCATGTGTGCACACGTGCATGCACAATTCTGTGATGTGCTCAGGTGTGCAGAGCTGTGCATATATACACATGCATATATGTGTGAATATGCAGAACATTGCACAAATATTTTAGTCCATGGCATATGAGTAGAAACATGCTGAGAAGCCAGCTTGGTGATTGAATAGAAACAGGGCCTTCTCTTATGTGTCCTTCTGTGTCTGTGGAGTCCTAAAGCCTCCTTCCCTCTGTGGGAGCTCCCTGGAGTTGAATGACTCCGACAGGTGGGCCACCAGCCCCATGCCAAGCAGATGCCCTGTTTGCACAGCTCTGTCTGTGCAGAGAACCTACTTTGTCTGCGGTCTATTCCCTGATAACATATTCCAGTCATGCTGACGCTAAAGATGGAGTTACAGAGAGAGAGATGGACTCAGACTTGCCAATTTTAAAGCCATTGGGTAATCACAGAAGCTTTTATATTCTGGAAAAAGTGCACCTCCCTAAAGCCTCATCTCTATGCAGCCCTTAAAATGACTCAGGCTATTTTTTCGGGCTTTTCTTGTCTGAAATAAGGAAGACAGAGACAGACAAACAGAGCAGGAGGTCTTAGATAGATGTGCTGCCTGCCAGCCAGGTGGCTGACCTCCCTGAGCCTCAGTTTCCTCCATCCCTGCAATTAGCTCTTCCTGGTATCTCTGAGGGCCCCTTTCAGCTTTCATGGTTGTCCTTCAAATTTGCAATCACTGAAAATGTTATAAAACTGTCCTGGAATTTAATTCTTGGTGTCTAAAAAAACTATGTTGTTCCAGATTATGCAGGTCTGGGATTTGGCCTGGGATTCTTTCTCTTTCCACCTGGACCCCCATGTCCAGATGTTAACATCCTGCCTGTCATGGTTTAGATCACGAATGTGCACTGCAGTTACTTAGCAGGGTCCTATCTCAAAATAAAAAATAAGAAAAGGAAAAGGGCTGGGAATGGACCTCAGTGTGAAGGCCTGGGTTTCAGTCTTCAGTATCAGAAAATAGAAAGAGAGAAATATATATATATATATATATATATATATATATATATATATATATACAGAGAGACACAGAGAGAGATGGAGAGAGGAACAAGAAGATGAAGGAAGGAGAGGGTGAAGGAAGAAGAGGGTAAAGGCAGGGATAGAGAATGGGAAAAAAGAAGAAGTGAGATGTATCAGGCCAGGCACAAATTCCCTAGGTTGAATATCTAAAATGTACCAATAAAAAATAAATTATAGAAAAACTAAAAAAAAAAGGAGAAGGAGTGGAAGAGGAAGATCTCTGCTTGGGAGACAGAGACAGGAGTGTCTCCCTCTTCCTTCTCCGAGATGCTCTTCTAGACCAGGAGTACCCACGCTGCAGAGTGGGCTAGGCAAGGGGCTGGGGGCTGCAGCGCCACTTATGGGACTCGATGCCCCCAAGGCACCTGTTCAGCTGCAAGGTTCCAGGCTGGGCCCACATGTCAGGAGCCCTGGAGCTGCAGGATGGTGGTGCTCTCTCTGGGGTCCCTGTGCCAGCAGGAGCAGTGGTGACCGGAGTGAAAACAAAAACAAGACAAAACAAAACAGAATGTCCCCTACAGGCCTCAAGAGGTCATAGGTGGGCTTTTGAAAGGTGACTGAATCATGGGGCTAGTATAGCTGGTTCGCTGTTAGGAGGTTGGGAGGCAGGGTCTGATGCGAAGAGACAGTTCACTAGGGCGTGACCTGGAAGGGTGTCCTTCCCTCCCCAGACCCTCTCCCCTCTGTCTCTGCTCTGGTCACCATGATGTGAGCAGGTGTCCTCCATAGACGTTCCCTCAATGCTGTTCCCACGTTTAAGCAGGATGAACACTGACTGAACTGCTGAAACTGTAAACCAGAATAAACTTTTCCTCCTTCAAGTCACAGGAGACCAGTATTTTGTCCCAGAGGTGAGGAAAGTACTAAGACATTGCCCACTGTGTCTCCTACAAAGTTGTACAATTCAGGTGCATTTTCTGTCTCTCCTGTCACCTCTCTTAGCATACTCGCTCCTCCCCAGTCTCCCCACTGCTATCCAAGTGTGCCATAAAGCAGAGGAGACCTGACTGATTTCCTCCCTGTGGTAGAGCTCTCTGGGCTTCTTCCTTGTCTGCAGAAAGGAACTGGAGCTTCTCCACTGGCCAGCAAAGCCAGTCGTGAACCTCATTCCCAGGCAGTGTCCCCTTTGCTTTGACTCTTGATGTCTGAGTAGCTAAGATCCCTGTTGATTATTGGATTCTGAGCAGCCAGGCTGGCATACAACACACAGAAAGCCCTTAATGATGGGTTGCCGAATTCCTTCTTTCTTTCTCTCTTTCCATAGCAGTGCCTCCAAAGGAACAACAAAAGCACCAGACTTTTAAAATTTTTTCTAAATCAATACATGATAATTGCACATATTTTGGAGTATAATGTGTTTGATGATGAATACAGAATGTCATAATTAGTTAAGGCTGCTTTGCATAGCCATTAAACATTTATCATTTGTTTGTGCTGGGAACATTCAAACTTCTTCTAGCTACTTTCACATATCTACAATAAATGTCAACTGCACTGAGAACTTGGTACTCCATACCAGACTCATCAAATTTGGTACTCAATGCGTTTTGACATGAATAGTTTGGCCTGGTACTCAGTGTACAAGTCAGTGTCAATTACCTTGCAATTTCTACCCCTTTCCAGTCAAAGTGACTTATTTTGCATAAATCTCCTGGAACCAAAGGACAAGGAGTTCCAGTGTACCCGCTGTAGTTAAAAGACAAAAGGAGTGGTGATGAGGACACTGAGAAAGGGGAGCTTCTGCTCCCCACTGGTGGGAGTGTGAGTTAGTGTAGCTGTTCTGAAGAGCAGTTTGGATGCTGCTCAAAGCACTAACGGTGGATCTAATATATGAACCAGGAATCTCTCTACTGACTGTGTCCATAGCCAAAGGAAAGGACGTCAGTGTGTTACCCAACTGCTAAGGTTAAGACAGTGAACACCATCCGACCTCCTCCTATCCCAAGGCTCCATCTAGTGAGCCAGTGCAGCCGGCACTTTCCGCGTATCCACATGGTTCAGCCGACTCCAGGGCTGCACTGAGGTGCCCCTTGTGATTTCTGAGGTAATCAAGCAATCGTGGTTTATACCATGACACCTTGCATCATCGTCCCCTCATCTCAGGAATGTTTTTCCTTTTCTGACCCTGATTTATTCCTGGAGATTTATCTTTTTTTCTTGGTACCCTTTGCTGTCTCTAGTTAATTGTTTGCTGTTTAAAATTTTGTAATGCTCAGGATTTTGCTTTTTATTACGGAAACCAGTAAAAGTGGAATCACAGCACAGAGCATGCTTGCTTTTCACCTACTTGTCACTGTTGGCAAAGGCAGCCTCTGTAGTGACAGCAGGTGAGGAACAGGCTGGCTCCAGGGCTCTGACCTCTGACTCCTGACTCTCAGAGGGCTCTGCGACATGATCATCTAATTTAGGATGTGATCTGGGCTCTCACAGCTCCCCCTGGAGAGCAGGGCACCTGTTTGGGTCCCCTTGAGCCTCTCTTGAGGGAGAACCATACTTCCCGCCGCCATCCCCACCTCCACTCCCAGAGGCTGTGCTGTGAGCATCTTGAGTAGCCTGTTAAGAAGCTACGGTTGGGACCTACACAGAGCAGAAGCAGACTGGAAGGCTGGGGCACCTCAGCAGAGCCGTGGATGCAGAGTGTGAGTGCAGGTCAGGGGCTGGTGTCTGAAGATGAGTGTAAACTGGAGTTGCCCCTGAGCTGTACCGCTGTCCACCCCCGCTCACCCTGGTGATGCCTGGAACCCTCCTCCCTCCAGGGGGCAGAAGACACCCTCACCCCTGGCACCACCAGGACATCTACCACACCGCTCACCAGTGCTGGGCCAGCCGCAAATACCATTTCTGCCTAGTGTGTCTTTCTATGGAACAAAATCAGATCCAATCAAGCTCAGTGTCCCTTATCTCCTGGCACTGGTCCTTAGAGCCCAGAATCTCAGGGCCCTCCAGGGATTTCTGGGTCTATTTTCCATCCCCTAGGCTGCAGCTCTCCACATGACCAGAGCTCCCCAGTCCCATGGGTACACTCCAGGTTCGGGCACATGGCACCTTTCTGAGTTGTGAAAAGTCCCTGTTGTCCGGGGCTCAGCAGGTCCCAAACATTGCTCCAGGCCAGGCCTGCTGAAGGTCCAGAGCTGCAGGCACACCCTGCCACTGACTGCAGGTGCTGTGTGGACCTCAGTTCCTAGGACACCAAGTCCTCCCTGCTCTAAGTGGGCTGGGGGCTGTTCCAGGCTATGCAGCTCAAGATGTAGGAGGAGCTTCTGTCTGTTTTACTCAGTGAGTGTCTCCCTCACCCTGGTGCCACTGGCTTCCACAGCCCACGCATTCCTCAGGGAGTCCCCGGGTCTCCTGGCTTTGGGGAAGTGGATGCCTTGCATGTATTTCTGCTTGGAGCCTGGCTCTATAGCCTGAGTGGCAGTGATGCTCTGGAAGAAGTGGCAGAACTGTCACCAGGATATAAGGTTCTCACATCAGGGAACCCTTCAGAGAATGAGTCTCCAGACTTCCTCTGGGGTCCTCAGGGAGAGCTGGTAGCATCACCTGAACAGTTCTTGGGTGCTGGCTCCTGCAAGGGCATTGTATTATATCATCACGTTAAATCTCATCAAAGACTTGCAGGGAATTACACCCTCCAGTTTTCCTGTTAAGGAACTGGGCTCAACAAAATCAGATGATGTCTTCAGAGTCACCCAGCTCTGAGTCTGTGGGCTCCCAGTGTGCCTCGGCCTCTGTGGAATGTGACAGGCACCTGCTGCATGTTCCCCTCATATCTGTGGTCTGCTTCTTTGGCACAAGTGGAAGAAGCTGACCTCTGCCCTTCCAGAAGCTCTAGAGTATTTGAGAATGTTTTCTCAGAGCTCCTTACAGGACAGAGGAGTGGTAATGCCCTCATTCAGGGCCAGGGGCCAGAGGACATCCTGCTTTTAGTGAACACGCACTGTGTTCCAGGCAGAACTCAGGCTGGCACGTAACTCAGTGCTGGTTAGCGTGACTGAGGCCTAGCAGTCAATCCCCAGCACTGAAGAAAAAAGACAGAGCTCCAAGCGATCTTCTAAGGTGTCATTTCCCATTCTTTGTGCAACATGGGTGGCACACTGGAATGCTGCCAGGCAGGGGACTCCAAGGGGAAACCGAATGCTGACTCAGTGTTCCATTTGGTACATGGAGAAATGAGGCAGCAAGGCTGCATGGTTTACCTGACGACTAGAAGGTGGAGAAGTGTGGGAACAGGGCCCTAAGTCCTCCACTGCCCAAGGAGCTTGTGATCCTGATGGTATGAAAATGCAGGGGAGATGGCCTTGGAGCAGGGAGCAGTCTCCTGCCAGGAGAAGCCCCATTCACTGCTTCAGCTGTGCTCATTTAAACTTGGTGCTGTCCTGAATGCCCAGAGTGGCATCTAGCATCTGTCTAGCAGCTTCTCTATCTTCTAGTTCTTCCACTGAGCCACAGTGTCTCCCCGCTACCTTCCTGGAGTACTCAGTGACAACATGCAGCAGCCCTCACCCCGTGTGTGGATGGAATGCAACACATCTACAGACAGAATTTAGTTGCATAGAGCACTGTGATCATTACAATGAGAATATATTCCATGTACAAACTGTTGATTGTTTATTGGATGAAGTATGATAAAAAAAAAAGAGTGAATGTGTAAATTTAAAAATAAAATCACAGTAGAAGACATATTGCCATCGTGTGCCTCAGTCTACTCCCCTTTACTCCAAACACAGGTATCCCTCCTTCTTGCCACTTTCTGAAACAGTTCCAGATGTCTTCTTTCTGGAACATCTTTAGTTGTACAGTTGTGGCTGCCTTGATGTCTCAGACTGATTCAAAACATTCAACTTCTGTGACCACTTTGACTTTGCAGAAGAGCTAGAATTTGCTCAGTCCCAGGCGTGGTAACTTGTCAGGTGGATGCAGTCAGACCCTACTGTCTTTAGCAGGCTGCTTTTCTATTGGGTGTGGCTCAGCAGCAGCATTTCTGACCATGCCTCATACAGACGCTACCAAACAGGGCTTCGAGAACTGCTGCAGAATGTGCAGGAGAGGTGGGCTAAGTGTGCTGGAAGTGAGGGTGAATGTATTCAAGGGGATCGTGACAAAGAGTCCTTCCCCGTAGCAAATGGTTTTTATTTAAACATTCACTGTATACAGTGATAACTTGGCTTGTGAACTTAGTTCTTCCCAAGACTCTGGTCACAGAATTCATTCCACGATTCTGGTTGTGATGAAATTGCAAGCTTATATAAGTGACCAGAGTTACGGAAAGAGTTAAGTTCGTGGACTGAGGTATCACTGTGCTTTTATTACCCCTTCTATGTCAGGCCCTCTGTGAAGAGTTTTGCATCATGGTGTTTAATTCTCACAACATTCCTATGAGGCATATTCTAAAACAGGGGAAATTAGAGCACAGAGATGGCAGGCAACCTGTGTAAGGTCACACAGCAAAGGCTGTTTATCCTAACTGCTCCTTCCCTGACCATTCTTAATCACAGTTTGGCCCACAGTAGTGTCTCAAAGTAAGTGTTGATTGGATAAGTGATCTCTTTGGACGGCGTTCAGCAGGAGAGGCTTCGATCATTATTATATGAGCCTGACGAGCACCTTTCCTGTTTTTTTGTGGGAGTCTGTGAGAACGGTGGAGACAGTGAGGAATTCGCCCTAAAGTCCCATGGGTCGGGTACCATGAATAGTGGGAGTTGTGCCAGTCATCACCCAGCTTCCCTCCACCCTGCCGAGAGCTTTCCAGGACCCCAAGGCTCACAGAATCACATGCTCACAAGTCAGTAAAGATGCAAACAAGGACTTCCGGAACCGCTTCAGAAAGTGACAAGATGGATGGGATCAGTGCGTCTGCAGTATTTTGAGAGGGATTAATGACTGTAATAATTTGTAAATATTTAAATGTTCACTGTACTCACTCATCCCACTGTGAATGTTTGCACTGCTTCACCCCCTGGGACAGGTAGAGGGAAGCTTCCAGAAAGAACTTGCTGCTCCTTTGTCTGTCATACATACTTTTTCTCTGCCAAACTCACTTCTACCTCTTCTCTGTACAGGTTTTGACCTGATGGATCTCTTCAGTGTGAAGGAAATCCTGGGGAAGAGAGAGAATGGAGCCCAGAGTTCCTATGTGCGGATGGGCTCCTTTCCCGTGGTGCAGAGGACCGAGTGAGTGGTCCCTTCTTTTCCAGACCCTCTGAATGCCTTGGAACAGTGAAGGAAGTGGTTGGCCAGGCACTGAGCTGGGCTGCATGCCCCTGAGCAGTGCCTGGAGAGGTCACGGTGAAGGGAAGCAACTCAGCCACTGACTGAGGCTCTGTTCAATCTGTCCCCATACCCTCCTATTATCATTGACTGTAATGATTCTTTGACCTTCTGCATTCATCTTTCCATACATGTTTGTCATTAATCATTCATTCATCCATGTGCTTTCCTAGCAATTCCTATGACAGCCATTTTTGGTAACAGGTATATACACCTGATAGAAAGTGATGGCAGCATCTCCTGGAATCATGTAGGGTTTGGGGCCAGTTGGAGACTGTTTTGGAGCTGATCGAGGGCCTGATCCAAACACATTACCCATGGCTTAGTTTCCCCCTGTTTTCCACCTGAGCTGGGTGTCCTGCCTTGCACCTGAGTTAAGAGGATATGCTGTAAAGGTTGTCCAGCGTCTGTTACCCACTGTGTCTCCAGTCAAGGGCTAATGAGCCAAACAAATGCTCTGCTTTCCTCATCACAGACAGATCAGCTGAAAACAAAACTGATACTGTGTCATGCCACCTCTGCTCCATCTTAAAATTCTTGAGTTGCTTCCAGGTGTTTTCAAATTGGGGTGGGATAGATAGGGAAGGCTCCAGGTGTAACCTGGCCACCGGGCTGTGTGGTCTCCTGGCTCATCCCCAAGCCTCCCTCATTCACCTCCTCTGTGGCCCTAGACGCTGGCAGCCTTCTGTGTCCCAGCTCTTCCCTGTACCTGAGACATCTCTGCTCCTCCTGCAGAATACAGTTCCACCATTGTGCTATCCAGGAAACTGTCCCCTGACTCCCAGTCCAGTCCAGATCTCCCTCTGTGCACTGTCTTCACAGCCTGTCTTCTTGTACACAGCAGAACCCACTGAGTACCCATGCAGTGAGTCCTTCAGGACAGGTCCAGACATTCCTGAAGGAGCTGGGTCTTGGTCCCAGCAAGGAACTCACTGGCCTTTGCTGAGTGACCGAGTCAGTGAGGCAGCAGTGAATGGAAGTCTAGCTGCCCAAGGTGGGTGTTGAGCACCAGGTCAGAACCTGGACTCTTGCCCATGTGCAATCACTTAACTTGGTGAACATCTTTTGAGTGCCAGTCATGTACCAGGTACTACATGACACCCTGAGGTCATCTCGTCCTTGGCTCACAGTGTCTGTATTCTGTGACTGAGGTTTTGCAGGAAGGAAATGAGGCAAGTTTCTTTCTCTCTGAGCCTCATTTTCCCACCTGTGAAATGGAGGCAGTGATAAAAGCAGTTGGTTTTGAAGACGCTGAGCACTAGTCTCTCTATGGCGATGTGCAGATTCAGGCAATGATGCTGTTATTTTTCCTCTGGTCCCCTGGGGATGCCGGAGAATGAGCAGAGTCTGGCCTCCCGTCTCACTTCACTCCTCCTTCTAACTCATCAGCCGTACTGCTTATCCTCAGACAAACACACAGAGATCCTAGGTGACTTTATATTAAAGGAAAATGCAATGGAGAAAGAACAGAACAAAGCAGAGGGAAAGCAGAAGTGGTCCAAGACGAGAGGGTAGGGGTTAACCTAGGGCCCCTCGCACAAGCCAGGGGTTCCTCTTTCCTTTGAGACGCATGGATCAAAGGCAGAATTGCTTTAGGCACTGCTCTGTGGAGCAGAGGATTAGACCCAGCCCTGGGTGATGAACTTGGACTCATGAGATTCTGACAGTTGCCCACAGGAAGGACTACCATATGGTTTCATGTTTATTTTAATGGCAAAACTCCAGGAAGAAATCAATCCAATAAAGCACTGTTCAAGAGAGAACGGTTTCTCTTTAATTGCTAATGCATCAAAACTTATAGACAGATACATATGCTTAATTTAATTTGCAGGTTAATTATATTCCTAATTGAAAAGGAATGTCACTTTGAATACTGATATTTTCTCAATTGTTTAACATGAAAAAGACATGTTACACATCTCACCTAATTTATTTCTCACTGCAATACAGTGAGGTGAACAATGCAGGCATTATTCTCATTGACCTGGTGCAACACCGGAGACTCCAAATGGGGCAGCAGTTTGCTCAAAATCTCTGTATTTTCTGGAAGTGGAGATTGACCTTAAACTCAGTTACTCGAATTCCAAACACTGTGTTGTTTGCACTGTAATCTTGTGATCTGTTGTACTATTTTGGGAAAGAATTAGAATAGGGCATTTTCTTTATCTAGATATTCTCTATTGATGACCTTTTTGATCTCTTGTATTAATGTGACATTTTCTTAAGTATATACACATGCTACATATATATTAGGGTATACAGACATATGTGTGTCTATGGATGTGTCTCCAAAGTTTAAAAAGAAAGTATGTTCAGAAAGAAAGTAAGAATACAGTTGGATTCATTCAGGAAAAAAGAAAAAAAATGAAGTGAAATATTTCGCTATGGCTACCAAACCTGGGACTATGCATGGAGGCCAGGATGTCCTTTCATGTGGACAGTGACCAGAGAGTCCCTGAATCCTGAAGGAAGCCCAAGTGCTGTGTGTGATGGCCCTGGTTTCTCTTGCTTGGATGTGATCCTGGGTGAAATTCTGGCTTATAGCATGACACTAGGACCACTTCTGTCTGGATTTGTGAGCTGAGAATCATAGAACATTGGTCTTCTGTAGCCAGAAGAAGCATCCCTAAGGACATGCAAATCTAAGAACCAGGAAGCCAGACGCCTTCCCACTTCCTTTCCTGGCTGTCTGGCCAGATGGATTCCACCTCCTCCAAGGGAGAAATCCATGCCCTGTTTGTCCTCAGAGAGACCCCTCTGCCCAGGTGCAGTATCCAGCTCCACCACAGCCAAGATCTGCAGAATGAGGGTTCAGTCAGCTGATGGCTAGGGAAAGAGCTGTGGATCCCAGCCCTCTGGGTGTGACACTGCAAGTTGCCCGGAGTCTACCCAGCATAGCCTGGGTACCCTGGCCTGTAGCAGGAGGAACAAAACACATTCTTCACAAGTTCTTTCAAGGAAGAAATGAGATATACATGAAAATGCAGTGTCCAGCTTGAATTGTGTCAATAAATACCTATTTTTAAAGTGACTCTTAGAATTTTGTATCAAATGATCATATCATATCAACTGAGCAATGTGCTTATCCCAGGAAACACTACAGAAAAATAAGCTAACCTTTATATGGATAGATTTTAAATCTAGGTTAGGTTAGCCATCTCATCCAGGAGAGGTATGGCCCCTATAAACTTTGGCAGTATCTAGAGGCATTTTTGTTATCACAGCTGGGGTGGGAGGGGACAAGGGATGTTGCTAGGTGACTGACCTGAGATGTACCAGCTGGCTCCCAGGTCAGTGTTGTCCTACATGTGTCCTTGAGGAAAATTAACCCTCACTGGGGCTGGGGAAAGCAAGGTTTCTCCATGGAACCACAATGAAGACAGTTTTATGCAGCATTTATGTGGAGCCCATCATTGTGTGGGCACCAGGCAGGTTCTAGGGGACAGGGATTGGTCAGTGTTTCTTCCCAATGGAAGGAAAATGTGGGGAGGACAGAGGGGTAGAGGCTAGGTGTCTATGAATTAATCAGATGAGATAGGGATGGAGAAGTGAGAACGTATGTAGCTAACTTTTGCAGAACCCATTGCAAGGGCTGGGGCATGAGATGGCTCAGACACTCACTGAGAATGCAGTGTCCAGGGAGGCCCTGCTGTGGCACAGGACTAGGGGCTGAATGCTTTCCTGAGAGGCAGGGGGGAGCTCAGGGGCTCAGTGAATGGAGATGAAGGACAGCTGGCCTGCATATGCTCTGGGGGGCACAGAGGCCTGGGAGCTTGGATCATGGTGGAGGAGTTGGTTCTCCATAGTAGGAAACTGACAGTTTCCATGACTGAGTTTAAAAGAGAAAGGTGGTTCTAAAACTAGCTGGGGCATAGCAGCATAGAGTTACAGCCGCCCCGAGCAGGGGCTGGGCACACAGACCCGGTGAACTGGGGCTTGGTAGGAGGAAGAGGGTGTCTGTGCTCTGGTCCATTCCAGCTGCTGTTACAAAGACTGGGTGGCTCACAAATGACAGATATCTATTCCTCACAGATCTGGAGCTGGGAAGTCTGAGATACAAACTCAGAAATGGCTGTCTTTTCACTGTAGCTTCACGTGGCAGCAGGGCTGCATAAGCTTTGTGGGGCCTCCGTCCTAAGGGCACCCAAACTGTCACAGATGCCACCCTCATGACCAAACACCTTCTAAAGGCACTACCTCCTGACAACATTGCCTTTTGGGTTACAATTTCAATACATGCACTTCGGGGGACACAGACACAGAGAACAGAGCATCCTGGGTCCTGGGATAGGAGGAAAAGCAGTGTAAAATAAAGCAGTTAGCTGAGGAACAGGCTAAGAAGAGAAGGCTGGGAGTCTCCACTGCATGTAGGTTGGGGCAGTGTCTCCTTAGCACTTCTTGCTGACTTTTGGGCAGTGATGATGCAGAGCCGAAAACAGATGGACACTGTAGGGTATACTGAAAGGAGCTAGGGAGGGGCAGGGAGATAGTGAAGGACCATTGCAGCACAGTGGTATAGGCCAAGAAGGTGTTCTGTGGAGATCCTTGAGAGTGGACATTGGCAGGTCCCAGTGGATGATCGGGTGTGTGGGCTTCCTGCCCTCATGCCTGCTGCCCTCACACAGCCCAACATGACCTGGCTCTGTTTCTCCACAGAGATGTGTTTCCACAAGGTCTCCCTGATGAGTATGCCTTCGTCACCACCTTCCGGTTCCGGAAAACGTCTCGGAAAGAAGACTGGTACATCTGGCAGGTCATTGACCAGTATGGCATCCCCCAGGTACTGGTGCTGCCTGTTTCCATGGGCCCAGAGCCTGCATTTGCTTCTCTCAGGGAATGGCAGAAGCTACTGCATTTTCTCCAGGGTGCTGGTGTACGGGCCTTGGAGAAGCTGCAGGGTACAGTCACCGGGCCCAGTGGGTCCAGCATCTTCTCCCAGTGATAGTCTAGGGCCAGACATTCTGAGAGAAGGAAGGAAACATAGCCACCATTGTCTGGGACTCTGGCTAACCAGGAAGTGGCCACCATCTATGCTGTCCAGTAGCACCTGGCTTGTTGGCAGTATGCACAAGGCAGCTTTATGACACAGTGCTGGAACTGGTACATCATGTTCCTCCTGCTTTTCTGGTGTGGGCTCTGGGAGTCCCTGCTTTCATAGCTGCGAAATGGAAAGTAGAGAATGCCTATGATGCATGGTTGGCAGACAAATCAGGTAAGATAATGTCTGAAAAGGAACCAGAACTTTGTCTGAATTCTATCTTCCCCTGCTTAGGCTGTGTTTTGGCTTTTAGTTTAGACATGGAAGAATAGTGCAGTAAGGAAAGTCTGATCCCAAAATTGCGGCCACCTGTGCAGTCTGCTGGCTTGAGTTGGAAGCAGCACTGCTTTCTGTTCTGTACTCTTTTGTTCTCAGTTTTAGAGCAGCCACACCTTTGTCCTCTCCTAGAAAACAAACTGTGTGAGGATGTCATTTAACTGTAGCTCTGGATTGCTGTCTAAATTTTCATATGGGGCTTAAATAAAAGCCTGCATATGTGTCCAGCAATCACACCAGTGTCCATAGTCAGAGACTGCGAACTCCCTGTGAATAGCAAGCCTCCTCGTTCGGGGTCTGAGCCAGCACACATTGCTCACCAATATACATCTTCCCTCTGTGTGATAGACAGGGTGCTCACAACACCTCACCAGTCTTTGTTCACTTCTTCCTCATCAATTCCCTCTACATGGGGTGAATTCTTATTGTCTCACAGACGTAGAAACTGAGCACAAAGAGGCTAAGCAATTGCTCAGAGTCTCACAGGTAATAAGAGCAGGAGCTGAGATTGAAACCTAGGCAGTAGAGCTCCCAAACTGATGCTTTTAACTATGTGCCAAGCTGGCTTGTCCCTATCAGAATCACTGTTTTGCAGTGTCCCCCAGCACAAACAGATGCATATATTTTCCATAGCATGCCTGGTCACACCAACAAGCACGCACATTTCAATGTGACCTGACAACGGGCCCAATTTCTGGAGTGTGGGAGGCAGAGGGAGTGATCACGATTCTTCTGCAGAGGACATTTTTCTGGACGACAGGCAGCTCATTGTGCTCCTGTCCACTTCCATCTCCAGTTACACAGGTTTGCTTCTGTACTTTCTCAGGTCTGGTGGGATAGGACTGGGTGCGTGCCACGGCATTCTTGTGGATGAGTCCAAACCTCCCCCACAGTCTGGGTTCTCCTCTTTCCCAACATTTGCAGAACTCTGTCTTCTCTTTGCTGTCTGCAGCCTCCCTCCATCTGCTGGAATGAGCAGTGGGAGAGATAATCATAGTGCCATGCTCTATTTGTCTGCCTGGGAAGACCCAAGACTCCTATGTGAAGAGGCGTCTGGTAGTTTTCTTCCGCAAGAAGGCCTTGGGCTGAGTGCCCTTTCCTAGGGTCTCTCCCTTGGGGAGATACTAGCATCCACGGGGAAAGGAACTTTAGCCTTGCAAGTTGAGCTCTGTCCAGAGTGGTGCGAACCACATGCTGGGTCTCTGTAGCTCTCTCTGATCTTCAGACACCCATATTTGTCTCCTTGAGCTCATTTGATATTTACAACCAGGCCTGAAAGCTGGTTTGTTTTCCATTTGTCATGTGGGTGAACTGCGGGGAATTCACACATTCCAGATATGATAAAGGGACAGGACAGAAAGGGAGCCCGTGTGGCTTACAGAACAGATGCCAGGGAAATGTGCAGGTCAGGAAGTAGAGGGACTGGTGAGGAACCTCTGGGAGCAATCAGGGCAAGACATGATTCAGAGGAGGTAGGAGTGGTGAGACTGGGAGAAATAATCAGATTCTGGGTGTATTTTAAAAATATAGACCCAATAGGATGTGCTGGTGGATCTGAGAGATGAAATGTCTCTCCAACACGAGCCAGCTAGTAAAGGAAGACACAAGACTTAGGCAGGTCAGCCAGGTTGGGTGCTAGAGAGTGGTACACTGATGGCAAAGTTAAGTACTCAGGAAGCTGAGTGTGGTGGGCAGTGTAGGCTCAAGCCTATGAGACAGTTATCAAGAAGTAGAAAAGCACAGTAGGTTCTGTGTATACGAAGTATTAGATTATTAGACTGGGGCACACGGTTTGCTGTTTTTTCACTCTAACCATAACAAATAAGCAGATGAGGCAATTAAAATAAATCCAAGACCCCACCCCAGGATTGCACTGATGTTTCCCCGAGTTGCACTGAGCAGCCCTCCTCTTCACTGATGGCCTCCCAGCTTGTACTGAGGCCAGATGAAACTTCAAGAAAGAACCCAGGAGCCCTGGTCTGTGTCATTAACACTGTTGCTGAGGCCTGTGCTCAAGTGGGCACCTTCCTGTGACCTCATCTTTTCCTTCATGTCTCCACTCATTCACTGCCTTTTCATTGAGCGCCACTATCTGCCATGCACTATTCTAAACCTGGCATGAATAAGATGGAAAGCACACAGCAGTTGACCCACTTGGAAAGATGGGAAAGGCAGACAGCAAAGAGGTGGGCAGAAGACAGAAACAGGAATGCCTCATAGCCTGATGCAGGGCTAAGACAAAATCAATATGCCTGAGGATGTAGGAACAGATGTCATGGTTAGAATCCAGTTACATGTGCTTATTTGAGAAGGTTGCACTACTGTAATGTCTGAATGTACTTGTTTAAGTTACTGTAAATAAGATTTAGAACAATACTGAGCATATAAACGCCATATAAGCTATTTACCTATATAATTGTTCATTTTATCCTCATAGCAAGTCTTTGATAACAGTGTTACTATTGGTCCCATTTTAGTAATGAGAGAACAATACAGAGAGATTAGCTAACTTGTCCAAAGTCACGTAACCCAAAAGTGATCTATTGCAGGAATGTAGGGCAGATAAGAACTGAGCCCACAGGGGCAGCACTCAGCTAGTTCTTGTCTTGTGGCCTCTCTGTCCCTGCACTGATAGACAAATGTCCATCTGATGCAGGGTGACATGCCTGATACCTGGTGTGCAGCTTGCCTGCCACACATAGGATCTTTAGTGAGTGTTTTTGAAAGGATGAAGAAATGCACATATGGAGGAGAACATATTCACTCATTCATTCTAAAAACAAACAAAAGTAAAACTTTCTTCCAAACTTGGCCTGTGCTGGAGATGTTGTACAAAAGGCTAGGACACTCCAGTGACCAAGACAGACAAGGCTTCTGTTATCAGAGAACTTTATTCTGCGAGGGTTTCAGCTTTGTTCCTGAGATGAAAGTCAACCTAGGTTGACAGATGGAGTTACAGACTGGAATCTAGTATCTGGCCAGGGAATATGTTAGGTTTAGCCAATCAAGGGCCTTAAGAGACTCTGAAGCTAGTTCAGACTTCTGGCTGGTCTCACCACAACTCTAGTCCTTCTTGAACTCTCATAAAACCTCTCTCAAGGGACCCCTGGATTCATGGGTTCAGTGATTGCACATAGCACAGGCCTTACAGCAGCCTGTGAAGTAGCCATGGTGCCATTGTGCTGGGCCAGAACCCAGAGACAGACACTACTGGCTTGAGATCACACAGCAGCTGACCAGCTGGTAAGAGTCTCAGCCTAGATGTGACCCAGCTTTGGCAGCTCTGACTCAGAAGTTCCCTGCTTCCCCACATGGGCCCATTCAGGGAGTATCTGGTTCTGTCCCCTCCAGGTCTCCATCCGGCTAGACGGCGAGAACAAGGCTGTGGAGTACAATGCTGTGGGTGCCATGAAGGATGCCGTCAGGGTGGTCTTCCGAGGTCCCCGTGTCAGTGTCCTCTTTGACCGAGACTGGCACAAGATGGCCCTGAGCATTCAGGCCCAGAATGTCTCCCTGTACATTGACTGCGCACTGGTCCAGACGCTGCCCATTGAGGAGAGGGAGAACATCGACATCCAGGGCAAGACGGTGATTGGCAAGCGCCTGTATGACAGTGTACCCATTGACGTGAGTACTGGGGGCCAGGGGAGAGGCTTGGGAGCCAGGCAACCCTGCTGCTCCTGTGGATGCTGACTCATGTCGGGGCCCAAATTTACTGTCATCCATTCACCCACTCACTCCACCACCCAGCCGCTTCTCCCGCCATTCATCATGTGTATATTGAGCACCAAATGTGTGCCAGCTGCTGCTCTAGCACTGGGGACAGTGGAACTCACAAAGAAGAGCCAGCCCAGTGTTAAGATGTTTGTCCTTCTGCACAAGGGGCTTGAGCACTCTCAGATTTTGCTATCTGTGAGGGATCCTAAAACTAAGGCCCTGTGAGTTCCAAGGGGCAGCTTGGGTGAGATAGATCTCACCCAAGTGCAAACATAAATTTGCACATATTTTGACCAGGGATATAGCTCGTGCCATAAGTGCCTGCCTGGAAAACCCAAGGTCCTGATTTTGATTCCTGCTACTAAAACCAAAAGAACCCCAAAAAGCCAAAAACATGTTTTCAGAAACCCAGATTATCCAGGTGCGAGTAGGGACAGAATGGAGATGTAGCTCCCAGAAGCTGTGTCCTGTGAATGGCAGCCTGGTCCTTGCAGCAGCTGGACAGTGTCAATGGAACACCAGCTGGTGCCTGCTGCTGTGTGTGAGCCACAGCCACCATGCATCTGCCTGGAAGTAATGTGTTCCAAGTGGGTTGGAGAAAGACGTTGGCTTTAAGGAGTCTGGGTCCTGAAATGGAAGAGACTCACACTGAGGCTGTCCAGTCTGGTTACATAAACTTCACAGTGAAAACCAGCATTGGCTGTTACTAGGCCCAGAAGAGATGAACCCAACCTACGTGAGCATGGTGTGGGTGGAGGGAAGGGTGAAAGGGGCATGCAGGAAGGAGGTCTTCCTGGAGGAGATGCCCCTTAGGATGTGCCCTGTGGAGGGAGCTTGATGTTTCTGTGCAGTGGTGAAGTAGACCAGCTTGGCATGAACAGGGTCTTGAGATGGTGTGAGCATAAGCACGGGTTGAGGAGGCAGGAAGGGGGTCAGGCCTTGGCCTGCACAGGCCTTGGGAGTCAGCTGTGAGTGTGACTACACTGGGGGTGCTAGGTTAGGGTTGTGCAGAGTGGGGAAACAGGAGGAGAGGATGGCAGGTAGGAAAGAGGCCTTAGAGCTCACAGCCCTGCCAGGCAGGATGAAGGAGGCCTGGGTACGGGTGGGGCCATGTGCAGGGGAGACTGGTGGACACCAGCTGAGATAAACCTGTTCCTGTTGACTCCCTGCTATAGGAAGGCAGAGCCAGGGAGCTGCTGGGCGTCCAGGCTGGGAAGCTGGGGGAGCACGGAAACCTGAAGCCAAGCTTTCTAGGGAGGCTTTAGACTTGGAAGCTTCTTCCCTGTTCTTCCTAGAGACCCCCTTGCCTTCTCTTCCCATGTCCTCAGACCTCTTGTTTCCATCCAAGTTCCAGGGAGTGGGGTTGGCTGATCTCAGGAACCAGAAGGATTCCTTTCTGGGTGTGTTCTAGCTCTCAGCCATTCATTCCATTCTGGCCCCACACCCTAATCTCACCCTGCACCTTCTGGCCTTGGGCATTACAGACCCAGGTGGCCTTCCTGCTGGACAGGGGTTGGCTCATAGACTTCACTGGGCTGCTGTTTCACCCTGGTTATGCCAGCAAGCCCAAAAGCCATGATCCCGTTTTTAAGTAGAGAACCGGAAAGTCCTGGATGGGGACAGGGTGCTGGAGAATTCTTGTCTGTCTTCCACTTTAGTTTTATGTGGCCCGTGCAGACTGCTGTGGGCTCTTGATAGTGAGCACTTGTGTGATCATAGCAAAAGTCCAGCCACTCCTGATGGTGTCTGACCCACTGCATTCTAAGTAGCTTCCTTGTGTCCATTGTTTTCCTCCATACTGCAGCTCGGGGATGTCATTGATTCCCATTTAGTAAGAAAATTTGGACACAGAGAAATGAAATAACTGGTCAGAGTTGCAAAATTACCAAGTGGCTCCTAGTCTGTCTGATTGATTTGTCTTGGATTGGAGGTGCTCGGTGTGTGTTCTTCTACAACTCTTGAGTTTGATCCTCGTGCTAGGCCAGTACTGGAGATCATTGTTCCACAGATCCTCTGGCACTCATCTGTGGGAGTATTATACCCACTTAGCATGCCACACTGTGATCCTATGTTAGAAAAACCATCAAGAAAATACATAGGGGAGAGTCAGTGCATCCTCTATGCCATGCTGAGTCTTCCAGTAGCATTGGATGGGGGTATCTGTAGCCATACAGTTGGAGCTGCCATCTTCCTGGACTCCATGTGGGACAGGCACTGTGTCTTATGGACCCTGTTTCCTTTGTTCTCACCATAGTCCAGGGAGTCCATCTCAAAGAAGGGGCAAATGAGGTCCAGGGGACCTGCTGACATTTCAGTGAGCTGGGCTCCTGGCTCCAGACTCTCTGCCATCTACCACTGGTTTCCACATGGCATCCAGCCAAGGACCACTGAGCCCTCAGCAGGTGGAGTGTGGAGGGAAACTGGACCTAGGGACCCCACCCAGGGAGGAGTGCAGCCCAGAGCTTCTCAGTGTGCAACTGTGGGGGTGTCCATGCAGGAGTAGGTAGCATAGGATTGTCAGGATTTAGGACCCCTGGGCTTCAGAAGGCAGAGAAATGTTTGGGATACAAGGGGAGGGTGGGCTTCAAGCAACAGAAAAAATGCTCCCTCTTGGCTCCAGACAGACTGTGTTCTGCCTTGTCCTGTGTCCCTGTCCCCTGCTCTTCCAGCCCTGTTCCTGCAGCCTTGCCAGACAGGTCAGCCCTGTGAATGGATACTTGTTAAGGGAGAAATGAAACTTGCTCAGAACCAAGATCATGCATCCTTCAATTCTCTCCTATTTCTGAGCAGTGTTTCTATAGGAAATAAGACAAATGAATCATGATGGTTTCTGCTGGTCAGAAGAAGTGGGGTGAGGAACTATGCTCCAAGGGGCACGTTATTCAGGCAGGAACAGAGGTCATGGAGGCGACTGCATACCTCTCCTGTGCTGAGGGACCCCAGCCCAGCATAGGCAGTGTCCCCTCCTCCAGTGACTCAACTCACACCCATGGGCTTGAAGTTCACTCTGCCACTAATTCTGTGCCTATGCCACATCCACGGTGTGTCAGGGGCCTTGCCCTTGAACAGCGGATGCTCCTGCAGAGGAAAAAGCTTTTAGAGTGAATGAAGAATCCCACAGTGACGTGCCCTGGCAGGTGTGTGCTGACGTTGGAGGGGCAGGGTCCTGGGCTTGGCTAGTGGTAATGAGGTGGGAAGTGGACCAGGGAAGAGGGGAGGACATGAAAGCCGAGCTCATGGGAGGGAGCACTCAGTGTGCTTTGGCAGTCTGGGTCAGTGAGGAAAGGAGACCAAGTATGGACTGGAGGTGAGCTGGAGCCGCATGAGCACCTGAGTCGTCCAGCCCCCTGTTAGCACGCTGCTGCCAACTTCAGCTACCTGCTTAATACAGTGGTGCTCTCTGCTTTCAAGGACTGGGAGTCCCGGATGAGATAGACACACAGGCATGCGGTCAGCTTACATGGCTGTGGGCGCAGATGTGGCAAAGAAGGCAGCCTGGGGAACTCCTGTCAGCAGCAACTGGAGGTGTATTGGTTACTGTGGTTGCATAACAAATTACCCCCAACAAAAGGGGATTGAAACCACAAGCGTTTATCATTTCATAGATTCAGGAATTGGGTGGTGGGTCGCTTAGCTGGATGGTTCGCACAGGTCTCTCAGGAGGGAACCATTGAGTAATCATCTCGGCACTTCAGTGAGGCTGAAGCAGCCTCTCTGAGCTCAATCTGGTGGCTACCGGCAGCCTTGGGGGGGTGCTGAGCTCTGCTCTTCACCAGTGGATTTTGTGAAAGACAACTGGTGGTCAACTTGTAATTCCAGCTGAACTGAATCGCTGTGGTTCTGGGTGTGGATGGCCCACTTGAGGATTGTTGCCAACATAAAAAGGAGAACTGGAGAGGAAGAGGTGTTGTTGGTTCTCCTGTTGCCATTGGTTCTCCTGGAGGAGCTTGTTGCTCTGGCTTGGCTGTTCTCATTGTTGGAGGAGCTTGGGACTTCACTGTCACTGAGGATGGCTGTGGTACTTTTTGAAGGAGCTCTGGTCCTTACTTTGAGCATCACTTCCTGGCTCCAGTGCAAATCCCTCAGTCTACTGACACAGATCTTTCATCTCACTGGTGTAGACTTTCTAGCTTCCACTGCTAACCATTGGGCCTTCCCAGGGAAGATTCGTCAAACAGACTTGCATGAGACATTGTCATGGGCTCTAGGTCTTCAGCTGGACTCATGCAGTGCACTGCCATGGGATTGGGGCCCTCAGTTTGATTCTTTAGGGTCTTTAGTGTGTGGGCAGATTTCTTGCACTTTTTATGTTTTACTCTTATGTTTGGGTGACTATTATAAAACAATTCAGTAAATTATATGTAGTGTATTAAACTGTTTTCCTTGCAAACCTGACTACAACAACACCCTACCTAGTTACTCTGCAATTTGAATACCTTGTTACTCTGTCCATAAAAGAGTAACTGAAATGGGACAGCTGATGTCCCCAGGATAAGCAATGAGAAGGTAAAAGGAGGAGGGAAAAGGGGAAGGAAGGACACCTGGCAAGATAGAAACCAGGCTTTCTATAACCTGGTCTCCAAAGAGGAAGGAGCATAACCCATTACTTTTGTCATAGCTGACTGTTAGGGTTCAGATTGAAAATACTCCCCCACCCCAAGTCTCCCATGTTCAGAGGTGGGGCCTGTTGGAAGAGGTATGTCACTGGGGCATGCTTTTGGGTGGTATGTCTACCTCTTTGGGTCCTCCCTTTTCTCTGCTTCCTGGCTGTGATCAGGTGAGCAGCTTTCCTGTGTCATGCCTTTCTACCATGCTGTTTCCCTGTTGGAGCCAATGAACCCACTGATAACTGAAACAAATAAAACTCTTCCTTTAAATTGTGAGTGTTGGGTATTGTGTCTTAGAGGAAAACTGACTAATACACTGATTCACCAGAAGCCAGAAGCAGAGCTGGAGGAGCATGTGCCCGTGTGTGTGACTGAGGTAGAGAGGAAGGACATGGAGGCTTCAGCCCATGCCCAAGCCTCCTCCACACACAAGGAGGGGGGTTGTGTAGGTCACGGGTTGACACACTATGAAGTCCTGCAGGGGAGCAAGGCTGGGAGGGGCTCTGAGGAGGAGCTAGGTGAGCCTGACACCTGGGCGTGGCCCGTCTGACACTCTGGAGGCCTTTTCCAAGTCCCTAAAGCTCATCCTCTCTCTCCATGTTCTTTCCCAGTTTGACCTGCAGAGGATTGTAATTTACTGCGACTCCAGACATGCGGATCTGGAGACTTGCTGTGACATCCCGTCTGGCCCAGTGAGTAGACTCTGGCACAGAGACAGTAGAAAGGGTTTGTATGGGAAGCAGAGGAGAAAAAAGTGTCAAGGGCTTAGGAACAAGCAGTCAAAAGTTGGGGACATTGGCTGTTGGTGTGTGGCTTGAAGGGCCGTCTGGTGGTCGTGTTTGGGTTCCACTGGCACGGGATAGGGGAGCTGAGTCAGGCAGACCTCCCTGAGGTCTGCTGTGTCTGCGCCTCAGTCAGGGAGACCTGGAGGCTGTGGGTCATGTGACAAGACTCAGCTTTGAGGGAGGAGCACAGGAGGCTGAGGCTGGTGGACACCCCTAAGGAAGGATTGGGCCCCCATGCCGCCAGGGTCCACCTGGAGGGGGGGCAGCTGCAGTGCCCAGGCTGGGGCTGCAAGACGGAGTGCAGGATGTGCTGCCCACTACATGCAGGATCTGTTCCACTCTATGTGGACCTCACCTCCCTCCCTTTCAGCCCTTCCTCTCTTTTACTCTCCACTAAACCTGAGTTCCAAAGCTCGCTTAGAAGGTGAGCATTACCACTGAGCCCACTTCCCTGACATGAGGGGTGAAGTCAGTGTGTGATGATTGGCTGGTCCAGGCCCCTGGGCACAGTAAGCACATAATAATGGTTCCCATCTCAGCACCTAGGGAATATAAGTACACAGCTGATGCTGAGAATTTGGAGTCATATAAACCTGGTTGTGGAGAGAGGAAAAAATGGGGGGGGGGAATGGTAGACAATGTGAGAATACAAAGAGAGAGGGAAGAGGAGCATGTACCAGGTGCAAGACCCAGGTTGGATATTTCCTATGCTGTCTTATTAAATCCTTATGAACTTTGGAAGAAAACATCCATGTTTCCATTCCACAGAGACAAACACTGAGGCTTACGGGGTTAAAGAGCTGGGCAGTATAGTGCCTGAGGCCAAGCTGGCCAGTCCCTTTGGCCCCAGTTCCTCGGGGAATCAGAAGTACATTTTCAGACATGACCTGTCCACTTACCTGGTATGTTCAGAGGTCTTCACGGTCTGGGTCTGCCCAGTTTCTTAGAAGCTTCAGAGATCTTGCCTGTTGCAATGGAGGTGAGTGGGTGAGCAGCCCGATTCTGACTTACTGCCTTTCCTTCCAGTGCCAGGTGACCGTGGTGACAGAACCTCCACCCCCACCCCTGCAGCCCATCACCCCTGGCAGTGAACAGATTGGGTTCTTGAAGACCATCAACTGCTCCTGCCCACCTGGAGAAAAGGTACTGTCTGAGGTGTGCGTTTCACATCATGTACCTGGGCTGCAAGTCAGGATGTCCTGGGCTCATGGTGGCTCTCAGTTCAGAACACTGTTCCTGTTCTTTTGTTCTCCTGTTTCTTGATTTTCGTGCACAGCAGAAGGAGAGATGCTTACGCTTGGCACTAATTAACAATTTTCCAAAGTTAATGATATAGTCCTGAGGTTTTTCTGGCTTCTACTTGTTATTATCTGCACTCAAATGCAATGAGATCAAACTAGACTTGGATTGTAAATAAGAATCAGTACAGGACCATGAAGGAGGATTTGGAGATGCCCTCCATAAAGGAAACCCAGCTTCCTTCTCAGTGTTGCCTTAATTAGCCACACTCCATAATCTAAATTTATGTATCAGTAGTGTTTTATGTATTTTCTAATTGTAACATGTATGCATTTCTTTGAGCACCACTGCTGCCATCCATTAAACAGGATTAAAAGTTCCATCGTGCACCCAAGGGTACCACTGGTTGGATTTTTCTTTAGACCAGTGGTTGTTTATGAATAATGGCTCTTCACTATTTGAGCAGAAGGATCATATCACTATGCATGAGGATGACAAAAGTTAGAACTGTATGGGGAGGGGTTCTTTGAAGTTCCCTTGGACCACTGTCCCCAAGCTCTTGATCTCCAGCATGCAGCCACACCTGTCTCCCTCAGCATCTCATGGTCAGTGTCCTTGTGCAAGAGGGATGCAGCCCACCTTCCAGGACAAGGGGCACACTGACCAAGAGGTAAGATGGTGGATGACAGTAACTGGGGTGGACTCTCCACACTTTCCCTCTTTTCTTTTCCTTCTACCCAGAGAGCCAGTTCTTGGGGAGACAGGTCGCCTTCAAGGAGCTGTCAATCAACCAAGTTTGTGCCATCCTGGTCTAGTTTGCCAGATGCCAAGCCAAACGCCAGCCTATCTGTGTCCCAAGCTGGGACATTTTTGAGGCCACAGGTGAAATTCAGAGCCTCTGGCCTGGTGGCTGGATTAGGGATGGAGCAGGCAGAGGAAGAGGCTAGGACAAGCACACATTTCCTGCCTGGAAGCCAGCTCCCTCTCCAGTCTTGAGCATTCGCAGGTCAGCCTCAGTCTGTGGGTAGCTTCCACATGCCACTGAAGTCACAGAAGTGGCTGTGTAAACCGAAATCCTCCAGAATCCTTATTTTTGATTAGATCTGCAAGTGAGAAGGGTAAGGGTACGGGAAGGATCACCAGTCGGTGCACCCACAGATAAGGTATAGCTGGAGCCAGCTCTGCCGAGAGCCAACCCTGCAGCATGAGTGGGGTCTTCCTGCTACCTATGAGGGACGTCCTGCACCAAACAGGCCTCCTTTTACCTTTCCCAGTCATCTTCTCTCTAACTCACAAAGCCCCAGCCTCTACCTGACCTTGGTGCATAAGGACGCTTCTCTGCTGCTTCACCTCTCCCTAATGATTAGGCTCCTTGCACTCCTTCCTGGTTGGTCTCCAGGCCCAGAAAGGACTTCTGATTCCTTGGAGTGGCCATGGCTTTTCTAAAATTGTCCCTTGCCTATGCAGTGCCTTCTGTAGAAATCCTCTTTTCCCATGCTTCAGTTCCTTCTTCTTCCTGTTGCCTGTTCTTCAAAGACATGGCCAAGCAATCTTGCTGAGCACAATATTATCTCTGTCATTCCTCTACTTTCATTCCTCCTTGCTTTCCTTTCTCCTTCTCTTCTTTACTGCCTTTTACTATTCACCCTCCATGTACTGAGTATTTATTCAACACCTGCTGTTTCCTCACTCTGGGCTTCCACCTGCCGTAACAGTGACCACACTGGAACGAAATATCTCCTTGCCTTTGTTTCCATAAAATCCTAACTCCAGATGACAGAGGCAGAATCTCTATATGTAAGTAAGGACTTAAGCAGTGGCTGAGTTGATGGAAGTGTGGATTCAGGTGTAAAACGGTGATAGATGGACAGGTGGATGGACAAAGGGGTGAAGCAACACATCCTTCTTCCTCTGGAAAAGCAAGGTCCTGCTGCTCAAGCTTATCAGCCAGCACTGGCAGTCTCAGCACCACACTCTGGGTGCCATTGCCCAGGAGTCCAGCTTCCCTATTTCAGACCTGCACGCCTCAGTCTGAGACAGGGGCTTGAGGGAGTTAGGAAGCGACCCCCAGAAGTCCCAGAGTCTGCTTTCTGCGTAGGGGACTGAGTGCTCTGAGGCTGCCTGACCTCAGGAGTTGAGCACCAAACCAGCCTCAGTGCTTCCCAGGCGCAGGAGGGAAGGCAGACACGCTGTTCCTTCCTCCCCTTGTGAAGGGTCTAGTGAGGGAACTTTAGCACTACCTTGTGAAGCAACTGGCTTTTGTCTCTTTACCTGCATTTCTGTAAAACCCAAAGCCTAGAACTCCAGAGTCAGAGTTCTCCCACAAAGCCCTAGCCATGGCAGACTTTTTTCCAGAAATTTAAATTTTCTATTCAGTTTGCAAACATTTCCATTATTGGAGATCAACACAATGTTTTTTGAGTTCCTGTGTTTGTCTCTGTGACCAAATACTGTGGTGATCCTGAACACAGATGTCCAAGGTGTTCTGGAAGACGCCACAGTAGACCAAATACACACAGAATTATTTACCTTCATTTGCAGATGCCAGTGCACCTGCCAATGGGTTTTAAATGTGTTTTCCTAGGGCAGCTGTAAAATGTGTAGCTATAACTGGAGCATCTTGTTGTTAGTGCTGAGCGCACGTATGTCACTGGGTGCAGAGTCACTTCTCTTCACTAGTGCCCTGATTCTTATGCATAAAAAAATGATAGGAATCCTGCCATTTGTCTTCAGTATGACAATATTTACATGCTGCCACAACTTCCAGAACCCATTTGGAAAACCAGTAACAAGATCTTTTGCCCATTTTCAAACCTGAACACAGTTTACATTTAGAAATTGTTGTGCTTTGTGTTTTAGTACATAATAGGTTACATTTAGAAATAGCAGTTTACATTTAGAAATTGTTGTGCTTTGCATTTTAGTACATAATACATATGCGAACCAATAGCAAGCAACATAATTTCCTTTTTGATTGAAGTGATGACATATCTAGGTTAAAAAATAACCTATGGAAAGCCTGTTGTTTTTATTCCTTTATCTTTGATATTGAAAAGTTATAGTTGTGCATATTTATAAGATGCCAACTGATGCTCAGTGTTTGCACACAGTATGGAACGAGTGGGTGGAGCTGGTTAACACCATCCCCTCAAATATTTACCCTTTCTGCCTCCAACCCCAGCCTGTGCTCTTTGACCAGTGCCTGCCACCCCTACACCCCATGCCTGGTACCACTGTCCCATCCTGCTCTCTGTTTCTGTGCTGGACTTTCCCACTTCCAGACACCAGTGAGGGTGTATGGCATTTATCTTTCTGCTCCAATGTGTTGCTCCCATCCTTCATCCTCCAGTGCAGTGTCTGGAGTCTGTGTTCACCATCTCTGTCTAGGTTTTCCTTTCAAGACTGGACTCTTGGCCATCACCAAGCTCTGTGTCCAACTCCCTGCTGAGCTCTTGACTCAGTCCAAGACCAGTCTTTGAGCATGAAGGTGGATAACCAACTCGTAGAGCAGAGAAGGAGATGGCTGAAATAGAGGTTTAGTGTTTCTTTTTGTCTCTCTTCCTGCAGGGTGAAAAGGGCTTTGATGGCCCCGTGGGACTCCCTGGTCCTAAGGTCAGTATTGTCATGCAGAGGTGTCTGCTGGAGCCTGAGCACTCCTGGCCTTGCTTTCGATGTCAGGACAATGGTGGGTTAGATGGCTTTCCTGCCGGCTTTTGCCTGGAAGCTGGTTAAGATGTGAGGGCAAGAGCAAGGTCCATTGGGTTCTGAGACTGTTCAGAACTCTGTTTCTCAGCCTAAAAATACAGCAGAAGAAGGGCAAGATTGCTGGTGCCTAGGCTCAGAGTTTGTTTGCCCCAAGTTTAGCCCTCTGGACTCACTCCATTCTGCATCAGTCTTGCGAGTTAATGTATTCCAGAAACTTTCCAGGATTCCACATTGAGCATTTCTTTAACTTGCATGAAATGTTTTTACACAAAATTTGAGAAGTACAAGCCAGGGATTTAGCTCAGTGGCTTAAGTGCCTGCCTTGCAAGCGCAAGGTTGTGAGTTTGATCCCCGGTACCAACAAAAAAAAACAAAACAAAACAAAACAAAAAACTAAAATTTGAGAAGTACAGAGCTAGGCATTCCCTTTTGGGCCCTTCATCCTCAGGTAAAGAGCAGCCCTTTTATTCCCTCATTCCCAAGCTACCATCTTCTCCCTTCATTGTTCTGATCTCAGAAAATTGAAATCTCAGTGGTGCCAGTCCTATGGGATCACCCAGTGGGAAACTCCTACATTCTTGCACAGATACTGCCTGGTGTGGTATTTGAAAGGGCTGAGTGTGGTGGTGGAGATGGTTGGGCCTTTCGCTTCCCCTGCTCCTCATTCCTTCCCTATCTCCATGTAGAGTTCTCTCAGCCATGCTCTCCTGTCCCTTCTCTCCCACACCTCCCTGCCTTCTTTCTCTGTCCCTCCGCCTCTATCAGTCAGTTTCCCCTTCAACTCCCTCCTGTCCCTTTCCTAATTTTTATTTCATTTACACATCATTATCGTTAGGGAACTTTTGCTAATGTCCAAGCACTGAGGTTGACAAGGGCTAGACAATGGTGTCCTTGAGTCCCTGAGTCTGGGCATACACACAGACCTGTGCATAAGTGCAAGTAACAGGAAGGGTGACTTGGCCAGTCTTCCTCATCCAGGGGTGGACCACATGGCCTTCTTATGCACTTGGCAAAGATAACATCAGCTACTTCTAGGAAACGGGTGAGGTTGGCTGTGGGGCAGCCTGTGACTGCAGGAATTCTGCTGGAAGACATAACCTGACATTTGTCTCTGGTTTTGATCCTGCAGGGAGACATGGGAATTGCTGGGTTAATGGGCGCTCCTGGACCCAAGGGAGAGAAAGGGGACATGGTAAGTCATCTAGAAGTGGCAGGACCACTTGGCTGGTGTGGGAAACTCAGTTCTTGTGCCGAGGGCTGAAGGTCATTTCCTTTTTATGGGCAAGGGACACTGCATATGGCTCTAGGGGCTCTCTTATCCCTAGCTCCCCACCTAAAATCTGCTTCCACTGTGACTTCCCAAATTGGCCATTCTGCAGCCTCTTCTCTCATTTTGCAAATTCCACATGCTCTTTCCTCTGCCAAGAGTGATCTCCCTTCCATTCATACTACTGTCTCCTAATGCTCCTTCTTGCCTCACAGTGGGTCAGGAAAAAATCTAGGGCAAGTCTCACTTCAGTGTGGCCCTGGGTGCCCGATGCCTGGGAGATATTTGGCTCCTATAAGACAGGTAATCTTTCTATTAACACTTTCCTCATCTGTAAAATGAGGATAATAAATCAAGCTGTCGTGCTCACTTTGGCAGCACATATACTAAAATTGGAATGATACAGAGAAGATTAACATGGCCCCTGTGTAAGGATGACATGCAAACTCATGAAACATTCCATATTTTAAAAGTAAATACATAAAATAAAAAATAAAATAAAACAAGCTGTCTAGTAGTATTATGGAGATGAGATGAGTGAATACATGCAAACAGTTTGGAACAGTGACAGAGGCATTGGAAGTCCCTTACTGCTGTGAAGATCACCTGCATGGTGTAACACACATGTCTCAGACTACTGTCCAGCACAGCACTCTGCAGCATCAGTAACACAAGGTTGCGTCAGGTGGACCTGGGTCACTGTCATTGTCATCAGCTTCTGTTGACTGTGTGCCCTTGGTCAAGTCTCTTAACCTCTCTGAAGCCCTTCTCTCATTTACAACACTAGCAAAAGGAGAGAATAACAGATACTTCGTTTATAAAATGCAATATAATTACATTCAAAGAATGAAAGGGAGCAACTGCAGTTCTTAAGTATTGAAAGGTGTGGCAATATTTCATGCTACATACAATTAATAAAAGGGTAAAGCATAAATGGAAATGCTGCAGGTTAAAACTAGAATAACTAAAATTCTAAATCTTCTAGAAAGGTTCTACAGTAGGTTAATCAAAGAAATAGTCATTGTTCTTGAAGCTAGTTCAGTAGGGATCATGTACTCGGAAGTACAGAGGGAAAAATGAAATGTGAACATCATAGAAATGTGGCATGGTAGAGTGCAGTCTGCTCCTTATAGGGATTCAGGGGAGAGAGTGGAAGGAGCAGAGAAGCAGGCAGAAACGGCTGAAGACACCATCGACTTGGTGGAAAGTGGTCATTCACACATTCCAGCTGTTCAACAAACTCGTTACAGGACAAAAGATACACACTTTGACTTGCACTTAGAAAAATCCTAATCAAAGTATTGAAAAGCAAATGAAAGACAAAAGCAGGAAGAGAAAAATGATTCAATGAGCAAGGAAACCCCGTAAGGTTAGTAGCTGATAAGTCATCAGTGATATTGAAGCAAAACAGTAAAAGGCCATGTTCAAAGTAAGAATTGTGATAGTGTATTGATGGGTATTTAACAAATACACATGCACCGTGTGGGGCAGTAATAGTTCCCCAAGCAGGAGCAGGACACAGAGATAAGAAAAAATATGTGTGTATCACACTGAAAGTGTATTTTTTAATAAATCAAGTAGAGTCTGGTAAGATAAGATGTATATAAGTCATAGAGAAATTTCTAAGCTAATACCTTAAATTATGTAGTGAGAATATCATTAAGAAAATGAAAATGTTACACCAGGAAATACTTGTTTCATCCAAAAGGGAGTAGTAAAGGAGACATAAAGAGCAAGCAAGACACCAAGAATCATAGGAAAGAAAAAGTAAAATATATAATTATATCAATAATATTTTGTATGAATGCATTAAATAGAGCAATAATAACAACGAAAGAAACAGATTTTCAGACAGAGTATGAAAATAAGACCCAATCAATGTCTTGTCTAAAGGAAACATACTTTACATTTAGAGCTAGAAATAGGGGGCCTGAGATGTAGTTCAGTTGTAGAGACCTTGCCAAGCATATGTAATTCTTTGGGTTTCATCTGCAGTACTAGGGAAAAAATACAGTCATACAAGAGTTGGAAAATACATGTTTCAAAATTAGTATCATATAAAATAGATTATAAAGGAAAAAGGTAAAGAGGGACAATTTATAATGATAAATGGTCAAACCTTTTAGAATATATAACAGTGATAAATATATAATTGTATGCCAGCAGACCCCAAATACATGACACATAACTGACAGAATCCATGGCTGAAATGTATAACTCAGTAATGATGACCAGAGATTTTGATTCCTGTTTTCCATAAAGGATGGGGCCACTGGGAGGACAGAGAAGTAGGAGCCACCAGACACTGTTGGTGTCTGTTGCAGTCTTGCAGGTCCAAAAAGTTGGAGGGTGATACTATGTATGGCCTAGCAATTTAATTGCACACCTAGGGATATACTCTCAAAATGCATGCCACACAAAATGAACATTATGCACAAGTGTCCATAGCAGTGCCATTTCTGATATCCCAAGGTAGGAGCAAGCCAGTGTCTATCTCCTCAACGATGGGTGAATGAAATGTGCTGTATCCATACATCATCAGTTCACTCTGCAGCAGAAAGAAATTTTGCTACGTGGTGCACCCTTGGAAAAATTTTGCTGAGTGAAAGAAGCCTGTCATAAAAGGCAATTACCCAATGCTTCCATTTATAGAAAAGGTCTGGGCTAGGACAGAAAGCAGTTACTGTTGGATACTGTTGCTGGGTAGGGCTGGGAGCAGCGGAATGGCGACTGACTGCAAATGGGTGGGGGGCTGTTTTGACGTGATAAAAGTGTTTTAAAGTTGATTTTGATGATTGTTATGAAACTATAAATATATTATAAATAATTAAAATTATTAATCAGGCACTTTAAATTATAAGGTTTACAAATTATATCCCAATAAAGATGTTATAAGAAAAGAACAGTAACTATAATATTGAAATATTAGAAACATTAAAGAAAATAACACTCATGAGGACCCACATTTGGTAAATAATAGTGATGTCTTTTGGAGGCTGAGTGGAGCTGGAGAGAAGCATGTGGTGATTGGGGATGCAGGGTGACATCATGCCCTGGAGATGCTCCATCATAACCCTTTGTCTTCTGCTTTCCTTTACCCAGGGCAGAGGGTCTTTTTTCCAAGGAGAGAAGGGCGAGAAGGTAAGCACCTTCCTTTACTGTGTGCTTGCAAGGGATAGATGGGGACATCAGTTTGTGAGAGGTGCGTGCTTCTCTCTTGCTACCTGGAACACTGGATGTGGAGAGGAGGTCCCCTAGTCCCAGCCTCTGTCCTCCCACACTTGGTGGCTGAAGCATGTATAGTGCTGGGCAGGAGGTGAAGGCGGAGACAGGAAGCAGTGGTTGGGAGAGGCAAGGAGCATGACCCACCTGTTTTGGGGGTTTATGGCATTTGTGCTGGAGAGCTTGGCACTTGAGTTGCACCCAGGGAATGGGAGCATCCCACAGGGAGAAGAGTGGGTTTGGCGAATGCTTGGTTTGGTGTGGCCCATTCACCATGGTGAGAGGTCGGAGCACTTAACAGCACTCAGAGTGGGTGGGAAACAGTGCTGGAGAAGTGGCTTGAGGATCACCTGACAGGAAACTGACAACGTACTTAGGTTTCACATGTTTCAGTGGTAGCTGCTGAAAAGGGTTCCGTGGCCAGCTTGTGGAGGGTACTGAGGCAGCAGGTGTCAGGCTGATCTTCCAGGAGAACTGGGCGAAGTCAGGGTACAAGGCAAGATGGAACTGGTGGTGGAAGCAGGACTGAGTGGGCAGAGGACTAAACTGTTCTGGGTATGAAAATCGCTTGTTTTCCCATCAGTGTAACGTGCATAAGTGCACTGGATCCTGGGAAATGTGGGGAGTTCTTCTCAAGAAGCGATCCTCTAAAGAGAAAGGTAAAACACAGAGACACTTTAAGAAATGCCACTTTTCACTCATAAAAGCTACTTAAAAAAGGAAAGAACAACTCAAAACTATTCCCACTTCCGGACAGGCAGCCACTCCGCTTCTTGGTGCGCATGGATGGCGCTGATCTCATGAGTGGCTGTGTGTCAGGCGGCAGCACTGCCCCACCCCCACGTGTGTGTGATGGGCTGAATGAAATTGCAGAGAAGACGACTGTCCTCCCCCGGAAGGACTTCTTTATGTAATTCTTCCAAGTCTGAGTTTACTTTGTAAAGAAACATGTCTGGATAGGCACAATTACATATCCATGTCGATTTTATAAGTGAGCTTAGAAGCAGACAGAAATGTGAATAATTTATAAGTGAAACTAGAAATGATGCTGTGCAGGAGAAAGCAGTGGAATACATAATGTATTGCACAACTGCACAATCTCACTGCACCCAGTGGTGCGAAATATTTTTTAATTAGATCAGTTAAAGACTTAAGACATATAGACAATATTTTTTTACTTTAAAACATATCACAAAAGTCATATAGAGTTTGTCCCTAGAGGGGTGTGTGTGTGTGTGTGTGTGTGTGTGTGAAAGAATAAGAGAGAAAGAAAAGAGAGATGCAGGGAGAGGAGGGAGAGTGCCAGAGACAAAGAGAGAGGTAGCAATTTAACATTAATGCTGCAGGCAGATCCTTACTCACTGCGTAAGTCCATGGGTGACCAAGTTGTGAGAGGAGGGCACTTTCCTTGCTAACACTTCCTGTGTCCTCACTGATCCCGTTGGGTGACCCCTCTCCTCCCCAGCAATAGCACAGGGACAGCACCGGTGAACCTACTCCCAGAATGTCCAGTGATGTGAGGGGGAGCACAGCCTGCCATGGCACAGCTGTGCCAGGCTGCGCAGCCCCCACCTGCCCAGCCACGTCCTCTCTCTCTCTGGGACTGTTTTGGAGCCTCCTGATACCTAAAAGTACCACCTGCTATGACTTCTGTACAATTTAGAAGCAGAGCACCTCAAATGCTGAGGCACTTTCTTGTTTAAATGTGCATTTTTTAAGTTTTCCTTTATTGTGGTAAGAGCATGCTGCGTGCTCTCCTCCTAACAAAGGCTGAGGCAGCACCTAGTGTTCACTACAGTGTGAGGCTCCTCAGCCCCTCTAGAAATTAGAAATTATTCTAATTGTAATTCTCCTCCTCCGCTGAAATTTTGCTCCTGTTGATTAGTGATTTCCTGCCTCCCCTCCCATAGCTCCTGAGACACTGTTATTCCCTCTGTTTCCAGGAGTTTGACCTATGGGCTTCGTGTAATGGAATCATGTAATGTGCATCTTCCTGAATCTGGTTATTTTACTTGGTGTGATGTTCCCCTTGTTCAGCCATTTTGCTGCAAATGGTGGGATTTCTGTGTTTTTAAAGGGGTATACAGCGTTTCCAATGGATGCATGTCACATTTTCCTTCTCCATTTGTTTGTTGGTGACACTTAGGTGGTTTGCATACTTTGACAATCAGGACTGACGTTACAGTGAACAGGTGAGGGATCCTGGTTTCAGTGCTTTTGCATCTATCTAGAAATAGAAAGGCTAGTTCAGATAGTTGTTCTATTTTTAATTATTTTGTGGACCTCCATACTGTTTCCCACTGAGACTGGGCCACTTTGCATCCCCCTGCCAGTGTTCAGTAACTTCTCCCATTGTTGCTGGCATGCTTGGATTTCATGGGCACAGACCAAGGTATTGCATTGGCACTAGCAAAACAACTAGGTCCTCCTCACTATCAGGTACTGGGGTGCCAAGCAATATTGTGACACTCAAACTCCAAGAAAGTAATTGAATAGCCCACAGTCACATAGCTGAAAAAATGCTGGGGAACTTAGCTTCCCAACTCTTCCAAATCCCCAACACTGCCTCTCCATGACACCCCATCGGTACCACCAAGGCCATTGCTGGGGCTCATGTTCAGGGGCCCGGAGACCTTAGGGATGGTAAAGTGCCCCACATTTGGGTCAGCAACTCTGCTCTGCGTTTGGGTGAGAGGGAAGAACAGTAACAACAGCCACCTCAAAAGTCTTCTCTTGAACATGTGATGAAACTTATATGAAAGCAAATGCAAGAGATGTCTCAGATTGTCTGCTCAGGTCTCACAGTGTGGTGTGTCAGGAAAAATGTAAGTCTGCAGGTGCAAAGAACTCAACTAATTTATTGGGTTCGACTTACCTGCAGATAGAGTTTTGAGTCACAGCAACATAGATTCATTTTCTTTTATGGTTTCCTTTAATTCTTTCCAACATCATAAGCCTTACAATGATATTGAGCGAAGGTTTACTGCTTGCAAGCATAGACACTGATACTGTGGTGTACATTTTTGCAAGGATTAAAAATTTTATTGACTGCTAACCAATATGGAGACAGGAATATAGTCAGATCTGTGTCCTCGATTGGTGGATAATGAAGGGAATGTGTGTGTGTGTGTGTGTGTGTGTGTGTGTGTGCAGTCCTGGAATGTGAACTTGGCACTTTGCAATAAGTTATATCTTCAATTTATTTTTACTTTTTATTTTGAGGTAGAATCTTTCTAAGTTGCTAAGTTGCCCAGGCCGGGCTTGAAATTGTGTTTCTCCTGTATCCGTCTGCCAGATATTTGCACCATGACCAGTTCTAAAGAAATTTAAGGAGTTTGGAACAGAGAAAAATAGGGGGTTAATTGATGATAACTGGAGTCTTGGCAGAGAGTCTGTATCACACATGCTGGTCCAGGAGGAATTTGTGTATAATCCTGGCTTGACCTGCAACTGTATCCCTCACTGACTGAGATTTAGTAGACCCTGTTGTTACTCTTCAAGTTCTGCTCATCAGTGACTAAGCTCCTAAGGTATTTTAGATTTGTTTTTGGGATCCACACCTGTGTCCCGTGAATAGCTTGAACAGTATTGAGGAACAGGGAAGGTGCTGTTCTGTGACTTAGTTTCAACCAGGAGCACAGCAATCTCTGACTGGGATGGGTATCTACGGCTGTTCCAACTACGTGAGGCAGCATCTTCTTGGGATGCAGTAATATGTGAGAAGAGGATGCTAGGGCCATGGGAAGCCAGCTGTGTGTGTTGAAGTCATGGGCTGAGAAAGCCTTTGGGAATGAGTTTCCTCAGTGTTTATCTCTTTCCAGTTCTGAGTACATCTCTCCCAGGTCACCCTCAGGTTATTTCTATCTCTCTGCTGCCCAGATTTCCTTCTCAAGCATCCAGCATCCCCCAGTGCCTGTTTCAATCCTAGGGATACTTCTGATCGGTGGTCCTGGTGGTGTCAAACACCAAGCCAGGTGGTTCTGTGTACATTGTCCTCCTATTCCTCCTAGTGATTGTGTGTGTGTGGTGGAGTATGGATCATTACTGCTATGTCACAGAAAAAAGCACTGAGCCTTAGAAAATCATATGCACATTGGCTAGATTTGCTTCAACTCACAAAGATGCAGAAATCACAAAGTTGTTTACAATACACTCTTGCTTGTTCAGAATACTAGCAAGCACCTATTGGGGGACAGGAACCTTGTTAAGAAACTGAAGAGGAACAGAGAATGAGGCACATAACTCTTAAGCATATTGACTGTTATATATGCTCAGGGGAGTAAAGGAGAAGGAAGAGAAGAGATGTAGATGGACAGCGTCAGGACAAAGTCACTCTGAGCACTGTAAATCTAATAGGATGGAACCAATAATTGGTAGTAATGCTCCCACCCAGCCCTACTCCTCATTAGGGAGGATTCTGCAATGACAGTTCTGCCTTCATAATGACACGGCTCTGATTCCAACAGGATGGACACATCTTGTGTCATTCACATTTTAAGAGTGGGCCCTTTTCACTTGAGCCAGGCACCTCCCTCAGTGTCTTTCTGGCAGAGGCAGGTCCAGTGCGAAAATGGGAGATAAGTAGGGTTCTGGAAAGTAGAATCCAGCTGCAGAGATACATGAGGAAAAAAAGAGGAGCTTTGCTGCATGGTAATTCTCTTCCCAGTGCTTCCCTTTCAGAGCAAGGGGCAGGAAAGAGTTCACTTTTGCACAATGTGCTTACCCATTCAGGGGTGCTATGGCCTGAACGGTCGTGTCCCCTCAAAGTTCATATGATGGGATCCTACTCCCCATGGTGACTGAATGATGGTGAGGGCTTTGGGAGTGATTAGGGTATGAAGTTGGAGCCCTTTAAAGTGGAAACAGTACCCTAGGAAAAGAGGCTATGAAAGAGGCTCAAGAGAGATCACCTCATCCCTGCCACCGTGAGAAGACACAGTGAGAAGGTGTCTCTGAGAGCCAGGAAGCAGCCTTTTCCTGACACTGAATCTCCATATGCCTTGCTTCCATACCTGTGAGAAGCACATTTCTGTATAATTTCCCCAGTGTAAGGTATTTTGTTATAGCATCCCAAGTGTATCAAGACATGTGGTTTCTGGTATAGGCAAAACACATGCCATAGCAAGAACAAAGGACACAAAATCCATGTTCCTTCTAGGAATCAAGTTATCTTCTGAAAAGTCTACATTGTAGACCCTCTGAGCCATAACATGTAATTAAATGTTTGTGTTTACATGTGAGAACTGCTAGGACATACTCATGCCATTTGTCTCTAGCTCTGGGTCCTTCATTTTTACTCGTGACTGGCTTAATCAGCATCCCCATCTCCTACCTTTAGTCTATGCACTTACGTGCATTGTTCTTAGTTATCAAGTTGGATAACTTTGGTTGATACCTTCTTTTTTAATGGTAAGTAAAGAATTTAGCAGGGAGTTAGTTTAGCTTTGAATGTGCCATGTAGGTCCAGGGAACAAAATACTGGTAAAGAGAGGTATCCACTGCCCTGTCCATAGTTCTGAAAGACACTGTGGAGAAGTTTTGAGTGACCAGGTCTCACAACAGGTGTCTGCAGAGTTGGAAGTAGGAAAACTGTACTTTTTTCTCCAACTTTGTCTTATGCACAGTTTCTTGACAAGTATATGCACCAATCAAAAGACTAATGACTAAGTACAGGAAACCAAGAACATTTTTGGGAAGTATCAATGCCAGCTGTCTAGACTAGGAGGTCTAAAGAAGTGAAAAATGTGGACTCTAAACACAGAACTTGTCTTGGGTACTTAGCAACTCTACAACAGTGAATCAGTAACCTCTATAACCTGAGTTTTCTCATCTGCAAATTGGAAAATACATTAGTACTCACCTCAGAGAGTTTCTGCAAATGAGCTAATGAAAACAAATTTCATTATTTATAAAAAATGCTCATAGATTTTAAATATATTAATCATACCATCATAATAGTGTTCCATTTTTATACACTAAGTGATATCTCCTATGTTCTCAGCATTGGTTAAGTTTTATCCCCTGAGGCTCCCGGCAACTGCAAAATGTCAGCAGACTCAAGGCTGGCACGCATTACCCACCCAAGGAGGATTTCTGCAACTCCCAGGGCCTCAGGAAGTTCAGAGAGTGTTCTTGGAGAGTATGGTCCAGCTGGGAAGGTGCCAAAGTCCTTTCCTTCCCAGATCATCTAAAATAATTCATAGAGCATCTGAGAATAATAGCAGTACCTAGCATTTACAAGCATTTGCCAACTGCCAGGATTCACATATATGTTATTAAGTTTAACTTCTGAGGCAGATACACTAGGTCTCTGATTTACTAATATTTGAGTTGCAAACTTTCACAGATACAAATGGACCTCATATTACAAATATTCATAGATGTGAATGAGTTGTAGGAGTAGCTCGTGTGTCACTGGACATCGTTCCAGTTGTGCTGTTGTGTGCTTACTGTACAGTGTGATAGTGTACAGTGGTACAGTGTCCAAAAGGAAGAGCAAAAGCAGTGGTGACATGGAGGGGACTGCTAGGAAGCACAAAGCAATATATATATATATATATCTGAAAGCTGTATAGGATTAATTTTGTTAGGCTTATAAACAAAGACTAATGAACATTCTCCCAGAATGGCGCTCATCTGTAAGCCAGAGACTTACTGTATTGTCCTCACTTTTCAGGCAATTGGTAAAAGGATCGGGAACCACTGACTTGGCTTATCTGTGTAGCAGAGGCAGGATTTGAGCTCGTATTTACCAGCTGCCCAGCTTTTATCTTTCTGTACTGAGAAGTTTTCTGACTTGAACCAGCATAGAGATTAACCTGCCAGTGTAAATCAGTAGGTCTGCAGTGGGCCAGAGAAGTGGTTTCTATAACAAGACTCCAAGTGATGCTGACAGTGCTAGCCAGTGACCACACTGACCATCACTGGTCAGAGTATTCCTAAAATACCTGCTGTGCCTTGTACCAAATAGATGAAGAATAAGATGAACACAATATTTCTAGAAATTTAGCAACATCCTTGTCAACATTAAGAAATACATCATGGTAGATGGTTAACTAAGAAAGCAAAAGGAATACGTATCCTTTTGTATCTTGCCCAGTGATGTGACAGTATGACCCTGAATCTGCTGGTGTGTGTGTGTGTGTGTGTGTGTGTGTGTGGTAATTTCCTGCCAGATGTTGCCCTCCCATGGGCTTCAGATATAGAGTCATAAAGACAATGTGTTTGTATGTGAGGGAGGGGAGGCAGCAGTGGTAGAGAAGTCAAAGCCTGATTTGAAATGAAGCCCACTTTTGAGTAACAACTGAGAAGGCACCTCTTCTTGGAACCTTGGTTTCTTCTGCAGTGGGTTTCATATACATTGTTTGTTGCCCTCTTATTAATAGCCTGAATATGGGTTTCCTTTCTTTATGTGAAATGTGACAGCTTAGAAAGTCTATTCAAAATGACAGGCCCTGCTGCTTGCTTGGAATGACCCCCTAAGCCCAGCATTTCTAGCCTCTTTGGCCAGAGGTGCTTTATTTCTTGCCTCCCCTTTATGTGCACAGAGCTGAAACATGAGGAGGGAAGTGTCTTATTCCATTACTGCTGTGAGAACAAAATGCCTTAGACTATGTAATTTTCAAATAACAGAAGTTTACTGCTTACAACTCCTGAGACTGAGAAGGTGAAGATAAAGGTCAGGCAGAGTTGGTGTCTGGTCTTGGCTTTCTGCTTCATAGATGGAACCTTTTTGCTATGTCTTTACATGGCAGAAGGGACAAACAAGTTCCCATAAGCTATTTCATAAGGCTACTAAGTTTGCTTCCTAAAAGCCCCAACTCTTAAGACATAGCTTACTACATACCAACTTTGGGAGACATAAATATTCATGGCATAATAGCCATGAGTCACCCTGCTGAGAGACCTGCCCCAGAGGACCCATGCACACGTACCTCTCCTTCTTTCTTTTCATTTCCTTTATTTGGCTTCCTTTCTTCTTTTCGTTACTTTCCTCCTTGCTTTGCCCCCTCCCATTTTATCATGGATACTTAAGTATGTGTATTCCCCCTGAAGATCTTCTCCTGCCTAATCTTACCAGCCTCAGGGCAATCTCTAGTCTTTTCACCACTCTTTTGACTGACTTTCCCCATGGAACTTTTTTTTTTTTAGTTCTTGGTAGGATACAAACAACTGGCATTTTAATAACATTTTCTAGTGTGAAAATATGTCCACATTCACTTTTCATCTGAAAATAACACTACACTCTGCCTTGCAGTTGGTGGAACCGGACTCTGAGAGGTTTGTGAGGTCCTCTTGGTGGGAAAAGAATGGCTGGGCTGCAGCTGAGAATTTCTCTTCCCAAAGCCACTGAAGGCAGCTGACAGGGAGGCCATCTTGGAAATTGAGGGTGTGTCACAGGGCTAGTCCATAATGGTGTGCTGTGGTGTTAAGATTAGAGGACACTGACACTTGGAGTATCTAGGCCAGGATGACTCTTTTGAGGACACAAAAATGCATAGACCCATCTAATGAAATGACAGGATTGCATGGTGATTTTAAGATTTTAAGATGATAGTCTCTCAGCTGTGTTTATTTGTACTGCTGGCTTGGGTACCTTAACTTGCTTTGTGATTCAGTAATACCTCTAAAGAATCCTCTAGTTAGGCTCTTAGGATATACAGCAAAGATGCCAGCCCATTTGTCAAAGTGAATGTGCCTCATTCTGTTGAAGTAGTTATTTAAAACAATTGCCAAATTGTTCATGTCCTGTGGCTAGGTGTATAATCCCTCTCTGCAGACAGAGACTAAGACTGAGGACATTTCACTAGCCTGGCCAAGTCATCCAGTAATGGGGAGGAAGTTTGAGACTGCAATTCTCTGGCTCTAGAGACTTTGGTCTTTCTACCATACTCTGCTGCCCATCTTGTTTCTAGTGCTGAAACATCCCAGAGACTAATTAGTTTCCATGGTTTGCAAGAATCTTTCATTACCTCCCCTTACAAGCTCATAGGGCTCTGCAATGAAATGAGTCCCTCAAAGTGTTCTTGGGCACTGTGCCCAGGCAGGCACTGGTCCTGCATCGTTCCCTCCTCACCTCTCAGAGGTCCTGTCTTATGGATGGGCCAGATTCACAGATAACCTTTGGTCACTCAATGGAAAGGACCCATGAGGCTAGAATAGTGAAAACTGCAAGGAGAGGCCAAGGTTTCAGATCTCTCCAGACTTTTGCTGGCATTGTCTCTGGTCTCCCTGCTGACTGTGTCTATCAGATGCCCATGGAACAGCAATGTGCTGACTTTTACTCCTGGAGCAGGAACCCACCCAGGCACCCTGCCCTGCTTTTAGCTCCAGGACTTGCCTTCCATAGGAACAGAAGGCAGGCTGGCTGTTCTAAGTGGGTGACCAATGTGTGGCTGCAGTAGTTCACTCAGTAGACCTGATGCTGTTTTTTTTTTTTGTTGTTGTTGTTGTTGTTGTTGTTTTTTACCCTGGCCATCGCGGGCGAAGGCTTTTTCCTCTTCTTAGAAAACCTGAAGTTTAGCCCCAGGGTTGTGGCAATGTGGAGTGGGAGGTGGACCTTGGAACCAGTGGAGTCTGTAGGGGCTGAGCCCACCCTGTACCTGACCACCAGTGTCCAGGCTCCTTGCAGAGCTTCTCCATCCCTTGAGGTGGATAAAGGGGCCCTGGGTTCCCAGGAGAGCAGGACTGGATGAAGCTAAAGGAGAAGAAGCTATGATTCCATGTCCGGGCTTTTCCTGTCCCACTCTGCCACAGAGTTCCAGGTGGCTGTGAGAATATCCTACTCTGTGTCCTGTTGTGTCTGCATGCAGAGTTGAGATCCCAGCACTTGATTTACAGGACAGTTAGGGGGCTATTGGGCCAGTGGATATGCAGATGCTGCTATGTGCTGTGAAAATGATTGAGGTGGGAGGGGACCCCGGTGCAGGTGCCCAACTCCCACCAGCTGCTCTGTGTTTGTGTGTGTCACATGCATCTGCATGTGCCTTATTACAGTGAAGTTTGTCCCAGGTTAAAAAAAAAAATTGAATACCTTTTCTAGACCTGTAGTTCTCAGTCAGGAGTGAGTGTCTCCCAGGAGACATTGGGCAATGTCTGGTGACATTTTTGGTTGTTGCAACTGGATGGTGCTGCTGGCAATTAGGCACCACCACACCAAAGACTCACGGCAGCCCTGCCCTGTACTCTACACCTGTGAGTTCGGCCCCAAGTGAGGAAGGATAGACCCACAACTAGGGGACAGTATCTCAGTAGATCTCCGCCATTTCGTCAGGTGCCCAGGTAACCTGAGACCTTATTAAAGTGTGGGTGCTGATGCAGTCAGTTTGGTAAGGTGCCTGGGAATCTGCATTTCTTACCGATGTCCTTTGCAGAATACTGATCATCACTCTTTGAATTGCAAAGTTTGGCCACAACCCCTTTTATCTGCCTGGCACTTTCTCCATGGTAGCCACTGCCACGAGACTGTTTTAGCATTGTCTGTAGCCTTAACCAATTGCTGTTCTTTATTCTCTCCTCCTAGGGGTCCCTGGGCCTTCCTGGTCCTCCTGGAAGAGACGGCAGTAAAGGCATGAGAGTAAGTTCTGGCCCCATTGCCCCAGCCCACATGGAAACACTAGGCCAGTCCCTTCTTGCCAGAACCCTGTGTTCTAGAGTGGACATTGCCAGTACCAGGCCTGAACTGGGGCTCCTTTGTACCAGATGTTCCCAGGTCCCTGGAGCTCAGTTCAATAGTCACACCAATACAGCAGCCACTGACAGCACCCGGGTGTTACCTGTGTATCCTTGGAAGCTGCTGCCTCATTTAGGTGACAAGTAGCTCTACACAGGGTTCTGTTAACCTAAATGTTCAGATGGAACTGGCTTTGGTGAGGGATGGGATCACCAGGTCCCCAGTCCATAACTAGGTGAGTACTCAGTGACTCAAGCAGTGCCCCATTGCCCATGTGGCCGGCCACCTTCCTCTTCTTACTCAGACTCAGCTCACACTCCATCTCTTCTGCTTTGGGGCTGAAACATGTCCAGGAACCCCGCAAAGGGGATCTCAGAGAGTAGGTCAGTCTGTTTCTGAGGAAAAGGATATTTTTCCCCCAAGAGCTCAAACATAGATTGGTTCTGGGTTCTCCACCTCTGTTCTTTGCCATTGTTCATTCAAGTAGGATCAAGTCCCAGAGTGGAAACAGTGCCAAATGCACACAGAACTCTGTAACTGGTAGCACTTTGGCTAGGATACCTGAAGTTCTGGAAACCAGGAGAGAAATGAGGTTTATGAGTTCTGGGCCCTCTTCTGGACCCTCCAGGAGGCCACAGCACCAGGTGGTCACCATGATGGTGACCATTCTTGGGACTCCAGGTCATCTGTTTTCTGCTCAGATATAATTTTGTTGACCTCTAACAATAAGAACAAGGAAGCGGAGAGCTAACATTTTGTACTCTGAAGATCAACTCCTTCGTTTATAGAAAGAGCTTGAGTGGAGCCTGAATCCCTCACCCCTGATGGTTATTTCCTCTCTGCAACAAATTCTGAGCCGCAGGAGATGATCCTGAGGAAGCTCTGGGCTGCTGGGGTGTGCCTGGATCCATGTCCTGCTGGCAATGACCCCGTGTTGATTTGTGTGTGCAGGGAGAACCAGGAGAGCCGGGGGAGCCAGGGCTGCCTGGAGAGGTGGGCATGCGGGTAAGTAGCTCTGTGAGCTGCATCCTACTAATGTTTCCAGGGGACAGATCTAGTGAAAAACCAGTTTTATAGACAAGATGTTCTCATTTTTTCATTCTGCCTCTCCCACACATATATGTGCCTATGAGTGGGAATCCCATACATAATTTCTCCTGAAGTCTTGCAGGAAATCAATCATATACTTGATAATTTATTGTTCACATCTATCTATCAAGAGATTTCAGACACCTTTCAAGACCAGTAGATAGACCTCATCTACTCTACTTAATCAGTGTGTACTATTCATGATACCAGTGCCACTGTAATTTACATAATCTTTGGCCAACTCATAGCCCTGAAATTTCTCTCACGTTTTCTCAAGTTTTCCATTAAAATTAACAAAGCATGCATGGGTGCATATATGCATGTGTGTTTCTCCTGAGTACATTAAAAATACTGTATTTTTATTGCAGAAGGATAGATCCCTCACTGAGGAGGTGAATGGTTTTATTTTAGGATTTTTCTAGGTTTTTGCATAGCAGTTCATGGTCTGGGTAGCAGAGGAGCCTCGGGCTCTTCAGACTTCCATTCTACACCGTCGGGACTTATTCAAGCAGTACTGGCAGCGTGGCAGAGTGTAAATGATGAGCCACGAGAATCAGTCTCAGCCTGTAAGAAGCTATGAGCATGTCCAGGCCCAGCCACAGGGCATAGGTGGGAATGCGCATTGCTGCCCGTGGGCCTGTGATGGCTGGGACGCACACCTTTAGCAGTTCCTTGAGCTGCAGCAGATTAGAGTGTGGCCGTGGCCCAGTCAGGCAACAGAAAGCATGAGTTCTTGTGGGCAAAGAGGCTGAGACTGCGTGAGTGTCTACTGGGGAGACCTGTGCAGGGAGCGCGGCAGCCCCAGCTTCCCTTCCACTGCACATCACTGATGGAGTGGCCCTTGTCCTCTCCTTCCATCTCCGATCTTTTCTTTGTGAATACTCTTCTGCAGGGGCCCCAAGGACCACCTGGACTTCCAGGGCCTCCTGGACATGTTGGGGTACCGCTAAGTAAAGTCAGCTGTCTAGGAGACACAGGTGTACTGCAAATGTTAATAATGAATAAGAAAATTTGGGAAAAAAAATTGAAAAAGAGAACAACTCTGATCTGCATGGAGGGACAAATTATTCAGATAGAGTTAAAGTGACATAAATGTGAACTTGGCCTACTGACCTGGGTGGCCCCACAGGCACTCTGTCCTTTGGGACAACATATTCTGAAGATCAGAGATATAAGTTTTATTCCTGGGATCAGCAGATAGATATGGCAGTCTCTGTCATAAGATGTTCAGTGGTCCCTTCTGCAAGTCCCTCTTTAGAAAGGAGAGGAGCAGGAGGGACCACTCACATGGTATGGAGTCTGGGTGCTGCTCTAGAGGAAGCTGAGTGGATGGCAGAGCTGTCCCTGGGGAAGGTGGAGGACATGTGACTCTGGGGGGCTCAGAGTCTTCAGGTTAGTGTTGGGATCCCTTCCCAGGATCCATAGTTATTATGGATTTTTGCAGGCTCCAGATGGGCTGGGGACTCATCTGATCCCAAAGCTGAGAATCTTCCATTGGCCAGCTGAGTTCTGATGAGTCTCAGTCAGCAGCTATGAGGATCTGGTGACCCTAGGCCAGGGAGCAGCCCCAGTGCTCACCTCCCAAGGGAAGAATGCAGGTCACTGTGTTAGACTGCACAGTGGAACTTTACTACTACCACCCTGGTGCCCTGGACTGGAAGCTGCCCAGCAAGTCCCCCCACCCTAGGCCTTCAGAGGTTACAGAGGCCAGTGTAAAGCTGAGAAGCTACACTGAGCCATGGTAGGTCACTGATGTTTCTTCTTCCAGGGACTCCGAGGAGAACGAGGCGAAAGGGGAACTAGAGGAGAAAAGGTATTTACAGTTTGCATGAACCAATTAGTGCTGCTTTCCATGGAAAAGAGGGAAAAGCTGCCAGGGACTGTCTACTCTGCATATGTGTGTGTGTGTGTGTGTGTGCACGTGCGTGTGTGCACATGCCTATGGGGGCACTACAGTACTGACAGTGTTTTAATTCCTCATTCAAAGCACATGTCTTGCCTCAAGATGATGTCATTGGTACCTGTGGGCCTTTCCATCCTTGCCTCTTGTGAGGCAGAGGTCAAGGTCAGGGCTTCCTGACCACAGAGGTGTCCATGGGGCCTTGGACTCAGTCACTGAAGGTCCTAGTTACTGACCCGGCTCACATCTCACTCAGCAAGTTACATCACCTCTCTGCTCCATGTTACCTTGGGCCTCATTGAAAAGGAAGAGTTGTGGTGCCCACTGTGGTGCTGATGACCACACAGGAGCCTGGGTCACCAGGCCTTGCACTCAGGCTCTTCCGTGTGCATTGCCACAGTGGCCAGCGCATCCCAGCAGGGCGCACAATGGCTGTTCCTTCACCACACAACCCCAGGTGACAGTGAAGGATTCTCAGAGCAGGTTCATCCAAGTGCTGATGCCATGGGCTGTTCCAGCTCCAGCTGGATGAAGACCAAGGATTGCAATTCCCACCCTCTCCCTCCTTCTCAGAACCAAACTTGGAGTTCTTAGCACCCTCCCCATCCTTCTTGGCCATTTCCTTGAGACACGTGTCAATGAAGTGTTAAGGAGCTGGGCTTCATTTCTGCCTCAGCCACACCTGACACCTGCTCTGGGCTCACCCTGCTCTCTCCTCCCACTGCACGTAGTTCTCTAGTTTTATAAGGAATTTTTCATGAGTAAGTAGTTCGTTTTTATTTCAGTGTATTTGGAACATAATGAAAAATGGTCTGATTTCACCATGTTAGTATGGTTACAGCCAACACTTTGGCACATTCTGCAGGAGTCACCCTCACAGACCTAGTTTCTCTTTTCTTCACACAGCCACATACTTCTGCGTGCTGTTTGTTGTTTCTGTATCAGGTGCTTTCTCCTGGCTGCTATGTAGCTGTTAGGACTTATTTGCAATGGGTATGCAATGTTCCATTGGTGAATAAACCACAATCTGTGTGCTCCTTCCCTTGGTATTGATCATTTAGGGTTGATCTCAGGTTTCCACTATTACAAAGAATGTTTTGGTGGTGTTTTTAAACCTATAGCTTTGTTTATCTCTTTATTTTCAAATTTATGATCATGTCCTTTGGTTACTGTCTCAGAAGTAAAACTATTGGTGAGAGGAAAGGAGCTTTTTTTGGCCCTGAAAGCACATATCGTTGATCACTAATGTCACTAGTATCACTGCAGTGAAGCAAAATTTTTACCACCATGGTGTGAGTGAATGTTTGTATCTGTGTGTATTTTGAGGCTTTTTTTGGGTATACTTTGAAAGCAGACTTTCACACTGCTATACATTACCAAACTTTTATTTTATTTTTTTATTTTATTTTATTTTATTTTATTTTATTTTATTTTATTTTATTTTATTTTATTTTATTAACATAGGTTATGGTTAAGTTGCCCAGGCTGGGCTCAGACTTGTGATCTTCTGTTTCAGTCTCAAGACTTTTACTGTGTTTCCATAGACTCGCTCGTCAGTTAGATTTCCTTGGGTGGCCCTCCTCCTTTTCCAGTTCTGGGGACTTGAAAGTGACATTTGGAGTAACTTTGAATTTGGGTATACTGTAGGACAGGCTGTAGGACAACACTGGACTCAGGAGAGTGAGGATCTGAGGGGCAGGAGCAAGCAGGGTCGGGGACTGTCCTGGCAGCAGGGCTGGGCCATAGAAGCAGGAGGAGCACGGAGGCTCAGGAACATTCAGAGCACATGGGGAGCTCCAGAGTGTCTCGGGCTGAAGGCAGAGATGGGGGCGTTCATATACTTGCTGCCCTGGAGAGCACAGCCAGGAGTATAGGCGTGGCCCTCGGTCTGGGGTGTGGAACAGGTCTCTGGATTCAGGCTGTCCTGGCACCTGCTTGGCCAGTTGCAGGCCAGTCCAGGGAGGCACAGGCCCTAGAACACAGGGGCAAAGCAGATGTCTGCAAGTCCACTCGCTGCATATGGCAGGTATGCAGTGCTGACCGTGGACTCTGAGACATAGATGGCTCTTGGGAGTGTCTGCTGAATTCATGAATGCATAATGGCGCCATAATGTCACATGTCCAAGACCACATCTCCTGTAGGAAGGACAGTGAGTGAGTGGAAGTTGTGGAATGCCAAGCAAGTGAGAGTAGGCTGAGTAGGGCTGGGTTGTGTGCAGATAAGAGGCAGTTACATTTGGAGGGGATGTGCACCCCAGAACCTCAGAACTTTAGCTTCAGATCATTAGCTTCAGGTCCAATATCAGTATGAGATCTCAGGGAACAGAAACCCTGAAGCCCTTGTCAGCCTGAGAAGACACCTCTCCTTGTGAGGCCGTGGCTGTGGCTTCTCCTCTTATGGCCTGGGCCAAGACTGACCAAGGCACACCCATGGATCCAGAGACTGGTGGGGTTACTTGGGGGACCTACAAAGGTCCTGCTCATGGGGCTGCAACTCTCTTCATCTGAAGCCAGTGTGCCAGCACAGTGCATGGGTACAGGAGACCCGGTAAGAAATGTGAAAGGGCAATTTAGAACCAATGATCCCTCTACTTGCTGAGTCTTGGTTCTTCTGCATTCCTGCACCGTGCACCTGAGGAGCCTCCGAGCCCTGTATCTGTCAGCTGGTCTACACAAGGTGCTGGGATTGTCAGCTCCTTTATACATGGTGCTAGGGCTGATAGAGGTGCCTCCTACATTGTCTTCTTACCTTAAGAGTAAAAATTGATTGAAGACAGACCCTAAATATCACAAACTATGTTTTAAGTATATATTATTTTAAATGTGTCATAAAAGATCCAAAAATGAACATATGTAACCACTGACTTGTGTCGCCTACAATCTGATTAGAAATGAGCAGACAGTGAAATTGATTTATTTACCCATTCATTCCTTCACTAGTTTGCCCACACCCCAGGGTATCAGCCTACCTGTCTCAAATATTTGGAAGGACTTCTCTGACTTTTGGTTCTAGTATCACTCCCCTAGAATTTTCCTAAACCCCTGGCCTGTCCCAGAGCTCCCATTTCTGTGCCTCTAGAACCCCTAAAGCCTGGTCATTTGCCCTTGTCATACCTGGAGCATGACACACACTTGCCTTTCTGATTTCTGGGCCTTCACTGCCAATGGTAGCACATGGAGCAAAGTTCACAGTCAATGCCTATCTGTGACATGCTGGTGTGGTGTGAGGCATCAGGTGGAGGTGATGGAGGAACCAAAATGGAACTTAAATTGCAGGTAGCCCTCGCCAACTTTTGGAGATGTGTAGAAGAGTCCAGATGATTTACTTCTGAACTTAGACCAAGATGAAGCCATAAAAGTGGAGGTAGTATCCAACAGGAAGCTGTACCTTGTCATCCAGGGAATCTCACAGGGAAGGCTCCCAGGAGCAAGGCTCTGCATGAATACAGCCTTGGCTTTCCTGGATGTGGTAGTTTCAGCTGAGCTTCTGAGCAATACTGAGATTTGCTTTCTCGGGGACTTGAACACTAATAACCTGAGGGCTCTGTAGGCCATGTGCCAGGCAGCTTTGCCCTTATGGACTGGGACACCTGAGCTGCTGGAGCCTCTGTTTCCTCTTCTAAAGAATGGAAATATTAATTTCTTTACTGAAGCTTGTCAGACGGTTGGATAAGGTGAGAGAAACCACGTGTCTAGCGCAGGACTAGCACATGCAGGGATGTTCACTTCTGTACCTGCTGTGTTTCAGGAGAAACAAATCTATATGCATATGGTCAGTGTTTTTTTCTGCAGGAACAGTGCTTTGAATCAACATGCATTGTCAGGCAGCTTCTCCAGCAAGCTTCTGGAGGCTGGTGTTAAAACTAATCAAGGATGCTGCATTCCTGTGAAAATCCCAGACCTGGAAAGAATGATAAAGCTGGAGTTCTCCCCTTACTGTGCAGATGGGGAAACTGAGACAGTGCATTTCCCAGTGCATTGTAGCCCACTGTAAGGGGAACAAGTGCCAGAAGATCCCGGTCTGTGCTGCTCCACTGAGGCAAACCAAGGCAGAAGGGTGCAGTGGTCCAGTTCCCCCCAAGGACCTGTCTCTCTGAGACACTGCCCTTCCTTCTGCAGAAGCTAACTTTTGGGAGAAGTGAAGGAAGTGGAAGGCTATGCCCAGGTGATGCCTTGGGGACAAAGTCCAGCCTGAGTCCCTCAGCCCTTATCAGGTGGCCATCTGTCTCCCTGAACGATAATTCTGGAACTTCTGTGTGGGCCCAGAGCTGGTGCTTTGCAAGTGATTCAATCTCTGTGTCTCAGATTTTCTAAATTCAGAGATCAAGTGTATCATTGACTGCACAATGGTTCAGTGTGGATTCCTTGAGAAAGATTAGCGAGGTGCTGGGCAGGATGTTGTCACTGTAGGTGAGAGGAGAGACAGGCGCAGACAGAGGAGGCTGAGTATGAGACAAGGGGCTCCCCTAGCTCAGCTTTGCATGTGACTGCTGTCCACATTGCTTTGTACAATGTGACCTAGAGACAATTGGGTCTGTTCTCTGCACCTCTATTTTTCATCTGTCCTTACAGGAGACTGTGCTCTGTGGTACTTTAAGCTCCTTTCCAGTTTTTGTATTTAATGGGTGCTTGACATCATTAGTTTTCTCAGGAAACTCTCTCATTTCCTACATCAGCAAAAAAGAAGTTTCTGTCTTCCGTGGGACAGGCTCAGCCAGTTGCCTGGCATCACCAGGCCAGCCCTGTCTCAGCCAAGAGAAGCTGTCCTAGAAGCCCTGTACAAGATGTTCTTTTACAAAGGAGACAGCACTTGCTTTTAGGGGTCTTAGAATGCATCTCTGTGGACAGCAACGTGAATCAGGCTCTGCATGTGTGAGAAGCTCCTGGTGGTCCAGGGTCACTGAGGCCCAAGCGGGCTATGTGCTGCTGGGCTCAGGATGACTGGCAAACTGCAGGATGAATCTAGAAGAGCACAGAGAGCGGAGTCCACTCACTAACGGAATCAAAGCCTCAACATTCTGAGCCCCAGTTCTGTCTGGAAAATCACCTACAGGTGACTGAGAGCATTCACTCTACAGGCCTCCAGAACAGGGAAGCTCCAGGAGCAGGGCACAGTGAGATGGGAAGAGTGCCAGCTTTGGCGTCAGAGGACCTGCGTGTCTGGTGAAGAGACTCACATGCAGTGGCAGTGCTTCTATGAACCCTGGGGCCTTAAACAGACTTTAAACCCTCTGACTCTAAAATGTCTGCTGGGTGGGGGTACAGGAAAACCCACCTAAGTCATCTGACCTTCCTTTACGGAGCAGTCATCTAGCAACTTGAGATCTCAGGCGCCAGTGTCCTGAGTAACCCAGGACACCTCCTGCAGACCTGTAGGTTGGGTGGCTCTTAAACTGGGTGGTGGCAGTCTCACCTGAAGGATGAGATAGCGCTTTGGTGGCTGAGCATGGCCTTGCAGGTTCCTAGAGGGGTGCAGGCAGCCCGCCTGAGTCTCAGGTCCTCAGACACCCACTTCCGCTCTCCGAAGGAGGCTGGGCTGTTTCTCGGACCATAGAGTGAAGGCACGTATCCCCTTGCTAGGTGAGGGTGGGACTGTAGCTGGGTGAGTCTGAGCTGTCTGAGGAGCAACAAAATGTGTTCTGTCCAGCCTTGCACCTGAGGCCACCCTGAGCCCAGCAGGTGTCACACTGGGCTTCTGGAGTGCACTGCTGAATCCTGCGTGGCATCAGTTAGTACCAGGCACATATCTGTTCACTTCCTGAGCATGCCAGACCAGTGGAGGTCACGAGCCACATCACAGGAGAGTCCTTCCTAGTAAAACTCCCAGCTAGCAGGGAAGGCAGGGCGTGCTAGCTGCAGGCAGGGAGTCTGGGGGAAGCAGAGATGAGGAGACCTGGGTTCCAAGAGAAACTGGTCCAGTTCGGGACACAGGGCTTTGAGGAGGCAGCAGCCTTCTAGTTTGGTGGTGAAAGTGTGTGGCATCCTGGGTTGTGGCTTCTTTTGGACCAGGCACTTCTGTTATGTACCTGCAAAAAAATTGGACCAAAAACCAAAGCGAAGTCAAGCAGAGAACTTCAAATGTCCGTAGGCAGTAGGTTGAAGGGTTTAAAACTCTCAAAGGCCATGGAATTGGAACTGGAGAGAGCTGCGTCTGTGGTATCTGTAGGCAGAGGTCAGCAATGAAGGCCACTTTTGGTGAGGAGACTCACAGAGGGCCATGCAGCTGCAAGCCAGGCAACTGTGTGCTCAGAGACAGAAGCATCTGACCTCAGTGGTGGCCCCCGAGGAAGACATGGCACACAGACAGTCGTGCAATGCAGGCCAGCAGCGAGTTGGGCTCCATTCTACAAGGACAAGGGACATAGGGCAGGGGAAGCACGGGCAGCAGGCAGACGAGCACCTGTCTGGGAGGCAGAGCGCAGGTAGGGGGATAGTGGGCCAGAGGATCACGAGGTAAAAGGGACAGGCAGGTTGTCTTCCTGGAGGAAGGAATGAAGGCAGGCTGGGGTTGACTTCTGGAGAAGGGACCGCAGATATTCCTCTCGTGTGACTCAGGTCTCCACGAGTGAGTGAAAAGGTGGGCTAGGAAAGTAGTGCATGGCCCCTTCCAGGTAAAGTCTCCAAACTGCGTTGGGCAGCCCAGGGCTTGTGTGTTCCATCGTGAGCAGGGCCACTGCACCCTCTGCTGTCAGAGATGTGGAACTGCAGCAGGTGGGCTTGCTGTGACTGGGTGGGGTAGGGGGCTGGGGATGCTGCTTGTGCTTCACAGCTAGCACTAGGACAAGAGTGCCACAGCTTCCTTTTGAGGATTGATTTAAGCTTTGGTTGTCAGCTTGATTGAGTTGAATCAATGCCTAAAAATCCGTCAGTCACGTGCTTGAGTGTATCTGTGAGGGTGTTTCCGGAGATGATTGGCAGGTGGGACAGCAAACCAAAGGGAGACTAGTGCTGAACTGGGCAGGACCTTCCAGTGTGCTGGGGCCCTGGTGGAATAAAACCGGAAGGAGGAGGAGGCAGCCAGCACGTGCTCTCTCACCCTGGTCCTGTCTGCCATGAGGTGAGGCTCTTTCCTCCTCCACACCCTTCTACAATGTTTCCTGGTCTCTGGCTCTGTCTCCCTCTCCTGCTGTCTATGCCCCCCTCCCGTCTCCCCCATCCCATCGTCTTCACTCCTGTGGCCTCTCTGATAGAGACGCATGGTCAGCACGCCAGGGTGCCTGGATGCTGACCGGTGGCCTTCAGTGCTGTCCCCGTGCCATCCAGGCCCTCTCGAACCCCTGCTGCTGTCGTTGCCCCAGCTGGGAGGACTGTGGGCTGCAGATCCGCTCATCCCTATGTGCAATTGTGAGGTAGTAAGAAACAGGGCCTTGGGCACAGGCTACCCTCTGCTTCGAGGTGGATGGTGTAAAGTGACACCTGGTCACCACGTTTACCTTCTCTCTGAGCCCAGAGGAGGTGCTAGGCTCTGGGTGACATGCAGAGAGCTCTGCCCTGGAAACCAGGTACCGTGCTTTCTGTCCTGTTCGATCATCCACTTCTGGGTGGTGTTGCACACCGCGCGCTCCTGCAGCTCTCGGACTCACCCGTAGATGGAGGGTGAGGTCCCACAGACTCTGAGACCAAGACCAACTCACCCAGCCCAGGAACTAAGGGAGAGCCTGGCATGCTGCCCAGTCCTACTCTGGCCTGTGGGTAGTGGGGACAGCACTAGAGTTAAGGGTCAGGAGCCCCTCGCTGTCATGCTAGCTTCATATGCTCGGCTGGGGTTAAGTGGTGTCTTGACCCTAGTCCTCATTTTCCTCATCTGTATGCAATACTGTCAGCTACACAGAAGGAGCAAGACTAGGTTTGGAGTCATGTGGCAGAAAGAATTCGGTCATCTCCTCTCTCCATTCCCCCAAGTCTCCTGTAATGGGAGGACGTTTAAAAGAAGTAATACATGCTAGCACCTGAAAATAGAAATATGTGCATCAGTTATTTAAATATATGAAATAATTTCAAAAAGATAGAAATATAGGATTATATTTACGTTGATGCAAGATGAGAAGAAACCAAAAACCACAGAGCTGAGAGATGGGCTGGAAACCCTTCACCCCCAAGTTCAAATCAGTGGATTTGGGAGGGGTCCTGGGAAGTTGGGCAAGACCCACTGGGGCCACCACTTGGGAAATTAAGTTGTGCTGCTGTTTTCCCTTGTCCCCTGCTTGCACTGGGCAAGGAAGCATTTTTTTCTCACAGTTTAAGAGGGAGAGAGAGAGAGAGAGAGAGAGAGAGAGAGAAGCCTGCTGAGCCCCCAAAACATGGCAGCAGACACATGAAGGAGAAAGTGCCATTGTGTCCACCTGTGGCCTGTTGTCACAGTGGTGAGCCACAGGAACAGCACCCACACCTGCAGGCAGGCACCCCCAAGGCAGCACAGCAGCAAGGAACAGAAAGCCACAGTGCTTTGCTTATATGAGAAAAGCATTTGGAATGAGGTGTACCCCCTGTAACAGACATGACAGGCAGAAATAGCACTTTGGGCAGTAAGTTCCAGGGAAATGCAGGAAGAGTTCAGAACAGTTTTCATGCATTGGCTTTATGTAAGTCGGAAAGTGTCTTCTGGGGCCACACTGTGAGCTCTGGGCTGGCCCTGGGGACATGATGGTGAAAAAACAACCACAGCACATATCTCCTGTGAACAAGAAAGAAGTGCGGTAATGCATGCAAGTTGAATTAGGAGAGTTGAAAACGTGATCGTGCTGAAGGGAGGGACGGCATCTAACTAGAGAAAAGGTCAAGCAGGTGACATGAAAGTTGAGCCCTGGAGGGAACTGAGCAGCCAGCAGAGGGGACAGCAAGCAGTGAAGAAGGAAGAGCAGCTGCCAGGCCACTAGGAAGGATGTTGCTGGTGTCAGTGCGTCTGCCTTTCAGAGCATCTGCGTTTCTCCACCTGAGATTTTGAGGCCACCTGAAAGGACAGTGACAGCTGAGAACACTGGGCCTAAGCTGACCATGAGTGGAGTCTCCAGCATCTGTGGGCACTTGCTCAGGGAAGCCTCTGTAAGGCAGGAGGAGAACACTGGCACCTACTGCCCACCGCAGGCAGGTGTTGGAGAGGTATTATCTCCTTAGCTGTAGGTGTCTTTGGTGTAGCAGGTTATCATCGTTCTGATGAAGCAGAGTGAACAAACAGCACAGTCAGAGAGGTGAAGTGACTTACCAGGTACTAGGTAGTAAGGGACTCAAGGCGGGCTGTGTATGAACAGAAGCAGGTGGATGGAGGTTGGATGGCTGTGAGCATGACAGCTGTTTGTCAACAGCCAGTTCCTAGGTCTCTTCTAGGGACTGGGGACATAGCGGATGTTCGTGTGCATTTATAAGATGAGCGTGTAATGCATGAGATGTGTTTGCAGTCTTCTTACTGTGTACAAACTCCACCTATGACTTTGACCCTTCTGAAGACCCTCATGATGAGGAAAGCTTGCAGTTCAGAGGACCTGCATGGCCATCCCTGAATTTGGAAGTTGAGACACAGGCAGGAATCTGTCCCATATCCCTTGACCCCAAATGCACCTCAGTTCAGGGCTGGTGCACGCAGGATGAAGACAAGCTGAGCATGGTCTGAAGCTCAGGGCTTTTGCTTGCCTTTCATGTCCATAACAGTGACCACTTCATTTCAATGACAGTGGCCAGTTGGCTGCTGCCTGGCCATCTCTATCCATTATTTATTTATTCACATTCCTGTTCTTTCTTTCTCAGGGGGAGCGAGGCCTGGATGGATTCCCTGGGAAGCCTGGGGAGACAGGAGAGCAGGTGAGTTGGTTCTAGGGCTAATGAGCTAGGTTTGTCAGAGGACAGGAATGGGTGGACCCTGACATGTGACCCTAAGCCCTTGGACCCTCAGTTTTCATCCTGCTCAGGTGAGGGCAATGGGGTTGGGGACCAGGCCAGTGCCCAGGGTGACTGCAGAAGTCCTAGGTGGAAGGGGTCTCACTGCTTGCAGTCTGTTTTACAGGGAGTGTTATGACTTGCTGTCACCAGTGTAAAGACCACAGTTGGTGTGCAAGAGTCCTGAGTAGTGTATCCACAGGGCAGTCCTTGCAAACTTGGCCAGAGATCAAAAGGTTAGAAAGAACCCAGGTGCTCTGCAATGAGAACTCACTGGATGCATCAGGTGCAATGAGGCGGGAGTATTGAGATGAAGTTCTGCAAATTCATCAGTGTGCTGATGGGGACCATCTGTGGTTTAAGTGGAGAAAATGCTAAGTGGGGAAAATGTCTGTGACTTAAACAAACAGGGATTACCTCTGGACCGCAAGGGGGTACCAGTTCATAGCCTGTTAAGAACTGGACTGCTCAACAGGAGGTGAACTGGGTCAGGGAGAGCAAGCAAAGCTTCATCAATACTTGCAGCTGCTCCCCATTGCTAGCATCACTGCCTGAGCTCTGCCTCAGATCGGCATCTGCCTTGGATTCTCATAGGAGTGCAGACCTGCTGTGAACTGTGTGTGTGATCTAGATCGGGCGCTACTTTGAATCTTCCCCAAACCATCTCTCCATCCTCCACCCTGCCCTCTGTGGAGACATTGTCTTCCATGAAACCGGTCCCTCTTGCCAAAAAAGGCTGGAGACTGAGACTCTAAAGGGATTAAAAGAAAACCGCTGTCTCAGTAGCTCCGAAAAAGGACATTAGATGACAGGCTGATATGGTGGAAAGGCAACTTTAATGCACTTAGATTTGTATATATAGTCATATCATCTATCTTAAAAGTAATTTAGATATTTAAATTGTTAAGAAATAAAAATTAAATAAAATATAAAACCATGCTGAAGACTATTAGGAAAATGCTTGTCATATTGTATGGTAAATTTAACATAATACATGAGTCAATATGTTCCTATAAATGTAAAATACACAAGTTAATTACATTTAACCTATAATTGTAGTAAAAGTGTCAATTTTAGTACACTATAATAATACAGATTAAATTTATAGTTATTTCCATTATAAAGAAATACTATCTAGGTACAATACTATTGTCACTTAGCAAATTGGAACTGTATGTTTTTATATCTCTCTTTCCTTCCTTCAATACTGTGTCGTAAATGTGAAGCTATTTTCTACACATTTGCCAAGAACATGATTCAAATGACAGTTTAGTAATCTACAGCTTGAATTCCTAATAATTTATTCAGTTGCTTAAATATAAGTATGCTGAAAAAAACAATAGGTGTGCTTCCTCTGGCCAGACCTGGCTCTTGTCACTTGGTAGTGACCCAGATAGAGACAGAGAGAGAGAGAGAGAGAGAGGGAGAGATCCTGCCTTCTGCAGACAGGACCAGCACAGAGCTCACGTGTGCTGGTAGCAGAGGAGCATTTGAGGATGCCGGGGCCTCACCCTGGAGTCCTGCTCTGCGGCCAGTGGCTCCAGTCAGAGCCTTGCTGTTCTGGGTAGAAGGAAGCACAGCCTTGAGGGTGTCTCTGTGCAGTAGGGTGCATTTTTCCAAAACTTGCTCTCCCCAGGGAGACCTCTGCTTGTCCAACTGCCCTCCAGGTCCCCCAGTGGGGCCTGCTCGAAGGATGCCTGGGTGAGGCCCAGACCCCTCACTTCCCCTTCTGTAGATTTACAAGCTCAGGGCCTCTTGGTCCTCTTGAAAGAGGACATTATGTGAGGACACTGGAGAGAAGGACTGTGTGTTTATCACCCCCTACCCAGCTTTCCGTGCCTGTTTCCTTGTGCACGGTGAGTCCTGACCTAGGCCCAAGCAGCCCCTTCTTTTTTGAGTCTGGAGACCCAACCAGTCCTCAGTCCTCAGAATTTGGCTAGGACTCCATCCGAATTTACCCTCTGTGCACCCTGTGCCCAGGGACGATCTGGACAATTGCTTTCCCTCCCTCTTGTCTGGATTCTCTCTGGGGTGCCCTCATCCCCTGAGGAGATGCCCCCTCTGCTCCCTTCCTCAGAATTTAGTGCTCACACAGCAGTACCAGTGCAGTTTCAAACAGGGAAACACAGAGATACAGAATTTAGGTTAGTTGAGGAAGAACCAGTAAGGCGGGGCAGAAAGTCTAGTCTAAGGGGACCTGGCTCCTGGGAAAACCACGCTCTGATTCAGAGCTGCAGTGACCCCAAGCCTTTCCTTCTCTTCTCACTCTGTGGGTAACCCTAGTGCCTGTCATAACCCAGCTCTGCTTTCCTTTCTGCAGGGAAGACCTGGCCTTCCTGGTGTGGCAGGACCCCAGGGAGAGAAGGTAAGCCAGGCCCAGGCTGTGGATGCCCTGGACTCTGGGCAAGAGAGAGCTAACCACCGTGGGGTGGGGCAGGAGGGTGGGATGGGAGCTCTGGGACCGGAGACGGACACAGAGTAGGGTGAAGTGGGCATCAGGACTCAGCCGACAAGAGACTTTTGGCTCTTGTATTTGAATTATTTTTCCTTCCTTTAGGAATGTAAATGAATTTTTAAAAATGACCCTACCATATAATATCAAGATCCATTAAAATGTTTTGCTATTTCAAATGGATTTTTGGACTGAAAAAGACTTTGAATGAACACAAAAGATAATTTTAGGAACTCTTTTCTCCTTTTTCTCTTCTGCTTTTCTCTCTTCTATATTTCACGACTGACTTTTATCAACTCTGAGTCCTGAGAGTGTACTAGACCTTCAGTCAGCAAAGCCTGCCTGGTGTCTTACCATATTGTGTTAGCACACCTTCCAGCACAGCTCAATAAAATGTGCTGTTTAGGAATTCTGTGTGTTCTTTGCGGATGGTGACATGCTTGTGAAGACGTGCAAGCTGTCACCTTCCCAATAATTCAGGGTGAGGGAGAGCAGTAGGCAAAGCAGATGTTAGGTTTGGGTTGAGGCAGGAGGGATGAGGAAATACAGCGTTGTGTGGGGAAAAAAAAGACTGATCCCTTTCCAGTTCCTGGATGTACCATAGGAAGAACTCAGACACCAGGTTGGAGAAAGTGAGGGAGAGGGTGCGGGAGCCCAGGAGGGTGGATCAGGACAGCTGGGCCTCTCAGAGCAGTCACATCAGTTCCGGTGAAGGCCATCACAGGGTAGTCTGGTTCCCTGCATGTGTTCGAGGAAAGGAAAGCGCTCCTCTGACTGTTGACCCAGACAGGGTACGCCTCATAAATAGACTGATGAAAAGCATGAGCTGAACAGACTTCAGCTAGGGAACGTGGCAGGAGAATGTTAATATCTCCCAGCTCACTCACTTGCACTTTATTCTAGCAGAGTTAATTATTCTCTCTCCGTCTAAGTGTTTTAGAGTTGAGATTTATTTTTGCTGTGTTATCTTGTTGTCAGGCTTTTAATATATTCTTACAGTTTCTTGACAGGGATGCTAAACCCTAAATTAAGTAATTTGACTTTATTTCAAGTCACCAAGAGGGAATGCTGCTTGGAGTTGGGATCTTCTAGGTGATAGCTCTATATTCTGCAGCTGCCTATGTGTGTACGCGTACTTGTGTACGTGTGTGGGTGAGCATGTGCACACAAGTGTGTGGGTTTATTATGGTCTCCGGCCATATTCATAGATTTGGTTTTGTGTCCAGTTCATGGACAAACACTAACCTGTTTTACATGATAGATGCAGCATCAGTTAGGGGCCGAGATTAAGAACCATAGCACTATTTAGGGGATTTGTCAGAATACTCAAGAAACCATCTCCCTCTGAGAGACCAGCATGGAGACACAACTCAGATGTTGCACAGCCTTTGAGAAAGTCACTGGAGTCACAGAGGCAGTCTTTTGAAACTCCTTTCTCCAGATGAAAGAAAGACCCCCAAATTAGGGCATCTTATCCATGATCCCACAGTAGGTTGATTAGAGATGAAAGCTTTCAGCTTTTCCTACCCACAGGTCCACCCTAGGATGCTGTTACAGTTTATATAGATGAGGCCAAGAGCCTCACGCACTTGGAGGCTTTCGGAAGACAGTTGCATTGCTGGGCTACACACTGACTTGCCATATGGAGATGAAGTCTGGTCTGAAGGGATAAGGCCCAGGATCATGACCTGGAGGAGTGCATGCCCTTCCTGGCTGCTCCTTTCATTGTCTTCTTCCTGGCCACCTTGACATGAGCTGATTTCCTCTGTCCTTGTCCTTCCACCATACCACAGTACCATGCAAGGACCGAAACTTCTGAAATATGAGTCACAGTAAACCTCTCTACCTTTAAGCTGTGACAGTTGGGCATTGTATCCCAGCTTTGAGGAAAATCACTAAGACAGATGCAGTAGTGCAAGTTGAACTATTAATGAATGCAGTTTTTATGTTACATTAAGAATTTCAGTAGATTGAGCCAATGTTTGTACTAGTTATCAATTGCTGTGTAACAAATAACCCTAAGCCTTAGTAGTTTCATACAACAACAGTTTGCCTAGTTCTGGAGGGGTGGGAATGTAGGATCTAGATCTTTTGTGTTCTGGGCCTCTCCTGAGGTTGCACTCAGTCTGCTAGGTGGGATGTGGCTATGTCACTGGGACTGGAGAATCCACCTCCAGACTCAGCCATGTGGTCAATGGCAGGCCTCAGTTCCTTGATGACTGTTGGCTTGAAACTTTGCTCCTTGTTGCAAGGGCTCCTCCACTGTGATGCTTGCAAAGTGGAAACTGAAAGCTCTCAGTATGGGGGGAGGGGAAAATCCCCAAGTGGAGGCCTTAGTCATTTTACAACCTAATCTTGGATGGCGCATACCATCACTTCTGCTGTTACCTTTGGTCATAATGTGGGAGTCACTGCGTCAAGTGTGAATGCTGGGTATGGGGTGTAGGGATCACTTGGAGCCCTCCTGGGGGCTACCACAGCTGCTAAAATGGAGGGTTCCATATACTGGAAAGCAAATGACACCTGAAAACACTCATTGGTCTATAACTCACTGAAAGTTTGAACTAGAGAAAGTTCCTGAACAACTCTGTGCCTCAGTTTTCTCCTAAGATACAAAGATCATATTCTAGAGAAAAAGAGTTGATCCATATCTAGTCCTTAGAGGAAGGACTGGAATACTGAAACTGCAGCATTTGTTAGCTGTAGCTACACAATTATGCATATGAACAAATACAGGCACTTTCCTTTGTCTTCATAGTAATATAATTTGTATATCAGAACATTTTATCTCATATTATGAGCTTCAAGTGATTAAAAATTGCTAATTAGTTGTTTTCAAAGTAGTTTATATAACAAACTAATTTCTTGATTAATCATGATGATGATAAATACAGTAGTGAGAACAGCAGACACGGATAACAGGACTCTGGGTGGCTGGGGCAGGAAGATCTCAAGTTTGAGCCCAGCCTAGGGAACTTCATGAGATTCTGCCAAAATAAAAAATAGAAAATGGGTTGGGTATATAAGTGAGAGTGAAGTTAGATCCCCAGTACCTCATATACATGGGTGCAAACACACACACACACACACACACACACACACACACACAGAGTCACATGGATGTGATAGTAATCTAGAGCATAAATAAAGATGTAGTTACAAACCCAAAAGATTCATTATTTAGTCATTTATAGCTGATATCTCTGCCCTGGCACATAAACATTATAGGACAGCTTCTAACAATCATATTTTACCAAAATATTGACAAATCTTGAGGGTGCATGGGGAGGAAAACTTTGCTTTGAGGAGTTGCATTCTGATGGAGAAATGCAGGAGACCTACTGGAGGTGGAAATCGAGTGCATGGAAATGTTGGTATGTGCGTGTCACGCAGCTGCTTGGAGAGGTTACGGAATGGCCTGCAGTGTGCTGTGGGGGTGTCTATGTGTCACTGCGACTATGTGGGACAGTGGCAGATTGGAGAGAGGAAAATTAGAATGAAGAGCTACTTCCAAGGCAGACTGTATTACATGGAAGAAACAAATGTGAAGTTGCAGTAAGGGAAATTGATAATGAAGCTTTTTTGACGGAGGCACATGAGCAGCTGATGTTTTTAGAAATATGCTTGATGCGCCACACAACAAGAAGCACGTATGTCACGTCTCGAGCAGGACTGGGAAGCACACAGCTGGGAAGGACGGTGGTGTTCGCCTTGGCTTGGTGTCACAGGGAGGGCCTGGGGGAGAGCAGGTAAAGGCACGAGCTCCTGTCCGTAGTGTAACCTAGAAGACAGTGAAGGTGGGTGCGCGTGCTGCAACCCACTCATCCTACTCCTGAGCCTGCAGGTTTACGAGATACTCTCATGTTTGTTTACTGACTCATTATTTTATTTGCTAGCTTATCTCTGAAGTACTGAATGTGTCTCAGGCTCCCTGAGCTGGGTCCCTGAGGTGGCAAGGTAGCTGATGTTTGCAATTCATGTGAAGTGACATGAACTATAAAGACTCTGCTCGCTTCGTCAGTGTCATAGAACTAAAGACTCTGTGTTGCCCCAGTTGATGAGTGTATCCATGTGGAACCAGGATGTAGTTCACACTCTGAGAAACCTGGTCATGGCTCAGCTGTTGTAGCCCAGGTGACCTACATGTGAAGAAGATGTGAGACAAGTGTGCATGTGTGATGCAATGACAGTGGGTAGGAGTTATCAGTACGTTTTATTAGTTATTTATTTGGAAAGTACTTGCTGAATGCTGACCTTGTGTGGAACCAAGGACTTTGCACAGGGGACACTGAAGAATGCCTAGCTTCTGCTGCTGCTGTGCCTGCCATGGTACCTGGTGCCTGCAGGTGTGCACTGGGCAGTGAACCAAGGATTGCTTTCAAGAGGCACGCTCTTATGACAAACGGTGAGGGTTCATGGCACTCCTGCCAGCTCTAGGTCCTGGGTTGAATATGCACAGAAGAGAAAACACACCTCCTGTTCTTTGGAAGCCTGTAATCTTGAAATGGAGAGAAGAATCAGACACAGACATCTAGGTGTAGTGACAGTGTGTGTGATGGATGACAGAGAAGGCCCTGTAGGCTGCAAAAATAAGGAAGGGCATCCAGAGCTGGTGGAGAACCAAAGAAGGTAGCAACTAGTAACTCTGCTAACATACTTATTCTTTCTGCCCAGGGAGACGTGGGACCTGCAGGACCTCCTGGTGTGCCGGGCTCTGTGGTGAGTCACCACTGGTGGGACTCTGCTCTCAGATGCTGATAAAACTGAGTCACTGGAAGCATAAGGCAGAACTCTTCTGGTGACATGAGTTGGATAGAAAAACTTCAACACCAGAATTTGGGTTAAACTCAGAGAAATACCAGAAGCCATTGCACGCCAATGTGTGGAATGTAAATACTCTCAGCAGTGCAGAGAGTGGGTGATGTGTTGACAAACTGCTGATACCTGTCTGTCTCTCAGGTACAGAGAGAGGACCTGAAGGGTGAACAGGTAAGGGACTGTGGATCCTCCTGTTGTGGGGTTAAGCTGTAGCAGGTATGGAAAGGCCCCAGCCGTAGAGTGGAACTTACAGACTTTCAAGGAGCTTTTGGCGAGGAGCACAAATGTCACACCTGTAACTCGTGTCTCTTTGGATTCTTTTGGGAGGATGTGAAATAAACTGTAGGAAGGGCCACGGGTGCTGAGGTGCTCTTCATAGGGAGGGGGCAGCCCTAACTAACACATGTTTGGCTTGTGCTTCCAGGGAGCTCCAGGTCCAAGAGGTCATCAGGGTCCCCCCGGGCCACCAGGAGCTCCAGTAAGTCCTCCCTCCCTGGCACAGAGTGTGCTCTAAACACCTTTAGGTCCAGAAAACCATCATCCTTCTGTTACTGAGCACTGTGTTATCTCAGAAGCCTCACAGCACCCCGAGTGCTGTTCTTGTCACTCTCTTACCTAGCAAGAAACTGGACTGCAGCAAGAAGGCATCGCCACCAGCAACTCCTGCAGAGTTCAAATGTGACTGCAGGCCAGGAAGCCTGGCTAGAGCCCCTGGTCCCAAACAGACCACAAGGAGGTTTTCTGGGTGCTCAGTCTGCAGTTTCCTTTTCCTTCAGATAAAAAAGAAGAAAAACCTTGGACATTCCGAAGCCAATCAAATCATTCTGTGCACGTGCACTTTCCCATGTTTCCAATTGGTTATGGCTTCTTGCTGGCTTGGAGCACTCCAGCCTTTGGTGCCTCCCTCTGTTAGGCACTTCATAATGTGTTCGTGGCCATCTAGAAACAGACCATTCAAGGGAGCCCTGTGGTCATTTATGATGTCTGTTCAGATACTAAGGATAATTAACAGGAATGCAGTGAATACTACAGGAGCCCCTGTTTTAAAGCTGCCTCTCCTGGCAGCATGCTGCTGTTTCCTTCAAGTTGCTATATTTTTATTGAAGGAAATAAAGCAACTGTTATTTATAAATGCCCCTAAATGAGATTCATGTTGAGCCACTAAGGCCCATTCATTATTAGAATACATTTATGTGGTTTTGCTGGGGTAAAACTAAAACTAGAACGAACTTAGATGATGTTAATTAGAACAATTCCATATCCACACTTTTGGGCTGGTAAAGCTACTTGCTACTCCTGTATTCTCCGCAGCTCAGTTTCCAAGAGCTGTTCACTGTTGTTAGAAGTTCTGGGTCATGCAGTAGACTCCATGTTTAGCTTTCCATGCATATATACATGTTTATTTCAGATCCACTATTGGAAAGTATTAGATATGCTAAGTGGTGCATTTTTAATGCAAATGAATGCATGTTAAGTCTGCAAGGGTGAGTATGTTATTTTTCATCTTTTAACAATGAAACTGTTGGTGCAGAGACATTGAATGGCACACGCTAAGTCACATGGCTGCTAAGCAAACCGACCTTGGAAGCAGATCTGTCTGTATAACGCATGCTCTTCTCATCAGTGAGTGTATAGGGACTTACTATATAGGACACTTGGGAGTCTTGAGCCATTGTAGGTTCAAATACCAACACGGCTCAACCTTGGTGCTCCACAGAGCAGTCCGCGCCCCTGAAGATGTTAGGGCAAGATGCTCCTCATACAGTGGCATTCAGTACCATACGTGATATAAGTGATAAAATTCCCTTAGCTGGAATTCAAAAAACAACCTCAGTAAAGGCTTGGTTGAAAGAAGAACAGTAATGAGAGATCCAAAAGTGGGAACTTCTTAAGGCCAGGACCAGTATTTCTCTCATCTCAGAATCCACAGGTTTACTACATGATGTGAATTTAACACATGCTTGTGGAGGGATTTCCCATGGTAGGCACGTGAAGGGATTAAAGTGAGACCTGACCACAGTAAGAACTTATAAAGAGTAGCATGGCCATGGAAGGTATTTGGCTTCCTGTTCCTGTTTCACCAAGTAGATTTGTGTCTTTGCTAACATTTTATGTAATCTCTTTAGTCCTCATTTGATTCATCGCTAACTTGGAAATCATCATCATCCTCTCTTACATGAACTTGCTATGAGGGTCAAATGAACTAATCTAGAGAGTGGTGCTGTGTGAAGACTTCGTAAACCTAATACTGCCATCAGTTGTCCTTTCTCTCTCCTTTTGAATCCCCAGAAGCATCTAGCTCAGGCCCTTCTGCAGGGCAGTTGCCTCCTAAATATGCATAGGATGAATCGAGCTGAGAAGTTGGCTTCAATAACTTCTGTTGAGAATGGAAAAATTCTGAATTTATGTTCAGCAGTCCTAGAGAGAAGAGAATATATCCTTTTCTCTAAATGGAAACAGCACACAGCTTTCTGCATCTGAATGCTAGCATCTGTCATCTGTCCCCAAATGGGACTAGGCCTTGGTCCTTTACCAGTGTCTGGCTGAGTAACTAAAGGGCCAGCATTTCCTGATACTTAAGGTGAATTCCCTCCTGCTGGGTCTCCTCTCACTGAGGACCCTGAGCTTACAAAATTCTTCTTGTGTCTCGGTTACCTCAGACATAGCATTTGGCAATAGTGGCTGTTACTGTGCTATTTAAGATGAGGGAACTGAAGTGCTGAGGGGATTTGTGACTAAGATCTACTCAGAGGAGGAAACAAAGCCAGAGCTTGCGCTGAAATTCCAGCGGCCCACACAGTTTTGGTGCCTTCCTCTAAATGCAGCTCTTTGGGTTTGCATTAGGTGCCTGCAGAAGACTGCAAGCCTGGGTCATGGCTTTGGGTCGAATCCTCATGTGGTCCTCCCAACTGCTCAGTAGTGCAGTGCATCATGTTGACTTCAGAGGAGAGGTGACTGAGGTTCCACACTGTTAAGCAATATGTCTGAGGTCAGGCAGCAGGTATCAGGCAGGGTAAGGAGGCAGGGTTTACTTAGTTGGACAGGACACACCTAGGCCACAACTGAAGTTCCTTCTGGGGTTGAAATTGGTCTTTCTTAGAGCACTTCATTTATTTGTCCCAATTGTCACCATTATTGCCTTAGATTCGTAAAACCCCAGCTAGTTCTCTCTGATCCAGCACGCTGCTGGGGAAAGGGCATTAGGGTAGAGTTAGACACTTGGGTTCCAGATGGCTCTTTGGAGTGCACTTTATATGAGTGGCAGCCCACTAGTGGCAGCCATGTCATCCTATGGTACCAGTCTGTAATGTTCTGCCTGTATCTTCCTTGTTAAACCTATTTAATTAGATCAATAAAAATGAAATGAAATAAATCAGACACACAAGCTTAAATGCTACATAGTTTCTCTTATATTAGAAACTCAAAATATAAATGAGCAAAATAAAAGATAGATATCAAGTATGGAGACAGATATTTCTCAAATGGGGAGAGGATTAAGAAATGGAGAGAGTGAAAGGGAGGAAAGGGGAAGGAGAAAAAAGAAGGTGTGTTATTATATGTATTAACTCTCTACAAGGAATGTAAGCATTATGTATTGCAAACATGCACTAGTAACAAATAAATACATATTTAAAAAGGAAGAACAAAAAATAACAAACGAAAACAAAAATCCCAAGACAAAAGCAAAAACAAAGTAAACTAGACTGGAGAGAACGGGATGTTATTTTCTTCCTGATCTTAGGATGGGGTTTTGCTATCCAATGAGAGGCAGGAGATAGAGTATAACTAGTGCTGCTGAATCCTGCATTTATGCTTTTGCCTCTCTTTTCTCTTTTTTCCCTCCTAAAGGGTCTGATGGGTCCAGAAGGCAAGGAAGGACCTCCTGGCTTGCAAGGTCTCCGAGTAAGTACCCTGTTTTCCTTTTCTGATGTTCCAAGGCACCCACACAGACCCCTGATTCCTAAGGGCCAGTGGAGGGCACATGCCAGCCTAGGAACTGTAAATGAACCTTGCAAGCAGAAGGAAGGGTTGGCTTAGCTCATGAGCCTTGGTGAGGTTCTACCTTCGTGCCATCCTGAGCTGGGCCTGGCAGTATCCAGAGGGGTCTGTGACGAGTGTGGTGCACTCACACCTCCCTGGTGGAGGAAGACACAATGCAAGGGGAGCACAGTGACATGACGCACCAGTGAGGTCATCCAGAGTGCTTTGAATCAGGTGGCATTTGCCCTAAGTTTTGAGAAAAGGACTAAGAGAAAAATGGGGAGCAAAATGGTAGAAATTTAACACACTTTAAGCATCCACATTGTTATTGAATATCATATATCACAGCATTTAATTTAATGTAATTTAATGTAGCACCTGTCTTCTTATCTCAATTGTGCACACCTAGCAGGTTCTATTAGGCCTTTTTCCTGACACAAAGCTATAGCTTTAAGACAGAGGTTACAGAAGCACACGTCAGTGGATGCACCATGGCAAACGATTGGGGCCCAGACTCACCTCTGTGTCCCTAGTTCCCATCAAGTTGCCTGGCACACAGTAGGGAGGCAAAACTCTTACTGAATTCTGACCTTAAGCTGGTCCTATCTTTATGAGTCCACTCAGCAAACTGTGTATGGGGCACACCAGTCCAGAGGTGGCACGGCAAATCCAGAAACAGTGAGCTTACTGTCCCCGTAGGATTTCATCTAGACATCAGGGGAGCAACTGATCTTCCCTGATGGGTCGGGAGGAAGTCCTGACCTCTGGCAGAGGGAGCTGCCATCCCATTTGTGGCTCTTTTGCCCTAAGGTTCTGTCACAGTCAGGTGGGTGGGGTTCAGTCTTTACTGTGGATTTTCTTTCTGAAGTGGTTCGATTGCCACATTCTGCCTCCCCCGTTCTAGAACTGGATGAGCTCAGTAACCTGCTCTTGTATCACTCAGGACAGATTCCAATCTGATCTTAGCCATCAGTGAACTTTATTTTCTGCTTTTCTAACAACTCTACCTCCTAGAACCACACGAGTCTTCAAAAGCCCGGGAGAAACTTGTTTTGAAGTCTAGGTGGAATGTGGAAAAACATCTAAGGGCACAGGGGTGAGAGAATCACTCGTCTCAGTGGGAGACTTCGGATATGTCTCTTCCCGTTCAGCATGTGCAGCCTTTGTCTCACTTTCTCTCTCAGAGACAGAGCAGACAGACAGGTTGCCTTCTTCCCTGTAGAGTAGAGGGTTTCTGGACTTTGAATTATGATACCTCATATTCCTGGAAGCCCTGCTTGACCTCTTAGCTGCGGTGTGGCCCTTGCAAGTCATCTGGTCTCTCCAACCCTATGGCCTTCGTGCTGCAGCAGGGAAGGCATGACCATGGCTGACTTGTTAGGAAAAAGAGTGTCCCATATAGGCATGAACTTGAAGGGCAGCAATGCACGGCAGCTGTTGGAGCTCTCATTTTCTCAGCATGCTCTTACACAGTTTTCCGAGAAAACAACAATCTTTGCTGTTCTGTAGTTAAGGTATGTATGAACTGCCTTCATTTTCCATTGAGCAGCTGCAAGTATTATTTTTCCTGACATAGTATTAGATGGTAGGTGGAACTGTTTATGGAAAGATAATTGTGAGCATCCTTTATCTACATCAGTGATGACGAAGCTTTTAGAGCTTTCAGTGATAACAAGCAGCTGGCTCTGGCACACGTGCTATAGGGTTGTCACCACTGCTCTCCATCATTGTCTGGTTTATTCTTGTTAAGGAGGAGAAGGGTCACCCTATGTGAGCTTGCTTGTTAGGCCCGCAGTTTCTTGGATGTGATTTCTTGAAACTCACCAGGTATACTTATCGGACCTGGCTGTAGTTATCCTCAGCACTTTTTGTTCCCAAGAATAGTGCCAGCTATAAGTACAGTAGGACATTGGCCTGGTCAAAGCTTAGCACAGCTGAGGGGCCTTGGAATGTTGGCAAATTCACCTGTTCTGGAGGTTTAAGAATTTAAGCAAGAGACCTAGAGAGGCAAGCAGAGCGAAGAGGGTGGGGTAGAGCAATGGCCAGAGCTGGGTGGGGTGTGGTGCTTATTGAGCACAAATGTGTGGCAGCTTCCACAGCTGGAGGCCAGGGCTCGATGGAGCACAGCTGCTGAGTGGCTTCTCAGGGCTTCCCTTCCGGGACGGTGTGTCTCCACAGCTGGGCTTGGATTTCCCTCTTTCTCTCATTTATTCATGTGTCAGTGTGTTAGCAAGACTCGTGTGGAACTCTTGGGATGCAAGAGCATTTTGCTAAATGCGCTCAGACTTTCTGAAGGAGATAAAGGGGCTGCATTGCCAACCACTCATGAAGTCTGCTAAGGAAAGGACACCTGCATACAGCTAACCCAAAGCCTCCCTGGAGATGGATACAGACCAGGGATGTCAGAAGAGCTCACTGAACCGGTGGGACAGCTGCTGAGTGAGAGGCTGGAGCTGGAAACGGAGAAGCACTGAGTACAGGTGCTGCCTGAAGTGGCCCTGCAGGGTGGATGCATTTCATTTCCTCCAGAGTTGATGGATGTTGAGGACAGTGGCAGAAACAGGATGGCACCCTGAGGGGCCTCCTGCCTCTGCACACTTTTTTCTGCCCAGCAGCTTTACCGGGTTTCTGCTTCTCCAGTTGGGAGTGACTAAAAAGGTTTTGGAGTAGGCTTTTCCTCCCACTCTGCCAACACCACGCAGGAGACTCTCAGCTAGTCCCCTTCCCTTCGTGAGTCCCTTTTTCTTCTCTTGGTTACTGTCCTCTCCTTGTCTCTTTCCCTCCCCCACTCCTTCTCTTTCCCTTCCCTTCCTTCCATTAGTTCACGCATTCCACAACAATTTCTGCAGCACCGACGGACTCCCAGGTCTGTTCCAGACAGGGGAGGAGGATGGTCACCAAGAAGCGTGATCCCTGCACTTCCGCCACAGGTCTCTGACAGGCAGAAAAGAGAGACATAATAGCATCGAAGTATGTGATGTAGGGCAGCCCCATGGAGAGCTGCAAGGGACTGCGTATCTCTGCTGGGGGGCAGGGGACTTCACTGGAAAGGAGCGAAGCTCTGACTCAAACCCCCACATTTATTGAAGGATAACAACTGTATAGACTTCTGCTGAGGACTGATGTTTGTTTTAGCTCGCAAGGCAGGCAAACAGGGCGTTTGGCTGAATAATCAACTTTCATCTGACTGTCCTCTAGGGAACTTTCTTGTATTTTCCTGTAAGGTCCTCTGTTTTCAAGCTGGCCAAACATCCCGTTTTCAAGAGTTTTGGCTCCTTGGAGTCAGCTGTCTTCTGCCTCCGGAGTCAACCGGAGTGGACATCGACCCATTAGATGAAACAGGGAATCCTACACACACCTGAGCAGGCTCTTGGGCGTGAGGGGAAGGTGAACCTCACTGGCTGAGGGAAGAGTGCCTCGGCCCAAGTGGCTTCTGAGGCTTTTGGGGAGAAGGAGCACAAGAGTATGAGAAAAATAAGAGACAAAGCTGGAGTCAGGTAGAGCCCTTATCCCCCTGATGGGAGGAAAGGTACTGGCTCCTCACTGCAGGGCTGTTTATTTAAGCAACTTAATGTCACATGACACCCTGTTTTCTTAGCAACCCACTGTTCAGATTGTTTGGGGGCAGGTGTTTTCTGTGCTGAAGCAGTTCTGCACATGGTTTGCCCCACGTGGTTTGCTTTTTATTCTTGGAATGATCATGCTCCAACCTTGCACGTGTGGTCAGTTTCCAGCTTCAACAGCTCCCAACAGAAGAGCACAGCAGACATTGGGAAAAGGTTGAACTAAGTCTGGGGCCAGGTGGGCTTGGCCTATTTGGGCAAGAGAGCAATGTAACCAGAGTCAGCAACCCAGTAGGGGGTGATACAGTCAGAGAATGCAGAGCTACTCATGCCACCATGCAGATTTCTGCAGAGTAAACTTACTGTGTGTTTGTCCAGTGGTGGGGGTGGCAATACTTTATGCTTCCACCATGCATCATTATGCAAATAACACTCATATGCAAAAGTGGAAAGAAAAATGAAACGAAGCTCCATACACCCCACATCTACCTCACTCTTCATCACGTCACTGAGAAGTCTGTTCTCTGTATCCAGGCACTCATGTCTACCCGCCACTGGAAGCAGTTTCACAAGTCACATAATTTGTTTCTAAATATTTCAGTACTTTATTTCCAAAAGATAAAAGATTTTAAGAGAAACAAAATCAAATACCATTATCCTACCTAAATCTGTGAAAACCACAGCTTGAAGCTTCATCAAATATTTACCTAATGACCCTGCGTCCCCATCCTGTCTGTTTCTGGCTGAGCTCTGCTCACTGACACGCTCAGTACAGCACTGGCAGGGCTGCCTCAGGTTCCCAGCCCTCCCAATGCGCCCCGGTGTTCAAAGTGGATTATGAAGAGGGAGACTGACCGGTAAGAAGCTCCTGTGGTGATCACATCATAGAAGTGGCTTATCAAGCAGGGCTGAGGACTGCCAAGCCCAGAGAGCATCTGAATATTCATAATATCCTTCTTAGTCCCGATGACACACCAGGCACTGGGCAGACCAGGAAAAAAAGGCAGAAACACAGAATGTGGGCAGAGAAGCACACACCAAGAGTTATAAGGCAGGGCAAGAAGGCGTTGATACAGGGTGCAGCAGGTTCTCCAGTACCCTCTAGGGTATCACAGATGATGACCAGGGTGTCATCCTCTGACCCTTCAGTAGTACTGGATGAGTCCATGCTTCAGGTGTGCTTCGTCTTGTGACAACTGCTACTGTAGTGCCTGCAGTAATGGAGTAGAGAGAGTAGAGACTAATGGAGCCTGCAGTAATGGAGTAGAGAGAGTAACTGCAATAACGTCGGCTTGAAAGCAGCTTTGTGTTCTGTCATTCTCTGGCTGAGTCAGGAAAAACCCAGTTGGAATGACTTATTCAAAAATTATATCTCTGCTTCCTGCACTATGACCTGTCATTTTCTCCTCACCAGTTTTGATTGAAACATTGCTCAGAAGAGCTGCCGGGCATCAGACCTGCACACACTCAGGCCGTGGGAGGAAAGAACCAGACAATAGCAAGGTGCACGGACTTGTACATCAAAACATTGAGACTCAAAACACGGGTTGGGGAATAGAGTCCAGACCCTGCATTTGAGAGATTAGCAGCAGACTGAGGATTTCATCCTTTGGCAAGACAAATCCATTCATTTTTAACAAAGCCGGTGTTTTTCCACAATAACATGGTAAAGGGGGAGAATGGAGAGCTAAGTGTGATCTAAATCATCCCCAGAGCTGCAGAAGAATCCCTACTAGTTGCCGCAGGGTGGTAGGCAAAGACTCCTGGCTATAGGTGGAGGTGGAGATGGTACTGAGCTCCTCTTTCTGAGGTCACAAATTCCTCCTGCTGTCCGAGCTGGCCGGTGAGGAGGAAGCAGGAAGCACGCTCGCTTAGCTGAAGTGGCAGGTGCTACTGTTACACCTGAGTCCACAATGTCCCAGCAGGACAACCAGCCTGGCTCAAAGCCACCACTTGGACTGAGAAAGGAAACAAAAATCAAACAATCATTGCATGACAGACATCTACCTAGCTAAATTTTGTGCTCATGTTTTCACTTAATTCACACAAGGATAGGTTGTGTGGTAGTTTAAGTCCACTGACACTGATGAGGCAGCCATGGTGTAAAGGAATGGACGTGCAGTGTCAATCAGATTGATAGGTGGGGCAGCAATTAGCACTGGGATTTGTCTGTCTCCAAACCCTTCACAGTCCTTGCTTCAGGGTAGCAGTTATGTCTCTGTACACACCGACTTCCAAGCTGAAAGCTAGTGTCCTTCCGGAAGATACTGTGGAGAGTGTCAAGACCCTTGGTAAGTAACTTTCTCATCTCTGTTTTCTAGAGGGTCCCATGGTTGCTAAAAGCCATGAGGCCCACCTGCCCTGACTTCTAGTAGATAGGAGGGAGAAACACAGGCTGTCTTTTGTCAGTGGCTTCCTGGGTTGCATTTGTTTTACTTTTCCATTTTAAAGCCATTTCCTGCTCTACCAGATGGAAACAGCATTGTTTGCATCACAAGCTACTGTTTGATTTATTCAAGGGCATGGAGTCAGGGTTTCTGTCAGGACACCCTGGGTTTTCCTTGAGTGCCTGGCTTCAGTTCCAACCAGCAGAAAATGATTATGCTTGAAGTTTGCAGAGATGGAGAAGAAGAAGTCAGCAAAAGCGCGTAGAGTGTATATTAGAATGACTCGCACAAGCAACCTTTTTATCTCTTAATGGCCCTATGAATGTCAGTGTTAAGTCATCCTGGATGGTGAAGACTAGCTGTTCTGACCTGGTTGGTTCTGTCTGCTCCTCTCCACAGGCAGGGAGGCAGCCTTGGAAACACAGCCTGCTCAGCACCCTAGCATTCACAATGGTTCCAGAAATCTGCCCTCTTGATAAATTGCAAACGCTTTTCCAGCTATTGTGCTGGGTAGCAATTTAAACAAAAAAGAAAAATGACAGGAAACACACCTATGGTTAGTAAAACAGCTCTTTATTGCAGTTGAATTTGTGCTTGTCAGCACTTCTTGGAGCTCTGAGATTTGTTATGGATCAAAAATGCAGAAATTACATAGCTGCTGCAATATCCACTCTACTGAAATTACCACAACCACTGTCTCCCTCCAACACTGCTAGTACTGTTACTCCCACCATCACTATCATCATCATCACTATCACCATTTCACAGCCAGCACCACCGTAACCACCACCATCTCCACTGTTATCACTGGCAGCACCGCCACCATAATCATTAGGTACTTACAAGGTGCCATTTCACTTAATATTCATAACATTGGCAGTAGGTAGCTATCATGAAGGCACATCTGCTTGACCCATAATCTGCCACCCAGTCCAAGGATTTAACAGAGCCAGAATATTCCTACCACCCATTAATTCTTTTTTGTTATAGGTAGCCTTATCCTCTTTCTCATCCTTGTCTGGTATGTTTGAGTGATGCATTATTACACTTGTAAGTAACTTTCTCAAATGTCAAATTACTTATTCTATTACCATCCTCTGAAATAATTAACATTATTATAACCCCCCATATTGGAGACTTAGTCAGTGAAATGACTGGTCCTTTCCCATTTCTTTTAGCCTTTGGATTCTGTCCTTACAATGCCATGTAGGAGAGGGATGGGGAAAGGACACAGAGATTTCCACTGGTTTCACTGAATAGTCATGTGTACAGAACCACTGGGAGCTCTGTACCTTCTGGCTATTTCAGTTTGTTAGCTGTTAGTTGGCATCAGGTATCTCTGTTGCAAATATGTTTTTTCCCTTTTTTTTGACTATTGCTGAGGATCCATGAAAAGTCCAGCACTGGCTTGGGATTTATTTAGGACAAACTGATGTGAGAGAAAGAATGGCAGACAGAGGCAAAGTCTCAGATGCCTTAAGGGCATTTAGGAGCAATCTAAGAGTTCATCAGGGGTGTTACTCTGAGGATGGGAGCCTAAACCCTGAACCTTGCACTGAAAAGGCAGGTTAGAGTCCCAGGGCCTGGGAATCCCCAAACCGGTCAAATGGGATAGTGCATCTTTTAGATGATGAAGAGCACCTGACTGTTTGAGAGGTAGGAAGTGCTCGGATACTGTTTCTTTCACCCTTTAGAAGGGCTAACCTGCAACACAAACTGGCCAGGCAGGGCCTAGGAATGAGGCCATGGGCATGGGTACAGGGCCAGCTCCTCTGCCTGTGCCTGGGAGGCACCTGGAGGCCCCAGGTGCTCCAGTGTAAGAGGCAAAAACACAGGGCTGAAGTTGGCCACAGCATTGCTACCCCGACATTTATCCAGGTGGCATCGCTTTATGGACAGTTCATAAATGTTATGCCTTGCTGAAGAAATGATGCCTGAAGATATCACTTTGATCACAGACTTCCCATGCATTTACGTCTCTGGTCTCTTGTCACTTTTTGGTTGTTTCCCTTTTTACTTTTCTGAAAATCCAACTCTCAGGCTATTTGAGTCTGTAAGTGGATTTCTCTGCAGTTTTTTTCCCTACTACATCTCTTCTACCCATTGGTCTTCTCTCCATGCCAATTGATTGGACTTCCTGGAACAGAATGATTTCCTGACTCCACACCTGTTGGAAAGTTCGTTATGTTCTAGGTCTCATCCTCTGAGCATTAGTGATGACATTACCTGCGGTCTCAGGCAGCTGAGGAAGCCAAGAGCTTCTGAGGCCTTGCATATCCCCAAAGGTGATCACTCTGTGTGGGACAGGAGTGTTCTTGCTCACCTCCAGACCACTTTGGCATCTGAATAAGTAATTCCACTCAGTCACAGCCAAGACCTCAACATCCCTGCTTCTCTCTCACCCTTTCCTGAAAACTGTTCTTGTCTCATTACAACCTTTTGCATCAACAGAGGCACTTTCCTGGCTTGGCTTCTGAATTATGAGTACTTATCAGGTCCCACAGACCGTGAGGGAAAGTGGTTTTATCCATCTTGTCAATAACCAGTGACTGTATGTGGAATAACCTTGGGGCAGCTGGAGGAGGTATTGTATGGTTAGAAAATTGAAGGTCTCTGGTTTCCACTCCTTGAGGAGGTGAGTGGCTCATGGTTCTCTCACTCTCTGCTCCCACTGTTTCTCTCCACCACAGTAAGCAAAAATGGACACTGAGCCCAATGCCTCAGGGCTACCTTGCTTCTGAAGACGCTTGAGAGCACATTTGGAACCTCACCTGACCAGTGTGGAGAAATTCATTCTGACCCGGACCTCACGACACCCTGCAGGCTAGAGCCCCACAGCCAGGTCTCCGAGCCAGAGGGCACTAAATCAGACTGCCTGGGCCCCCCCTCTTTTCAGGCCTGTAATTCAAGTTCCTCTTCCTCTCTGACATCTCTTCTCTCTGACCTCTGCTGCCACCCCACTGTCATCTCTATCCTGTAGACCATGTCCATCGCAAAGGGTTGCTTTCTTCACACAGCTTTCAAGTGTGCAGTCAGTGTCCACCATGTGGCTGGTGATATTCTGGACCCACGGAATATAGCAGTGATGGAGAACAAAAGCAGTCCCTGCTTCCAGGAGATTTATATCAAAGAGGACCAGACAGGCAATAAATAAATGCAGCAGTCTTGCTGTATCTGGTGGTAACAAACTAAGGCACATAACAATGAGAGGAAATGGCAGGGCAGAAGGAACACTGTTTTGATGAAAATTATCAAAAAAGAAATGCAGATAAGAGGACAATGAAGAGAAACCTGACTGAGATGACCCCTGTGTGTAAGTGGGGAACAGGATTCTAGGCAGGAGGAAAAACCAGAGAAAAGACCTTGGCATGTTCAAGGGAGAGGAAGGAGGGGGATGCAGCACAGTCGGGGAGGGGGTCCTGCTCTAAGTGAGTTGAGAAGCACTGCAGTATTTTGCTTAGAAGAGATGTGTCTTTATTTGTGCTTTAAGAATAGAGCCTCCCTTCTTAGGGAGGGAAGAGTGTAAGGGCTGAATGTGAACAGTTGTATCTGCAGCAGGGGCCACTGCAGAGGTCCGAGTGAGAGGTAATGTTGGTCCAGAGGGCTGTGTAGGAGCAGCTGAGTTTAGAGGCATGGTGTCACTCTCCTTTCTCCTTTCTGCTGCTTCCAGAGCCAACTCAAAAGGGCCAGGCTGAGGGGTTTTCAGAATCTTGGACCCCTTGGGTGGCTCCCTTGGACCTTGGCATTGAGTTCTTCCTGACCCCTGCAAGCCTTTCACACCTAGCTCTAGTCTAGGGCCCCAGCTGTCTGCACTCTGTGCCCATGTCTTGCCATCATCCACCTCTGAGCACATTCTGCCTGTCCTCTTCCTTGTGCTCAGTTTATCCTATGGGTCAACTCTTCCTCTTTGCCAAGCTTTGCTCCATACCTCTTCCACTGTGGAAACTTCCAGTGCTGCTAGTGGACCTGATTGCTCCCAGCACCCCTTGCACACTCTTCCAGGGCAGTGTGCATGGGGTGTGTCACTATGACACAGGCTCACCTCGGCCTCCCCTGGGAAACTCTGATGCCTGTGTGGGCAGCGTCTCCAGGCCTGGCACATGGTAGGTTTACTGTGTGGGTGAATACACAGGAGAAAGAGGTGCGGTTGTGGCTTCCACCATTCTTCCTCTTTTAGTACATTTCCTTTGGTGCTTAACCTAGCTTCACTTCTAAGCAGCCCTAAAACTCATGTGTTCCTAATGAAGCACTAAGAAGGCGAATTTAAGACAGACAGACAGACAGACAGATTCCTTGATGATACTTTCTGTGGAGGATGGGCTGTCATGATGGTAGTGGGTGGCGAATAAAGAGAGCAAAGCCGTTCATACTTTGTGTTATGGTTTGTGTCTAGATGTTCCCCAAAGCCTCATGCAGTTTTAGATGGGCTTTTTTAGAGGTGGCTGAATCTAGAGTGTGTGACTGATTCATGGTAAAACGATAGGATTAAGAATGCTGGGATTAAGGATGGATGATGGCTGGATCAGTTCACTTATTGGATTGGCAGCACCCTGGTCCTGGTAGACTGGATACAATGTTGCTTTTGCTATCTTGTGGGTGCCATGAGCTGTTCTCCTCTAGGATAGCCCTGTGCCAAACTATCCTGCTTTGAGGCCAGTTGATTAAGGACTGAAATTTCTACAAACTTGAGCCAAATAAACCTTTCCTCCCTCAACTTTGAGTGTTGGATAGTTTGTACCTAAGATACCATACATCCACTGCCCTTGGGAGATGGTTGTGGGCATACTGAGGTAGGGGGTTCCTGAGGATTGTTTCCTGGACTCAGTGTTACCAAGTGTTCATGCAATATAGGAGGAAGATAGAAGGAGGAAAGCAGGAATGGAAGGAGAAAATGGTAGGATGAGGAAGGAAGGGAGAGTATAAGAAGTAAGGTAAGAGAGGAGGGAGAGGAAAGAAGGGAGCCATAGGAGAAAGGAGGACAGGGATTAAACGGAGAGTAGTGGGCTGAGTTGGGTTCAGTCCAGGGAAATGCATAGGCTTTGTGTGCATGTTTGAGGTTGAGCTGGGAGTAAAGAGGACCAGCTGGGGCCTGCGAGAAGCTGTTGAGAGAGGAGCTTTCATCTCTGAGTTCCTGTAATCTTACAAGCACATGAAAGCTATTTTGTAGAAATTATAGGAAGCGTAAGCTTGGCATTCAGAACCAGAGGGAATCCTTACTCACTTCCCAGCTGGATAATGTGTGTGCCTTGGTTTCCATACCTGCCACTGGTCCTAGGAACATCTACCACACTGGGTCGTCTTGCAATGTAAATTAGTGGGATAGTTTGGGAAGAATTACAAAGTTTATCACAAAACTGGCAAAACATGGGTCGTATTTAAGGTCTTATTTCACCTGTAATTTTTCATTGCAGTGTTTTTCTTAAAACAGAAAAAAAAAAACAAAGTAGTTCACCTTCCGTCCAGCTATCCCCGTTGTCTGTGCCATCCCTGTGCATGCCATTACCTCGTTGTGTAAACTTAAGTGGACAGCATGCACCTTACTTCTGTCTAGAAATGGACTCTGCGGTCTAATGAGTGTGGTCGCCCCCCTAAAGTTACCCCCCACGAACAAGGTGCACATGATATAATAGAGATCCTAACCAGAGATGGTTGGATATGGCCTTGGTGACCTTTCTGTTCCTGATGGGGCTGTCTAAATGCAGCACGTCTCAGCTTTGGGACAGGGAATATAGCTGTGCAAGTGTGCAGCTCTGCACATACTGATATAGGTCTAAGCAAGTGACAGTATTGTGTAAAGCAAGATTTATTAACAGATTGGGAGGCTGCTACAGTTTATGAAAAACAGGAGAAAAGGTGTGAGTGTGTACATGTGTGTGTTTAAGACAGAGGCAGAGAGAGAGAGAGACAGAGAGAGAGAGAGAGAGAGAGAGAGAGAGAATGAGAGAGGAAGAGGTGCTGAAAATGCCTCTACAAAGGTCAGTCCACATCTAGCAGGATAGGAAAGGGACCTCATGGCAGATGGTGAGGAAGAAACAAGTCTTTCTTAAGTAAACTTTCTTGTGCCTTTTGAATTTGGGGCCATGTGCTACCCGCAGTGTGAGATTATGGAGCTGGGGCCCAAAGCCGAGCTTCTATGACGCAGGAGCCTGAGCCCAGTGCCCTAACCCTGCACCTCTTTTCTGCTCTGTAGGGTGCTCCTTCCTCCCTATAGTCCTTTGTTAAGCAGAAAGTTTGAGCCACACAGATGGAGATTTCCCCCAAGATGCATTAGAATTAAACTGGTTCTGGGCTAAACCTGCCTGGCTGTTGATTCTGACTTCTCTTGCCCACAGGGAAAGAAAGGTGAAGTGGGTGCACCAGGACTCCTGGGATCGCCAGGACTGCAGGTAATCAATCTCTACCTTTAAATCCTTTCCCACTGCATGCTGCTGCTGCTGCTGACTCAGGCAGTGACCAGGGAACTGTTCACAGGCTGCCACCAGAATCCCATGGGTCTTATCAAGGTACTGAACAGAACAGCCAGTGGACTTTTTGTCCTCCCCTCCCTGGGCAGGAGCTCGAGCTAGAGGGCCGTCCTCTGTCCTTCTGGAGGACTTCTGTCTAGTGCAGGGATGGTCAGCTATGACAAAAGAGGACTAGACTTGAGAAAAGCACATGGCAGGGGGCAGGGAGGGAACTTAGGAGCGGGAGTGGCAGGGACCCCTGCTGAGCAGGCCCATCATCCCCCAGGACAGGAGCCCTCAGGAGGGTCAGTGGGAGTGGAACACGGGCCCCTGGAGGCGCGGAATCTGTATGGATGTAGTGTCACAGAAGCATGAAACCTTTGCGTGGGGATGGCATGGTGAGGTGAGAAGTGGAAGACACTGTCCCCAGGAAGCAGAAAAAGGGCAGTCACTGTTTTTGGAGGGGACGGCTTATCTGTCTTCCACAAACTGGACACAAGTGCATTTGACTCTCCAGTTCTCAGTTTTTCCCTATCTGTAAAATAATGGCTTCAGGTCAGTCCCTATTCAGGGGCTGTCTTGCTCTCTCCCCTGGACGTGCTCCCCTTTCTCCTCCTCCTCCTTCTCCTTGTCCTCCTCCTTTCCCTCCCTCCCTGTCCCCTTCCTTCTCCTCTGCTGTCTGCCTCCCCCATTCCTTCTTCTCCTCCTTTCCTACCCAGCCCTGATGTTTGCTTCACAGCTCCTGGCTCCTGTCTGTTGTCTCTGCTCCCATGCAGTCCCACACGTGCCCTCCTGATGCCATCCCTGTGGGACCTCAACCCCCAGTCTCAGGTCCCTTGCCCATTTCAAGAGGCATAAAACTCCCAGATGCAAGGCACTCGGAGTCTTCTCTGCTCAACAGACAGCTGGCTGCAAACCCGGATTCCTCCCTCCGAACCCCTCTTTGTAAATATGGCCTCGCTGAACTCTCACGATGCGCACAGGGGGACAGGAAGGCTGAAGCTTGGCCTTCTTCTTCCTTCTTTGCTCCAGCCACAGTTCCACCCTCTCCACACCTAGCCTTGCCCCTGGGCCAGAAAACTCATAGTGAAGCAGTCTCAGAGGGAGAGAGGCGTGGTTAAATCCCAGTGCTCCCACTTTCCGGCCTGGGGTGTGTGGCAGGGAGGTTCTGGGTGAGTTACTTGACTTTCTGCTTGAGTTTTATTTTTTGGTAAAAGTAGTACCCATTAAAAGGAGGTGATGCTGTAGGATGAAGAGCAGAGCAGGACTGTATGGGAGGTAACAGGGTCCCTAGGCTCAGCCAGCACCTGGTGACATTGGGTTTTGCTGTCATGTAGGCCCCATGTGGCTGTTGTTGCCTGGCTCCCCCAGGGCTGTGGCAAGGTAGCCAGGCTCCGCCCACTCCAGACACCTCCATCTGCAGGGAAGCCCCACCAGGAAACACTGCCACTCACACCCAGAAATCAGCCGTTGCTGCCCCCTGAGCTGGTCTTACAGTGTCCTGGTGAGTGACAGGCACTTTGGGCTCAGTCTCAGACTACGCCGGTGCCAGTCACTTGGGTCAGGACATGTAAGATGTGTATCTTCTACCACAGAGCACAGACTCCACACTCGTCTTGTCATTTTGCTGTGACAAATGAAAAACAGAGTGGGATTTGCATGCTTTAAGACCTTGCTTTATCATGAGCAAAACTCAGGTATTCTAAGCTTCACTAGCAGCTGGCTAGAGTGGTGAGCCTCAATTCTTGGCTACCCAGGAGACTGAGGCAGGAAAATTGCTTGACCCCATGTGTTCAACCCAGCTTGGGCAACATAGTGAGAATCCATGTCAAATAAAAAAAAAAAGAGCACAGCAAAATAAAATGCACCGTCAATCCAGCTATAGCATATTATTAATGCTATGGAACTTTCCTTCTACCACTTTGCTTGCTACCCTGGAAAATAGGTGTCCGCCTTTCACTTTCCACTGTGAAGTCATACTCAGTGAGTCTTTACTGAATGCCAGGCTTTGAGCTGGGGGCTTCATCTCTAAGTGTCATCAGGCTTTCTGTGGCAGAGATGTACAGGGAATAGTGTACCCCTACTTTCTTAGAGGTGGTGCATCCTAATTTAGGGGTCCCAGTGGTTCAGAGCCTGCCTAGCAATACAGGTTACAGTGGAAGAAGACTTAGTCCTAGTTGCCTGGACTGAGTCACTACCTGATAGATGCAGAGCTGCCTTCAAGATGGCTAAAGCTGAATGGAAAGGCAGAGTCTCTAGAGATCTGTAGATCTCCATCTCCATGGAGCCTCTAAGTCACCCTTCTTGAAGTATCCATGTGCCCATCATTTCCAAGCCTGGCCTATTCTTCCCCCTGAAATTCCTGTGTTTGTTCATTTGTTCATTCATTAACTGATGGATTCATCCAGCCGATATGTATTAAGTAATCACTGTATCAGCTCTGGAGATGGGAAATCGAGTAGTCATGATGTATCTACTAGTGGGCAGAACAAGATGGAGACAGAGAAGGTATCTTACTGTGTGTCTTGGATTCTGTTTGCATCTAGATAGCAATGACAACAGACAGGGAAATAACTGCCACTGAAAACACAGTGGTCACGGTCTCAGACAGCACATACAGGGCAGGACAGGGGTGGATGGGCAGAACTCTGCGCAGGCTGGAGGGAGGAGCAGACATGAGCAAGAGCCTCTGTTATGGCTGGTGGGCTGAAGGGAGGCGGGGTATGCAGCCAGGTTACGTAGAATTGCACAGTTGTAACAATTTCAGCAAGCTGTGGGAGATAGCAGTTTTCTCTTGTTTTCTGGTGTCTGTTCTTGGGGTGATTTATGACAGGGAGAGAGCATCCCAATGTCAGGAGCCTGACAGAGGCTACAGATGGAGACACAGACTAGGATAGGTTGGTCTGCATATCAAAACCTTTCTCTCAGCTCAGTCATTTCTAACGCTAGGAATTAGCTCTTTGGGTCTCATTTCTAGCACTCTCCATAACTCTTTGTGTCTAGAAGACCTCAGGGTGTCAAAACATCATTTAAAACAACGATTTAGAGGTAGGTGGTGGCATATGCCTATACCCCCATATTCAGGAAGTTGAGGCAAGAGGATCACTGTAAGTTCAAGGCCAGCCTGGGCTACAAAGTGAGTTCAGCCAGCCTGAATTATATATTGAGACCTATCTTTAAAAAGGTCACTTATCCAGAAGGTCATCCAAGCAACTGAGTTGGTCCTGGAGAAGTGGTCAGGGCTCTGTGAATACTGCGACAAGGATCCCTGGAAGGTCTAGAAAATCAAAGTTGGTTCCTCATTGGTAGATTTTTGAAAGGGCATGTGTTAGCTTTGTATCAGGAAGAAGATACCTGACGTGAGCTACTTGTGAAATAAAAATTTTTTATTTCGGTGCATGGTTCTGGAACTCCATGTCCAGTATTGGGCAGCTCACTGCTTTGGACTCCTGGGGAAGGAGGCTCAGCAAGGTGAGAATGTGTCAGTAAACAGTGACATTCTCAAACCAGGAACCAAGACAGAAGAGGAAACCAAGGCCCTACAGACCTACACTGGCCTCAGGACCCCTAAGTCCCTCCATTAGGTCCTGAATTGTCAGCACTGGGAAGAAGCCTTTAACACATGGTCCCCAGTGGGACATTGAACATTGCTCCCATTGCAGGGCGCTGAGCGCAGAAGGAAAGAAGTGAACGAACAGGGTTGGATCTGGCCTTGGTCAAGCACTCTCTGTAGCATCTGTGTGTCACCATGTCTATTGTTTTAATAAGTGCCCTTGAGCAAAGTGTATTTCCCCAAACTAAGATGCAAAGAAACTCAGCTCAGAGACATGGCTGAGCTTTTCCTGGCTTGGGATGAGGGGAGACTCTGCTGCCATCACAGAGGACCCACAGCTCGGTGCTCTGAGTACCTCTGTCTCAAAAGGAAACTGTCACCTGCAGGAAATTCTTGTGGTAAAGGCATCTATCTTTGCTGTCTCATGCAGGGATTCCTGAGGAGAACGGGGATGTGTGTGTGTGATCTGGCCAGGTGTTACTCAAGGGTGGTGTTGCTTGGTGCTGCGTGTAGCCTGAAGACCCCTGGCAGGCTGAGACTGCCCAAGAGCGCCGTGGCCCCCTGAGGTGGCAGTGATTACACTCCTCCCTCAGGGATCCACATCTTGAGGGGAAGAAACAAACTAGGAACACAGTCCCAAAAAGTGAATGTAGACAATTTGCATCCGGAATGTGATTGCTGTGGTAATTTATGCAAGCAATTTTCATGCAACTTCAAGTTTCATCCAACTTCATAAATGTACTCCAATTGGAGCTAGGTGTAATGGGAGTAATTATTTGCTCTTTATTAAGCATAATTAAGTTAATTGGTTATTTATACATTACCACTGTAAGTGCTAATCACATTAGATAAGTACTTAGTCACTGTAGTGTTAGAAGGATCAAATGTTTCATTAATAGTAATTGCACTGTAAGCTAATTAATTCATAGACTCATTAGTTGTTTTCATCAGTAATAATATAAACACTCATGTATTTTGTTAATATTTATATCTATCGGGCTGGGGATTTAGCTCAGCCACATAAGCGCCTGCCTTGCAAGCATGCCGTTGTGAGTTCAATCCCCAGTACCAAAAAAAAAAAAAAAAAAATCTATTGGCTAATTAGTCACATAATAATTAGATTAATTGGTTATTTAGATATTTTTGTTAATTTAAAAAGAAGAAACAGAGGTAATATTTGGGAAGTCTTCCCATGTTCTGGGCTGGCTCATGGACTTTCTCAAATCAAAATAAAATGATCTTGAAGGCTCTGAGACGCGAAGCCCATTGCCTGGCCCATTGCAGTGGCCTGAGGCTTCCTAGGCTCTGACTTGGGGCGTCCTAAACCAAAACCCCGCTTATCACATAACCTCCTGCCTGTCCAGGTCTTTGCCTGGAGAAGAGAGTTGCTTGCAGCACTGTGGAGAGACCCTGAAGTTGCTGCTGAGACTTTCATTTCAGCATGTATGCTTCTTTGGCTCCATCTCTTCTTCAGACACTTAATATTCTTACTTATCTATAAAACAGGGAAAACAATGGAAAGAATCCTTGGCTTTTTAGGCCTTTTTGTGGTAGCATAAGTGGAAGGAGAAAGAGGGCTTCATCCTTTTTAGAAAACCCAAATGCTAATCAAATATTTGCTAGAAAAAAATATAAGAAATGTGTTCGACATTGCTTCCCTACGACTTTACAGCCCATCTTCTATTTATATTTGGAAACTGACCAACAAGTTTATAAAATATCTGTTTCACTGGAGGACTTTTCAACTCAGTTTTCAAGAGAAGCATTGGATAGCATGAGGGCAACCATTAAAGTTGATCAGAAGACCAGCAAAAGTTGGTCCAATGTCAACCACAGTTATTGAGCTTCCCTGTAAGGTCCCTGAAGGCTGGGGAGGATGAGCAAGTGCCCTGTCCATCATCAACAAAACAAAACAAAGCAAAGCAAAGCAAAAAACACAAAGTGAGAATGTGTTTGGCTTCTGTTACAGAGTGTTGTCTTTTCTAGAAAATGCAGAAGTCTTGCCTGGAGGGCTCAGCCATAGCACCGGGTATACTAGCACTCTGCATTCACACTCCCACTGTCTGTCTTTCTGTCTGTGCATTGGCCTCCTCTTCTCCTTCCCTCTCTCTCCCTCCCTCCCTCCCTCTCTCCTCTTCTTGTATGCACCCTGTGACTCCCTCTCCCTCTCTGTCTTCTCTCCCTTCTCCTCAGGTTCTGAAAACACTTTAACTCCACTCATCAAAACGGAGCCCACCTTTCACCCTGCCAAGCCCCAGCCTGCCCCTCCCTCTCCCTGGAGACTCTCCTGTTCCCTTCCAGGCCCCTGCAGCTTGTTTTCACCCTAGTAGGGCAGTGGCACAGAGTTCTCCCAGGCTGGTCCTGGTAACAGCCCAGGCACTTTCTGGCGCAGACCACAGCAACCAGTTCCTGATCGAGCATCTAAATCTCCCCTAGCTTGTTCCAAGTGAGCATCTGTCTCCAACACCCAAGGATTTTATCCTGGGAAGGATGGAGAAGCTGAAGTCTATAGATTACAAACCTGAACGAACACCATATTTGGCCCATAGATGTACTTTGTTTGGTTTGTATAGCCATTTTACTTTAAGTTTTCAAAATAAATGCCAAGATTTACTTTAACAAACAAATTGGAAGGCTGTGATTTCCAGACCATCCTGCAGGCTTGCTTGAGTGTAGAGGAGAGACGAGCTGAGTGGAGGTCTGTGTCCCTTGTCCTGCTCCTGCACATGGCCTTGTCCTCCCATCCTCTCTGCATCATCCAAAGGGGTGCTGCGGGTCCCTCTCAAGGTTCTCTGTTTCCTGGTGGCCCATGATGGGTGTGTGAGTGATCAGTGTGATGTGCCAGCCGGCAGGAGAGGAAGCCACGGGATCCCATGGTCCGGAGAGGAAGGCGGAGGTAGCAGTAGAAGGCTTCATTCCATCTGGTTATTTTGTTAATTGGGCACAAAGCAACCCTCTGTTGAAATGAAAGCACTTGGGTTGTCTAAGGAACTAAACTTCCTTGTACCTGTAGTCCCCTAGCTGGCTCTAGGCCAGTCAGGCAGTGGCCAGTGTCCTGGATCTGTGATAGTGACAGTCAGGGACCTGGTTGTGACCAGGCCGCGTTGCTGCCTAGTGATCTCTTTGGATCTGCCTGGCCCTGTTCCTCACTCAGTTTGGGTCTGAGATGTCACCTGGTTGCCGACCTCACCTGCCCGTGTCCCCTCCTGTCCTGGTCCTTCCTGGTCTCTTCTGAGCCCCATTTCTCCAGTAAAAGCTGGATCCCCAGCTCAGAAGCCTGCAGGAGCACAAGGACACAGGTGCTGTCAGGGACGTGGGTCATGTAGGATTCTGCATGAAGACCTGGTAGAATGCCAGGCACGTGGCAGAGCTTTAGAAATTTCAGTTGTCGTGCTATTGGGGGAGTGGCAGTGCAGTTTGAGGGTCCCTCCAGAAACCGGCTCCTGCCCTGTTGATTCTCCGCTGCTCCCCAGAACCTGAATCTGAAATAAACCTAGTTCCTCTTAGCGCCCAGGCCCCAGTAGCAGAAGGTGATGTCACAGGACAAGACTGGCGCCCCCAAGGGGAAGGCAGCCACTCCGTACATAGCTCCTGAGCCTCTGTCCCAAGGCAGCACTGGCCATCAGAGCAGGTCCCCAGGGCTGGGTGGCTGCCTGAGGCTACACCTGGTTGCTCTTTCCTCTTGTCCCCACACTTCTCTTCTGGGCCTACAAGACATTTGTTGTAAATCAGAAAGGCTGAGACAGATCACCTGCCCGCTTTGTGCGGTGCCTCTTGGAAACCAGTTGCAGGCTTCCCACAGCTGCTTCCAGCTGCCTCTAGTGATCAGCCTCTCTTTCTTTCTCTCACCCTCTCTCCCAGCCTCTCTCCCTTCCTGCCCTCCATCCCGCATTTGTTATGTTAATGAGTGTCCTTGGGCTGTTAGAACAGAACAGCAGATCCTCCAAGCCCTGGTTAAACCTGCAGTGTGTGCACTGCAGGGAACCAGGTGTTGGGTCAGAGATCCTCCAACCTGTATTCCAGGCTCGGAACTCTCAGCCCACTTAATATGTAGAGGATGTGTTAGTGGGTCACACTGCTCTTGTTTTGAAATGGAGTGGAGCCCGCGTGGTAGGGCCAGGAGACCAATATATAGAGGGTCTCCCGTGGGCTGTGGGACCTGGGGGGTACTAATGGGATCTGGGTGCTGCGTCCCCACAGCAGCCTCGTGGACTGTCAGTAATTCCCCTGCGAGCGCCCATGCCTCAGCATCCGCGCAGGGGTGGATCACCCAAGTCAGCCTCCGCTGGGGAGCGGCGCCCTGCCCTGCCCGCCTGCATCTCTCCTTTCTCTGCCTGGCTTCTCCTCCTTGGTATTCCCAGAAGGAGGCGGTGGCCTAGGTGTGTAATTCCCAGACCCAGGGGCTCATCAGAGTCACCTGGTGTTTCTGCGGTCTCTCACCTCTGCCGTGGGTCCCAGACTTGCAGCTGTGAGCCTGATGGGGCCCTGTGTCCTCCAAGTGCCTCTACAAAGGCCAGACTGTTCAGGAGCCACATTCTCTTCCAGCCTGCGAGCTTGGCTTTGTGAGGTCTAGTGGAGCCCTTGCCCTCTCCGGGCTTTCTTTTTTTTTTTTTTTTTCTTTTTCCCATTGTCAAATAAGGAAGATCCACGGAAGATCATAAAGTTCCATACGCAGTGCAGCGATTCTGCTTTGCAAACGGCAGCTGCACCGCAGCGTTTATAAGAGGTGAAGGTGAAGGGACACATTAGAGGGCTGATGTTGAGGACAGTCAGCACCACAGGAAATGTCAGGAGCGAAGGAGTGGAAAGGTGCCGGCAGAGGGTGCAGCGCGGCTGAGAGGGGCCCAGGGTGGTGTACAGCATCAGAAATGCGTGAAGTGTCTGACAGTATGGTCACCCGCTGGAAGACCCTCTGAGCTCACCCTGAAGGAACCTGCTGGAGCAGGGGTGGTGGGTGGGGTGGCGTGGGGTGGATGGGTGGTGGTGGTGGTTTCATTGCTGCTAGCTGGGCCCTCTCTCTGCTGCAAAATAGGGATTGAGAGGGGAGGGGGCAGTGGGTGGGGCGGGGCCGTTTCCAGGTTTCCCGCTCCAGCTCTCATCCACCAGGGAGGACCCGCCCAGCTCTGCGGCCCGCTCAGGGACTCCAGCTTAGAGTAGACATCTCAGGAAGGGTAGATGCAACCCCGAAGATCCTCCAGGTCTAAGTGAGAGACAAAGAAAACTAAATCAATGAGCCACCAAAACGTCAGTCCTTTAGGAAATGTTTTTGACCCACCTGCGCCACCAAGAGGAAGCAAAGGGAACAGTTCCAGGCTGCACTGACCTCTGCCATCCTTTAGTGTGTATCGCCCTCTGGTGGCCGTCCGCTGCCACTGTCCTTAGCTTTTCCACTGAGGTAGCTTGCAGTACTTGGCTCTGCTCTGTTCCCAGCCCTGGCGATGCAGAGGGAACAAGGCCACGCGTGAAGGTATGCGGGTCAAATAAACCGTTACACTGGCCTTGAGCGTGGAGCGAGGAGAGATTTGATTTCGCCTGGGGAACCAGAGACCACTGTACAAAGGTGGAGCCATGGAGGAGGGCTTGTCCGAGAGCCCCCGGGAAAATGCACAGGCGTCCACAGCTCCTGAGGCCGGGTGGGCAGTGGTGGAGGTGAGCGGGAGGGAGGCTGTGAACAGACAGAGGAATTTAGAATGCCAGGCAAAGAAGCACAGCCGTCAGGAAATGGGAAATTCCTCCGCATGACTGAGTATTCCAGATGAGGGGTTGTTGAGTGGGGCACCCTCATCTCACCCTCTCTGAGAGCGGTCCACTGTTGCATGACTGTGACTCTCAGCCCGGTGCCCAGCGGCCTTCCTTCTCACTTCCAGACCGTGAGCTGGTTTTCTGTGAGCACTGACTTTTGCCCTCAGGATCTCCAGCACTGACTCCGTGACCCTCCCTATGAGGCCATCTGTCCACCCTGGCACCCACGGGGCATCTCGTGCTCACAGGGAGCTGTCCCTGTGCTCAATGCACAGTGCCTTCACCCCAGCTGCTCTCCGTGTGCCGGGCCCCACGTGCCCCTGTTGACCTGGCCTGGTGGTGATTCCTTCCGCTATTTTAGGATATGGGAGCCTTCTCTGACCCCTTGCCCGCCTCCCTGAGACGCTTGGTCTGTGACACAGCCTTATAGGGACAGGTATCCTTTTCCAAAACAGTTGCCTGTCTGTAGCCCCCCCCCCAGCCCTCTCTCCCATTGGAAATGGGCTGCCCTGGTTTCTGCCCTGGCTGGCACCTGTCACATCCACCGTTCCTGAAGGTGGCCCAGCGGGGTGAGGGTAGAGAATGAGTGACTGGAGTGATGTGCAGGTCCAGACCTGGCATGCAGTCGTGAGAGGAGCTGTCACAGGAAGAGATAACACCTGGGACCTGTGGAAGCAGTGACTGGTTCACCCAGATGGTTCCAATCCCAATCTCCACCTCTGACTCTGGGCTTTTTTTCTCCTTTTTGCTCTGTTCCTTCTGATTTGAAGTAGGCTTTGCAAATTCAGCTAAAGTCTCATCTTGTCTCTGTTCCATTTTCCTTTTTTTTCCTCTCTCAAGTAACAGCTGTTACCAGGAGGCTGCTCTGTGCACGTGTATAACCACTCTTGCTTTCTCTTTACAGGGTCCCTCAGGACCCCCGGGCATCCCAGGCCCCCCTGGAGCTGGGGGCCCCCCGGTAAGCCTGGCTTTAATCTTCTCTTACCGGAGTCATTTGATAGGTGTTTCCTGGCTGGTGGGAGCCCAGGATGGCTTGCTCTAGAGAGGCTGCCGCTTCTCTGCATGAGTTCGGTGCCAGAGCACAGACAGGAGGAGCCCTGTCCAGAGCCACTCCCGAGTCTCTGGATCCTCGAGACTTTGGACCCCTTTGAGGACAAGTAGCCCATGAGTCAATGTAGTGCTTTGGTTGGTGGCTTCCAGGGACGAGGTGTGAGAGGCATGTGGGGCTTGGGTGGCCAAGTCATTTGTAGTTTGACTTTAAAGTGAAACAGAGGACCAGGGCAAATGCATGTGAACCTTTAACCTCCCATTGTTCAGTGGGAAACTGGGAAACTGTCCTCACGGGGCAGAGCAGGCAGAGACCACACTTCCCTGCTGGACTCGGCAAACCCCACAGTGGGCACGGGGAAGTGAGGCCAGTGCTCCTGCTGTGTGTCGCTGAGTCCGACCATTGTAGGATGGCTGTTCCACTGATCTCATTAGTAGCAGGAAACAGGATGGTGGACCTAACTGCAGGCCAGACAAGCTGTGAATCTGCCACCTATAGAGAGATGACAGTTGTATGCTTCAAAGTGGCTAGCACTGAGGGTGAAAGATGCCTCATCTGAGCCAGGGGCACGGGCCTGCACCAAGACCAAGCTGGGACACAGATCTGCTCTCTGTACGGTCCAGCTAACGGCCTCCATATGGTCTGTTTTCAGGGTTTACCTGGAGAGATCGGCTTCCCGGGCAAGCCTGGGCCACCTGGGCATGTTGTGAGTATCCTGGGATGTGTTCTGTTGTCCTCTCCTTTTCCCGGTGCCTCTTTATCAGCAATGGGCCCAACCCTTTCTGCTGATGCAGGCTCCTTCCCTGACCCAGTGGTTCCCATGCCCTTGCTCAGCCTGGCTCTCCCAGCTCTCCCTTCTGCAGCCTCTCCTCCTTCTGTTTCCCAGGACTGCTCCATCCCCACCCATGCCCTGGGCAGGGTGCAAATAGCCACCACCCAAAGACAAATCCCAAATCCTCCTGCTTTTGAAAATATGACTATTTGGCCTTAGTGGACACCCGGAGAGTAACACAAATAGTGAGCACAGAAACTGAAAACTGTCACATGGCAGGGCATGGGGCAGGGCGTGGCTAGCTCTTCCCTTAGGATCCCTGAATTATCCCCATGATGTTCTCCTGCCTGCAAACTGAGAAGACCACAGGGTCTGCAGCCTCTGGTTGCTTGAATCCAGTGGGTGGAGCTTAGCCAACATGAACATCACACTGGAACCACACAGTTAGATGTGGCCATGTCTCCTTACCCTGCCACTGTGTGGCTCTTCAGAGTAGACCGGGAGAGGGGCCTGTGAATACTCTGGCACCATGGGAGCAAGTGCTGGGCAGACCCAGTGACCTGCTCTTTGGGGTCTCTGCTTACTCTGGAATTTTCTGTGCTAAGGAGCTACTGGTGGGGATGGTCACCTAAGGACAGCTCAGGGTACTGAGGGAGTTACAGATACATGGAGGGGTGAGGAGGAGGAGCAAATGGATGGCAGCTCTCTTCCTTTTTCCTGGCTATGGAGTGCTGGCAGGCATTGATCCAGACCCCTAGCAGACAGGACCAGAGGCCCCTGCCATGCTGCTGAGTTCGTGGAGCTGCAGTGCACTGCACCAAAGGGCATGGGACACCCCCTCAGTGTTGTGACATTACTCAGGGGAACTGATGTGAATGCAGAAAGCGCCCCAGGTAAAATGCATAGTCACCAACACACAGTCAACTTCAGTGTCACCAGTAAACAGTTGCAGGAGGGGCAGGGCCACTCGACAGTGTGAACACTTTCATCTGATTCAATGGGCTCATCAAAGAGGTTGCATCAGTGTGAACATTCAGAAGAGGGAGGGTGCTGAAGGATCAAAAAGAGATTGAGCAGAGAATTTACAGTCGTGTGAAGATGATGTGTGAAGCACAGCTGTGGCACTGGTGTTCGATATTGGTCAAATGCTCTCATGGATCCATGGAAGCCCTAGCCCTCCAGCAAGCCCCTCTTCCTACCCTCCCTGAAGCCTTAGACATCTGCTCTGTGCAGGTGGAGCTCTCCCTTCCATCAGCCCAGGCTGGAGATAGGATTAGTAACACCTGTCCTGCCACATGGTAAAGACAAGGGTGAATCACCAAATCCAGCAAAGAGTCCCCTGACGTCTCCTCAGCACTAAAAAGCAAGACTGCTTAATGGTCCCAGGAGACTAGAAGAGGCAGGAAAAGCCTGGTGTTATGAATTAAAAACTGGTGGTCAACTTGGCACCAGCTGAATTAAGTCAGCGTGGTGCTGAGTGTAGATGGCCCACCTGAGGAAAGTTACCAGTGTAAAAGGAAACATGGAGAGGAAGAGTGAGGTCTTGTGGGTTCTCCTGAGTGTCGTTTGGTTCTTCTGCAGGAGTTTGTCCTGCTGGCTTCCGTGATATGATTTTGGCCATTAACATTGGAAGAGCTCCGGACCTTGTCACTGAGAGTGGCTGTGGTTCACTTTGGGGGAGCTCTGTGCTTACACTGAGCATCGCTTCCTGGCTCCAGAGGGGAAGGTGTGTGCTGTTTAATCTCCAGGAGAAGCCTGTCACGCTGGCTTTCTGGCACGTACTTGCCTGTTCTCATTGCTGGAAGAGCTGAGGACCTCATTGTCGCTGAGGATGGCTGTGGTACTTTTCAGGGCATCCCTGGTCCTTATTTTGAGTGTCATTTCTTGGCTCCAGTGTAGAACCCTCAGCCTATTGGCACAGCTCCTTCACCCCACTGGCATAGATTTTCTAGCTTCCCCCGCTGACCTTTGGGCCTTCCAGAGCAGATCCATAAAACCGACTTGTATGAGTCCTTGTCGTGTGTTCTAGACCTCCAGTCAGACTCATGGGTGACACTGTCAAGGGCTTTAGGTCTTCATCTGGACTCACACAGGACATTACTATGGGATCCAGGTGCTTGGCTGAATATTCTGATTCTTTAGTATTGTGGACAGATTTTCTGCACTTTCTTGTGTTAAACTCTGGGTGACCATCATAAAATAACACTATAAATTCTGTGTCTTGTGTGTAATTGTAAACCCTGACTACAACACATGGTAAGAAAAGAAATGTAGTGGCTCAGAGACTGAAGAGAAGGTTAGGAATAGCATAGAGCACATCGGGGGCCTCTGGAGAGTGGAGATGGAAACCTTGGCACTGGCTTCAGCAGACCATCCCTCTCCGCTCACTCACCTTGCATGTCCAGGGAACTGGAAGCCAGATCGGAGTGGAGAATTTGTTTCTGTCATCCACAAAGCTTAAGGATACCCAGTCCTGGCAGAAACTCTGGGGAGGCGTTGGACTGATATGGGGGAGAAGAAGCTGGGCATTGCAGTCTCTGGATACGGAATCAGTTCCTGGCTTGAACAACTTAATGCAACTCTTCCCTAGTGTGCCTTTTATATTACTTTAATTTCTTTACTCTCTTGTCCCAGGGGCCACCTGGAAGGGATGGGCTGAGTGGATCACCAGGCCTGCCAGGATCCAAGGTTGGTGCTCATGGATATCGTGAGCTGGGGAACCGGAAACACAAGAGCCAAAGAGATTCTTGACTATTGGAAAGATTGGTTGATCTCCTGGGCCTCTGGTCAAGTCTTAACAGGGTTGAAATGTTTGGATGTGTGGATCAAATACAGGAGAGCTCTTTGTTCCCGAAGTAATTGGAGAGGGAGATGGAAGCTTTAGAGATTTTAGGCTTTAAAATCCATCTGTCATAAATGAGTATTTATTTTGTTTGTAAGGAGGAAAAACTGTGATACCCTTATTAACCTTAGAGGCTTGCATTTCTAAAACTTTCTAGTGTTGCTTGTTAAAGCAGGATTATTATGTCTTATAACAGGATTATTAAGGTAAGAGTAAAGGTTAAATATCAAGTGGGGAAGCAAACTCTCAGTTTAGATATTCTAAATGAACACTCATCCAACCATGCAACAAATATTTTTAATAATGGAACTTTATTCTTTCCTAGCAAACATGGATAGGCTTAAGTAGGCCTGTGACAGTGCTGGAAAGGTGACTATTACAGGCGACTTTAGAGTGTTACGAGAAAGTTCATTACCATTCTAATAAACTTAGAAAGTTAAACGGTTCAACCATGTAATGACAACATGCAGAACAAATAGGACTTTAACTTCATTTTGTAGGCATTATATATAAACATCCTCCCTTCTCCTCACTGACCTTTCAAAGACAATCAAGTATTTTGTCTTCTCAAAAATGTTTATGCTACCCCTTTTTTTTACTCTAAATCTCTCAATATGAACAGGTGCTATTTCTACCAATTACATATTTTTAGTCCCAATTAGAGCTGTTGAATATGGCATGTAGGAGGTGACACATACTGCAGTGTTTGGTCCCCATGCTTAGACGACCACATAGGACGGTTCGAAATCATCCAAGAGGCAGTGCGTGATGTTGCGTGCTTGGGGTCCTAGCATTCTGGGAGACGGAGGCAGGACATTTGCAATTTTGAGCCTAGGCTGGGCAGTTTAGCAAGGTAGTGAGACCATGTCTTGAAATAAAAGATAAGAAAGTGGTGGAGTTGTAATTTAGTGCAAAGGTGCTGGGTTTAATCACCAGGACTGCAAACAAACAAGTGAAAATCCCAGACACAGAAATCAGCCAGTGCGGGGGTGGGGGGCCCTCCCTCCCCGCCTATGACTAGGGATATGCAGAGTCCTCTCCTGTTGACAGTGTGATGTGTTCCTGACAGGGAGAGCCAGGGGAGAGAGGAGGAGATGGCCTGCCTGGGGAGCCTGGACCTCGGGTAAGAAGTCACCTTTCCTCCCTGCTTTTTTCTTTCTTTCTGTTCTGTTCTGCTACTTGGGATTTAACCTAGGCCTTTCACACTGAGCCTTCATTTAACTTTCCTAGCCTTCATTTAACTTTTTTTTTTTTTCCTGAGACAGGATCTGCCTAAATTGCTAAATTTCTGGGGCCAGGCTCACACTCGTGATTCTCCTGCCTCAGCCTCCCAGAGTGTGGAGATTACAGGTGTGCACCACCACACCCGACTCCCTTGTCCCTCTATTACACTTGTTACTCTGGATGGTGTATTCAGGGCTGTGTATGAGCTCAGCTCACCAAGCAGAACTGTGTCCTGGGTCCTGGCAGGAAACACACAGACACTGGAAAGTATTCAAAAGGCCTGGCAGGGCTCGGGCTCTTGTGGGCTGGCGGCACCCAGTGAAGCTGGCTCCGCAGAGTCAGGCCCTCCCCTGGGAGGGAGGTTAAGGGGAGACCAAGCTGGTGGGGAGGTTTCCATGCCCAGCAAGAGTTGCAGCAGCGGGAACCAGGGCTTCCTTGTCTGGCTGTCCTCATGGGTCACAGGGCACGGTCTCAGAGGACACCTCAATTGGCCGGAGCTTGGAGTGCAGCGAGCAAGAAGGAGGGCTGGAGCACGTGTATATCAGGGTTACATACGACGACACGTGTGCTTTGTGCCTACAACTGTGCTTCTGGAAGCTACTCGCCAGAAGGGAGGGCATGATAGGGTCTGGCTCTCCTCTGTCCACCTACCTCACTCTCCTCTCCTGGGGTCTGAAATGTTTAAGGGCAGTGTCCAGTCTTAGCGACTTCCAGCCTCAAGCCAGGCACTCCGTGGGTGCTCAGGGTGGGAAAGACTGGGGGTGAGATAACAAATCCACTCAGCCTGGTCTACACTCGTGGAGATGTGATGCTGACACCACAGAAGGGTCCAGCGCAGATCACCTCGTTGCTGGCTGATGCCAGTCCCTGTGGTGGAAAAATTCCTGAGCCCTTGGGTTCCCTACTGTTTCTCTTTTTCATAAGGAACCATATTTTTTAGAAAACTAAATCAAAATGGAGCAGAAAAGGCCAAGAATAACTGGCATCCACCCCAGCTCGGGATGCCCAGGCTGGCCCAGACTGTGGGAGGAGTGCTACCAGCAGCCCCCGTGAAGTCTCCTGTGTCCCGGACTCCACATCCCGGGAACTTAGCCCATGCACCTTGTAGTGCAGCTGGGAATTTTCCCATCGTCACTGACAAGCACCCTAGTCCTTCATGTTTTAGGGTCCAGTAGCGGTGTTTTTTGTAAACAACATGATGATCCCCAATTCACTAAAATACAATAATTTTCTGTTTTCTCCATGCATACGGCATGTGCAAAGGTGATGCCTGTGGGGAAGTGTGTGATCTTAAAAGCACCCAGCCTGCTTCTCAGTGTTTAGTTGGTTGAAATTCTTCCCAGGAAAGATTTACATAGATTTAACATTTGGAGAGGTTGGCTATTCCTTTTCATTCTTGACTTGGATTTTTTTTTTTTTTTTAGTTGACCATACCTAATAATTGTGTTTGCTCAAATCTGGGAATTATCAAGTTTTTCTGGGCTTACATAGTACAAATTTCAGCCCTCCGTTCAGGACTTTGGTAGCAACCTCTTCATTCAAGTGTCCTGTGCGCAGTTCTGCAGATGAAGGGGTTGTTTATGGAAAGGATCGGGGTACAGCGGTCCCCTTGGGGATTTCTTTAATCTTTGGATCTGTGCGTATTGTGTTTCAATAATCACTAGTGATTGAAATATTCAAACAGAGAAGTCTGTTTGCAGTGTCTCACCTGTGTTATTTTTTACATGATTTCAAAGGTGATATGTTTGAAATGTTTCTCTGAGAAGTTTAAAGCTGAATTTAAGTGTTTCTGGGCTTTTCAACCTACTTTCGCTCTCCATGCAGATCTGGCACAGGTTTTCTCACTTCATTTTGACAAAGTGTCAGCTGAAGTTGAAAAAATTCTTTCCCAAGATGGTGACTGGTCGCTCTTAGCTGGCAGACTGTTGGGGCCCACCTGAGGCAGTCTCACTTTTTAGGCTCTGTGTTTTAAGGTTCACTGTAAGAATTCATGAGGACATTCAGTTTTTTCTCCATGTGCCCTGGAATTGGGGTTCACCGCACAAATTCCGGGTGTACTTCACATGGTCTTTAGAGCTTCTTTCTAACCACGCTCGTCCTCTTACCTTTCTCAGCCTATCAGAAGCAATTCCCACAGCAGGTGTGTTACCACCCTAGCACATCTGAAGTAACAACTCGAGTGACAGGTATTTGAACAATTCTGGTTGGTGCGGTGCTTACTAATTGTGCTTGTTAACAGCAGGAATTGATGGGCACATTGGAGTGCGTGATCTAGACTTTCAACATGTCCCGACTCCACACACCAGTTTCCGGGGTGGCTCCACAGGGGCGGAAGTAAACTCATTTTACACTGAACAGAGCTTTTGGTGACTGCCATTCCTTTCCTTTCCTTCCTTTTTCTTTCCTCTTTTTCCCCCTGCACATTCCCTTTTCTTTTCTCTGATAAATAGTGGTGGCATGAGCCTTCATTGCCAGTGGACACTAGCAGAATCTTGGTGAAAATCCTTGTCTGGGTGCTCACCACCTGTTTGTACCTTCCCTCCTCCCTCTGTCCACTGCCTCATCAGAAACCTGATCTCCTTATGAAAAGGTCAAACCAAAGGAGACTTTGGTTTGTTATTATTTGCACTAGACGAGTTTGGGCTCCAGATATGCGGATGCACCCTGATTAAACTCTGGGAGGGCAGTTTCAGGAATTATTTCTTTGAGCTCAAGCAAGAGACAGTATGAGGGAGCGTGCAAGCCCTCTCTCTAGGAATGCTGACCTTTTTGGTTTGCACAGCTGCTGGCCCTTGTGCCCTTAACGATGCTCCACATTTGAGAATTAGGGTTGTGGCTTCCAGGTGCTGTGGAGATCTGAGCCCAGCTGGGACATAGAAACACATCTGAAATGTGCATGGAATATGATGGAGTGTCTGATATTCTGTTTTCAGGGTGAAGTTGGGGAGCAGGGCCTGGCAGGCCAGCCTGGAGACAAGGTCTGATTTTTCATGCTTCCATTCGTACATTTCATTCAGTTAATTGATTCATTCCCTGTTGTATCATAGGTCTGATATAGATTCTTCAAATGCAGGCAGGAATTAAGCCTGTCTTTGGAGCTAATTATATTCATTTGTTTATTTCCTCAGTAATACCAAGCATGTTCAGTATATTCATGGCTATGTTGGGTATTGAGGTTACAGCTACAAAACAACACTGGGGAACAATTGAACAGATATAATGTGTGATGATACACAGTGTCACTGAGGGACCTTGAGTGGGAAAAGTGAGGGTGAAAATGTCAGGAAAGATAGTTAAGAGTTGTATCTTAGTCATCTTTTTGCCTTCAGGATAAAATACCTGATACTATCTAAAGGAGGAAAAATCTATTTTGGCTTATGTTTCAGTCATGCTTAGCCTGCTCCAATGCAGGACAGCATGGAAGAGGGGTCTGGTGGAGAGAAAGCTATCTACCTCATGGCTGCCAGAAAACAGACAGAGAAGGCCAGTGGGGCAGGAGATACATCCTATTGGATCACTCCCCCGGAGGCCCACCTTTTCCAACCAGACCCCCCTCCTAACATCACACTTAGCTATAGTGGCTTCGCGTCTCAGTCACCTTTCACAGGCCCCGTCTTTGAGTGCATAATCGCTTGGGGGGACCTCCAGATGTAAACCCCGAGGTGACATTTTGATTGAGTTTTAAACCACAAGTGGAGTTTGACACTCAGAAAGTTGGAACAGGTTCCTGGAAGAAGAAATAGCCCAAGTGGGAAGGGGCTGGAGGATCCCAGTTGTCCAGATTTCCCCTTTCTCCACTGCTCTATTTTCTCTGTGACCTCCACTAAGCTTAAAGCTTTCTAGGGATGGGAGCAGGAACTAAAGAGTGCATTGCCCACAGCCTGTCCCATAGGGGAGCACTCCCATAGGGGCCTAATGGACAGGGCAGCTATTTTGTTCTCACAGGGAGAAACTGGCCTTCCAGGTGCTCCAGGGTTCCCAGGTGCGAGAGGAGAGAAGGGAGACCAGGTAAGCATAGTGGTCTCTTGCCATTGATGTTGCCCAGGTGGTACCCACGTGAAGCGACCCCTCTGAAATCTTATTCTCTTGATGGGGGAGAAATACAGTAGCTCACATATTGGTAGAAATTAAATAAGGGGGAGAAATACTGTACCAGAGTCCATGAGTACGATAGCTGTGGAGAGGGCGGAGCATCTTCAGACTGAGTTGATGGAATGCGGTGGGAAGCACCTCCCCAGGGTCGGAGTGGAGAGTCCAGTGCTTCACACATACCTGACAGGACCTCCTCTGAGTCAGGGTTTGTCCTGGCCTTTCTGCTGATAAGGTAAGGGCAGGTTAGAGTGAGAGTGAGAGAGTCAAGGGGGTGGGGAGAGAGAAGGAGAGGGAGAAGGCGAGGGAGAGGGAGAGGGAGAGAAGCAATTAAACTCAGTTCTAATGTTTTCTAATTATCTCTCTCCCTATAGGGAGAAAAAGGTGACCTGGGACTTCCTGGACTGAAAGGTGACCGAGGTGAAAAGGTAGGAGCTGCTACCCTCATCCTGGTCACTCATGATCACTGCCCGCTGTTTCCTAAGAGGCACTTTTTTTTAATGAAATGTATTTTCATGATGCAAAAGTATATTTTTGAGGAATGATAAGTTAGATATAAACCTTATTTGGAATTTGTAGGAAACTTTAAAAGAAGCTAATAGAATCAGGGATGATACGCTCAGTAAGCATCCACCCATCCCTCCTTGGTGCTCGAGCGTTGCTTGAGCTCTGTGGACAGGCTGGATGTGTTTTAGTGATTTGTTCTGAATCTAGTACAGTTGTAGTAAAAATGGGTAAGCTAGTTTTTTTGAGGGCAGAGGAAGCTCCAAGAGGGTAAAGAATTTTCCATGAAGCAAACCCCATAGGCCTAAGTCTCGCCTCCCTCCTGTACATCATACCTGAGCACGCCTGTCAGTGACCATGCTATTGGCCCTCGGGCTGGCCTTGGAGCGGAGCCTATCTCAGTCAAGGGGCATAATTGCTTTTGCCGAGTCTACTGTGTGCTCTGCAGTGCACAGTGGGATCCTTGGCATTGTTTCCCAGAAGCCTCTGCAGAAGACACTGCGTCTATCACAGTAACACCCTCAAAATGGATAGTTGGAGAGAATTAGTAAAAGGATTAACACATGTCTGGGTAATGCTGAGGGAAATCAATCAGATGTGGTGACACACTCCAGGGGAAGAAATAGCAGGAAACCAGAAAGGCTGGGAAGAGGGAGCCTGTAGACATGGAAGAAGGAGCTTGACAGTCATTCTGGCTCTGGGCAGGGAAACAGACGGGGTGGCCCATGTCTTCGTGGCTTCAGTTTCTCACCCTCTTCTTCTTTTGCTCTCGATCTCCTGGAAAACTACTGTGTGCCAGAGGGCCAGGTCAGTGAAGTCATTGATGTCACCTCCTGGGACAGCAGGCAAGAAAGAGAGAAATGCAGGAATGGACATGAAGTGACAAACAGAAAATAAGCACGAGTAACAACAAGAACATTCTATAGATGAAAAGAACATTCTATAGATGAAAAGAGCCAACAGTTATGAGGTTTCAGTGACTGCCCAAGGCAGTAGAATGACCTCATGGGACTTGAGCCCATGAACCCAGTGTCTTCTCAGAAGTTCACTGTGAAATCTCAGCAAGCAGGCAGGGCAGGGCTGCTGGGCAGGCACTTCATCTATTTGCCTTGTGCTAGAGTCCCACGAAAACCTGTGGGACTTGGGTTTTAGGGCCTCACTGGGCAGGGAACAGACTGATCAGCTATATAGTTACCTGAATTCCTGAGGGTCACTTGCTTGAGTGTATAACTTTTGCTATGGGAGCCTTTAGGCTGAAGTCAGTATGTAAACCCACACCAGGATCTGTTGGTTTTTGTTGCAAGAGAATCCACTGATTGTTTGGCATGTAAATGAGGCTTCTGCTGAAGTCAGATGTGCATGAGCTATTTGTCTCTGATCTTACCTGCTGGAATTTCATGCATCCAAGTGACCCTTTGCTGAGACAGTGCGAGCTTGGCAAGTGCAGAAAGTAGAGTTTCAGTCTGGTCTTTCTGCAAGTTTGACTTTCTTGACATTTCCATGTCTTATTGATGATCAGTGAGCTATAAAGTCATTTCCATTTAAATTCCTTTTGCATGCATCTTGGTTGCTTTTCTCATTGCTAAGACAAAATACCTGACACCCAAATTTAAGTGAGGAAAGCTTTATTTCGGCTTACAGTTCATAGAAGTTTCAGTACGTAATCAGATGACTGCAAGGCAGGGTGGTATGGCAGAGAGACACGTTGTGCAGACCGTAGTCCAACAGCAGCAACTACACCACCAGCAGCCTGCCTTCTCTCTCCCTGACTCCACCCAGGTTTATCTATTGATTGATACTGCCCATCTCAGAGTGCAGGTTTTGTTATCTACACACTTAATGTCACTATCACACTCTTCATCCACATTCACACACTGTAAATTCAGCCACCTTCCAAATCCCCCACCTGTGACTACATGAGGCTTTGCGGGGACATCTAGATGTGAACCTGTTGTACTTCGTGTCTAGATGTCTGTGCTAGCTACTTTTCTGTCATTGCCAAGACAAAATACCCAACACCCAAAATCTGGGAAGGAAAGGTTTGTTTAGCTCACAGTTTGTGGACGTTTCAGTCCATAATCAACTGGTTCCAAGGCAGGGAGGCGTGACACGGGCAACTGTTCATGGCAGCCAAAGACAGCAAAAGCAGTCAGAGCAAAGAGGAGAAGAGCAAGCCTTTTTTCCCTTCTTTCTCTTATAAGCAGGTTACACCTCTTGGGTGAGTGTAGGACTCATACCTTCTCTGTGCCCTCCTCTTGCACAGGCTGAGGATGTTTACAATGTAGGGACTCTGACCCCCTACTGAATCACTTACACTTCTGACCTTTTTAGACTGACACAATGAAAAACATCCTAGAGTGCTAAGGGCTGGTCCTTTTCTCCACAGGATGTAGAGCTGCTGAGTTACTTAGTTAGCTTCTAGACTGCTCAGGTTGACACCATGTATCAACCATTACAATGTCCCTGCAAAGACTCATGCTGTCCCAGGGCTTTTTCAGAGGTCACCGAAACTGGAATGTGCAACACTGGGATTAAGGGTGTGTGATCAGTTCACTGATTTATTTGGCACCACCCTAATCCTAGAAGCCTAGGTAAAGTATAAAGGGGTGGAAAGATACTGTTAAGCTTTGGTTGTTGATTCTGTTGTCTTCTGCCTGCCATGAACTGTTCTCCTCTTTGAAGCCAACCTTCCCTGGTGCCAGCTGATTATGTACTGTAACTCTACAAACTGTGATTTAAATAAACCTTTCCCCCTTAACTTTGGGCATCTGATATTTTGTCTTAGCAATGAGACCAGGTATCTAGGACAGAGCCATAACAGTTTGCATGAAAGAACTAAAGTATAGAGACATATAGTGACTCATTCTGACTTATAAAACTAAAAGGGTAAATGTGAGGCCAGGCAGCCAGGATGTGGAGCAGGTGGTTCCAGCCACAGTGACCTCTGTCTTTCCAGCTAGACTCTGACCTTGGAGGGATGCACCCACAATCCCGGCAGCCCCCGGGCAGCCACAGATGTCTTCCTTGACACGCGCTATTTAGCAGACTATTGACCATTTGCTCTGCTAGGCTGTCACTAAGGCATGAACAAGGCATGTTCCAGGACCCCCAAATCTTAGATTTCAAGGGGTAGAGATGGAAAGAGTTGAAAATCTGACCATGAACTAATGCTATAAAACTGCTTTTTCTTACTGCCTCATGCTTGACTTCTGATCAGATACTATAAGCCCTCAGTCTCATTGAACATTACACACACACACACACACACACACGCACACGCACACACACACACACACACATGCACACACGCACAGGACTTGGCTATGCGATTGTGTGTTTGCCTGCACTGTAGTGGAAAGAGCACTATTCTAGTCATCAGAGAGGTAGCTTAAGCCATCATACTTGCTCTGTCTACTGTATATCTTGCAGGCCTAGTGTTGGTCAGCTTTCTCATTCCTGGGACAGAACACCAGACAGCTGCAGTTTAAATAAGGAGACGTTTATTTGGTTCATGATTTAGAGGATTCAGTCCATGTTGACTGGCTTCATGGCCTTGGAGAGGTGTTGCAGAGGAAAGTTTCCCAACTCATGGTGGCCAGAAGCATAGCAAAGGAGGAGTCCTGCCTGAGAGGAAGGGGCCAGGGGCTAGATACATACTCCAAGGTCATTCCCTTGTGACTCACTCACACATACCCAGAAGCGTGCTTTATTAATCCCCTAGGCCAGTGGTGGTGAACCTGTGACATGCATGCCACAGTCTGCTGCTTATTATCATTGAAAGCTCTAACAGGTTTGTAATCACTGCCCAACTAGGCTGTCAAGATGACAGTAAAGCTTAATCATCAGAAACCCTCCACACTGTGGCTACCAACTTGGAAATGGTCCCGCAGATGCTTCTCTCTGAGGTCTTCATAGATTCTGTGCCAAATAGTCATGAGCCCTGTCCATATGGGGCCTACCTAATCATCAGGATTATTCTGGGATAGGCCACTGTTATCAACAGTGAACCCATTTCAGTGCTGTAGAAACTGAGGTCCAGAAAAGCTAAACTTCTTGTCCAGGGCTGTGTGCAGAATCGGGATCTGAGCCCTGCCTTAGATCTGGGCTCCTGCCTCTCAGAAGCACTGTGTTGCATACTAGGTCTCAGCCTTGGGGCCTGAGGACTGTAATGTTCACACCCACAGAGATTTGCAGTCAGCCTCCTTCTGCAAAGTGTTTGTTCTCTGAAGGTTGCCCTTTCTTTGCTCCAGTGTCCAGTGTTCTTTCCTCCCCTCCCTTCTTTGGCACCAGCAATGCTGATCTGTACAAACAGCATCCGACTTGCTGCTTTGGTGGACTTCTAAAAAGTGCAGTCCATTTGAAAAACTCATTTCCAGAATGCAGACCCTAAGTAAACACAAAACTGCTCTGCTTACCTCAGCAGAATCACACTCAGGCCTCCGAAGAGTTTAGATTGCCTCTGTGTTCCTTCAGAGGTTGGTGAGGATAGGCAATTTTTGACAAAAATTCAGAATAAGACATGAAGACAACACTCTCCCCGCTCTGATTCTTCCTTGCACATTTCTGCCTCTGTCTTCCCCTCCATTGGTTGTACTTCATCCCTGAAGATAAATCTTTTTACCCCACACACTGGCCTGGAAAGTGCAGATGGTACTGCTCTTTCTCATGAGGTCAACTGAGAACTAAACACAGAAGCAGGGATGGAACCCAAGATTCTCAAATGTACTCCTGAAATGCACAAGTCCTTTGTCCCATTGTCTTCCTCATAATCAGAGAGCCACTGGTCTGCCTCCTGCTGGCCACCGTTCTCTCGCTCTCTGCACCTCTGAGGAAGCATACAGAGGCTATTTCTAAAGGCAAGCTTGTATCCTCTGGCTGGAGATACCTGTCTTCCCATGCTCCTCCCAGTGCACCTATTAATATTCATGTGCTCCACTAGGAAACACTCAGCTGTGATATTTGAGCTTGTTAATGGTGCAGATGAGATCAGCTCTATAGAGCAAGTCCAAGTGTGTCAGGAAGAAGATCTGGTAAAATCAGATAATGCATGGTGATTTAAGAAAGTGCTTTTGTGCGTGAAGCTCCTGGAAATTCAGTATTAGTTAAGAGCATGGTTTTTGGGTTTAAAACCAGGCTCAGCCATTGGCTAGCAGTGTGCCTGGGGGTAGGCTGAGACTTTTATGCCTCAGTTTCTTCATCTTTGAAGTGGTGATACATAAATAGGTATGTCTGCAAAGATTAAATGAGTGCATACATAAATGAGCATGAAGAAATAAATGCTGTGTAACAATACAAATAAAGCAGAAAATGATATGGCTGTTTTAATTATTGTGGCATTGCTGTTTACTAAGGGCCTTGTCCTTTGCTAATTTTGCCCATCTGATAACCAGATGTGGAAGAGCTGCTGCAGGCCTAGTCCTGGGCTGGTTTCAGGAACATCCAGAGTATAAACCCTGTCTCTTGGCCCCCATGGCACCTGCATGTGACAGACTTTGGGGACCATGTTTGCCCACTGCACCACTGCTGCTCTTTCTCTTACACTGTAGAGCTCCGTGACCCCTTGTCCTCAATACCATGCTCCTTATCATCTCTATCCCCACCCGATGCTAAGAGTTGCAAGCGTTATCATCTTAATAGCTTGCAAAGAAGAAACAAACTGCAAGAGGTGAACTGACTTGTGACATGGGAGAGTTGGGTTTTGGACCCAGGTGATTTAGCTCTCAACCTTGTTTTGTTTGCAGGAATAATGCTGTTTGCTTTGAGAAACGTCTGCTTCCCAGAATGCAGGGCAGGCAGGGCTGGGCATTTGTAAGGAAGCTGGACCTCAGTGTGGTCATCATGCTCAAGGGCACGTGTGAACGTGTGAGAGTGTGTTCTGTAGCACGGCTGACCCTGGCTATGATCACAATCTGAAGAAATCTGTGTTGATGTTGTCAGAAGGGAGATGCGTAATGGATAACTTCATTGCCATATATTTAGGGGGATAGTAGATAGTGGTTGAAATAATTTATAGCTATACAGATCAATGTAGATACTACTCAAAAGTACTGTTTTTATGTCTGAAATATTTTGTAATTAATAGTGCATGTGTGTTTTTGTCTGCCTATGTCTGTCTATTGTGGTAGGCGTGATAAGTGCATTCCTATGGTCGGGGGAAAGTGGCCTTATCAGACTTGTCCTAGAATAAGTAGAGTTGGCAAGATCATCAATGGCTATTCATTTCTTGTGCCTCCATGTAGGGTGAGGCTGGCCCAGCGGGTCCCCCTGGCTTACCTGGAACTGTAAGTTACTCTGCTTCTACTCCTTTCTCTCTCTCTCTCTCAATTCCTAAGGCATTGGGATCCCCCATACACACACCACATTGTTTGTTATAAACTCTCCTTGTAGAGCTTGCCAATAGCTAGATCCACTTGTAGGTCACAAAAATCCAAAAAAATTGGAAGCTTCTCTCAGAACAACCTGTGTATACTGATTCATTTTATTCAGCAAAAGCACAATTACTCTTTATCAAACATGTGCTAGATACTGAGATAGCACGCTCACATGTGCTAAACTGAGGTCCAGAAACAAGAAGCCCTATGTCCAGGGTAAGACCTTAAGACGACGGCCCAAGGCTAGAGTTCATCTTCCGTCGTCTGCAGGTATCAGGCTGGCAGTGTGCATTGCTGCTGGGTATCGGCAAGGCCTGAGGGCAGGGGATGGGACAGGAGAGGTGGGCTCTCAGCTCTGCCTTCCAGCAGTGTAGTGGTCTCACATGTGTTATTCACTTCTCCAAAAAGTCACTTTCCTCATCCGGCAGAAAAAATGTACAACGATCTTCTACAATTCCAGTGAAAATTAACTGAAAGAATGCAACGAACTCAGCAGATTTTGTGGCACATAAGCAATACAAAACAATTGCTATTAATATTATTTATCTAACTTCCCAAAATTCTGTAGTGGAGCAATGTTTAGATTTTTAAAAAATAACAGCAAAGCCGTCTCCTACTTTGGTCAGTAGCAAATCAGTCCCTTATGTACTCAGCCACTCAGGACCAGCACAGAAAGCCCTGAAACTAATGTTCAAAATATGGAATTTTAAGACTAGGTACAGACTGTTTGCAATGTGGGAAATAGTCTACTCTGCAGCGTTTACCAAAGTTGAGTCATTATTCAATATCCCTGCACTCATGCCTCATCAGGATGAAACTCAATCTTTATATAAAAATATTGGAAGAATTTTAGCATCAAAAAAAAGCAGAGTCAAAAGTAAGTCCTTTCCAGTGCCGCTTAAGATGATGCAAAATTATGAAAAAAATCCATATGACTGCAAGCATGAGATTAACTAAATGATAGAATATCTATGTCATAACATCCTATTTTATGAAGAAATGCACATACTATATATACTCTTGCAAAGATATAAATATACAAATTAAGTTGACAGAATGAATTTGTAGATCTCTGTGTATTCAAAGCTTAGGCAGCGCACCCTGTGAGTATCAGCTTCTGACCCCGCCTTCCCCAGCTGCTTGGGCTGCGGGAGGGACTCACTGATCTGCCCCCACTTGTCTTATCCATGAGGCTGGGTGGGGGGCATCATCCCCCTCTCCTAGTTACTGCGAGGAGTCATGCGTTAGCATACTATAAATACCTATAGATCAAGTACACTGTATACTTTTTGCAAATATTAGCTGTTTCTATATATTCTTAATTGTGTGGAAAAACATAGAAAAGGATCTAAAAATGCTCTAGCCTAAAAATAATATTTTTTTTTTTCTGGAGAAGAGACCAGGGCTGGGGACATCGATGGGAAGGTATAGATGGCCAGTCTTGCGTCCTTTCTTTTTGAATTTACTGAGTTTTAGAACCAGCCTTCATGACGTCCTTTTTTCATTTATTTTTATCCTTTGGGCCACTGCGAGTCAGGCATTGCCGTGACTCAGACCTGAAGTAGTTAGTAACCTTTAAGGGAGAGGAACTCCAATCATATAATGGCCAAGATAAACATATATATTATAAATTATAGTAAATGAGATTCAGGAACAGAACGAGGTACAGGAAGAGGGAATGACAAGGCCAACTAGTTTATCTAATTTGTATTTGAGTGGAGAGGATGAACTTTGAGAACAACATTTAAAGAAGAGTGGGCTGTAGATAACTAAAGGGAAAATAATATCTTCCGGATGTGAGGAGCAACATTTGCAAAGGAGTGGAGGCTGGAGAAAGCAGGACACTTAGGAAGATGTCCAAGGTCACGTAGGGGTTGGAGCTCAGATCATGTGACCCCTGGGCTTCCCTGATGGAACTACTGTGCAAGAACTTGCCTTAATAATTGTTCAGGGTCCTAAAAGAGAGTTACGGTCCTAATTGTTAAAACTACTGATCCTTTGAGGACACTTTTGGGATGTGTTCTGTCCCTTGGCTATTTTCTCAAAGGCAACAGGTTTTCAGCTGAAGTGTGAGGTCTCATTTCTGTGATTTCCCTTTCAGACTTCCCTGTTCACACCACACCCAAGAATGCCTGTAAGTAGCAGTGCTGCCCTGGTGAGCTGGTGCCCTCAAACTGGGGGTGATACGCAGTGCAGGTGGGGAGATGGGCTGAGGTGGCTCTGATTCTCACTGCTTCCTGCCAGTCAGCCAGGCAGCTGTGATTCTTGGGGGAACCACTTTCTGCTAGAGAAGGCATTCCAGGGGCGCACATAGTAGTCAAGGGCAAAGGCCACACTTCTCTTTGGGTAAATTTAATCCTATGGTACACATAGCTGCTGCTGGCTTTAAGAACATAATGATCTGAGAATGAAGGGTGTGCAAGACTCAAAAGGAGCTGGGCATGGTGGTGCATGCTTGTAATCCCAGAAATCTGGGATGCTGAGGCAGGAGGAGAGCAAATTTGAGCTTAACTTGGGCAACTTGGTGAGTTCGTTTCAAAATGAAATAATAAAGGACTGGGAATATAGCTCAGTGTGAAGGCCCTGGGTTCAATCCTCAGCAACACCACACACACACACACACACACACACACACACACACACACACACAGCTTGAGAAGGAGAAATAGATGTTCTGTGGGAGCTGGCAGTGAAAGAAAGCAGACCTTGAAGCACTCCTATGCAACAAAGGAATGGAAGGAGGACTGTCACAGCTTCCTCGCATCCTTGTGCAGAATGGAGGAGGCCCATGGCGGGTGAATTGTGGGAACTGTTAGAAGGTATGGGAACCCTTAGGCCTGGAGATGCCACACTGAAGAGAGAAACCAGGCCTTAGCTGAAGGAACAGGGGACAGACAGGTGACCACAGGGATACTGCAGAGGAGAATGCACACAGGGTTTTAAAAAGGAAGTCAGGAGGTGACTCAGAAGTGACATCTCAGGAAGGGTTTGGGGCAGCCACTCCTCACCCTGCAGTGGAGCTTTCATGGTGTCCCTGACAGTGCATGGCATCTGCTGGCAGGATTCCTAATCCCATAAATGGGCGTTGGACTGCTAACATCACCTAGAGGCAGAGGCAGAGGCAGGAGAAGCCAGCAAGGCTCACACATTCAGAAACTACTGACAGGGCACCCACTGCTGCTCGGCGCCGAGATGCCATGTCTTGACACCCAGGTACTGGGACAGGACTGTCTTGAGTATTTTTCCTGAGAATCCTCAGAGTTTCCACAGCTCCCATTTGTGTTCCTGCAACCCTCTCTTCTTCTACTGTGTTACCTCAAGCTGTCCCCAGAGCCCGTTTGTGTCTGTGGGGTGCACTGTTCGTGATGAAGGGTCAGGCAGAGTTTCACAGATCTTTCTCAGGAAATACTCTGGGGTGGGAGCATGCTGAAGATCAGGGCATTGTTGTCCCTAGTGCATGAGCTTGACATGTCTTTCTGGGATAGTTGACTGTGGAGATTCTAGAAGGATTCTAGAAGGAATGAGCTGGCATCCATTGAAGACCCCTCTATGCCTAGCTCTGAGAAACCCTTGGTAAGAGCAGTCTCATTTAATCTAGGAAGCTATAGCTCTGCAAATGGTCTATATAGACTCTGCCCCGTAGGTGATGTTGACAGAAGGAACACACAGGTCTGAGGTCATGCAGGTGCCAGTGGGAGGGTCCAAGAGAGGCTCCTGAGGGGAGGCAGGCCTGCGCTGCTATGGTGAGGGCCCCAACATTTCCCAGGGCCTGGCAGAGAAATCAGTGGGAAACCATCACTGTGCCAGTATGGTTGCTTCACCAACTCTTAGGCCCAGCCCACCTAAGGCTCTCTAGACATTGAAGTCTACCCGTGGGTGTACCCAGAGTCCTCTTCCCCAGAGCTGCAGTTCTCCAAAGACTTTGCTCGCCAACTCCTACCTGTGCAGAATTCTGTTCTCTATTAAGGCACATGGCCATCATCCCATTTCTTCCGTGGGTCTCTCTGCAGAAGAAGTGCCCAAAGTGCCTGAACAGGTCACAGGAATTTTGGAGAATACCAAAGCTGCTCTTTGGAGGAGGGCTGCTGCATTCAGCCTTTCTGGGTGTTACGCTCTGGTTGTTAGCTGCCCTCCTGCAGAGTTCCGCAACCCGGTCTCTACCCATGGCAGCTCTTCAGCCTACCATAGAACTTCCCCTTCTGTGAGTCCTGAAGATAGGAAAGCTGGAGTCAGCACGGGCCACTAAGTTGCCTGAGGTTCTATTGCCTGCAAAGCAGAGCCAAGACCTGCATTTGCCTAAGGTTTAGGCTACTTTTAGCATAGTCACCTGCGCTCACTGCTCTTTTGCAAGATGGCTGGCCCTTCAACTTTCCAAAGACAAGTACCTGAAGCCCTGAAGCCTACCCTTCATGCAGCCTTGGGGTGTAGGATGGTGATCTCCTGTCCTCCATACTTCCTAGGAGGTGTGTTGGGAATCCCAGGTGTGGTACCCACAGCCTCAGGCAGTGGAAAGATTCAGCCTCTGATCTCTCAGTGGCTGCTTCCAGTCTGGGTACCTCCAGACATTGCCTTTCCAGTCTGTCCAATTTTCCCTTCTACCAAAATTAGATACATTGTTCTGACCATCCAGAGGCTAGTGTTCGATTTCCAGTCTGTTCCCAAAGGTCTGATTCCGTTTAGCAAAGCACCCTCTCCCCATCTCCATCAAGAAAGAGGGTGTGAGAGACACCTGTTCCTCTCAGCATTTGCTCCATCTTTATTCATTGATGAACTGGAGGAACATGTGAAAAACCACACAAATGTAAACCTGCAACCTTAGCAGGTGCCATGGAGGGACGCTGTAGTTTCCAAGAGCCCCTCACAGAAGACCTTGATGATTTGGGCTTCCTCTTCCTTGAAGAAGGGATTGATGCCCTTAGAATTGAAAGATAAGTCAAACAGGTCAGTCTCTCAGGGGAGTGGGAGAAAGATCATCATCCCCCAGTCAGCAGGAACAGCCTTCGGGGAGTGGTGTTGTCCCACCAGCTGTGTCCCTAGGTCTGGAGTGGCTTTTGTGCTACAGTTAAGGGCCGGGCACATGTGCCATAGGAGGGGGAAGTTCACCTTCATTTCAGTATGACTGTACCTTGTGCTTCTACCCAACAGGGCGAACAAGGACCTAAAGGAGAGAAGGGCGACCCAGGAGGGCCTGGGGAGCGGGTGAGTGCCCATCCCCCAGGCTGCTCCAGTCAGCCGCCCAGACACCAGGCCTCTGGGGAGACCAGATCTTCAGGCACTGGCTACCTTCAGTCCTGCCTCACAGAGTCCAGCATCCAACCCCAGGTCCCTGGGTAACTCAGTGTGACCCCTTTCTAGTTCCTTGGGACTCTGGTGATATTCCCTCAGGGGATCTCAGATTGTACCCATTGCATGTAGTCTTACAAGAATGAGGGTGCTGAACTCCTCACAGACAGGTGGTTTCATTGCAGGGCCATCCTGGAGAACTAGGTCCTCGGGGACCCGCTGGACCTCCGGTAAGATGGCTCTCTCTACCTGTGGCTTCAGAGACTCTACTTACACGTCCCATCCGTTCCTAACCCATAACGTCTGGCACATTGAAAATGTTTGCCAGGAGTGCTGTGACAAGATGCAGGGCCCAGAATATCCCAGAGCCTTAGAGCCCCATCATCCAGTGTATTCGGGAAAGCAGCCACCATGGCAGACTTGCTCTGGAAACCTGGCTGTCCCTGCCTTGCCACTAAAGACCGACTGCATTCCGGCACGTGCTGCCTGAGTGCTGAGTGCGGTCTGGAGTGTGGTGCCCCGGAAGTCAGGGTGGTTCTGGGCTCCCGAAGTGTTTTTCAGATGCAGAAAATCTGCTTCCTTCCCCAGATTTACCTGGCTGCTCTGGTTTAAGGGGTGGCCTGGTCACATTAGCATTTTGTTACTATTATTTTTCTTGATTTTGACATCTTCCCTAGGTCCCTCCTGGACAGGAGTTCTGGCCCTCTGGGGGCTCAGCACTGCCTGAGGGAACTTTTGGGAGGGACTTCTCTGTCGGAAATCCCCAAAGCTCCTGGCTGGCTGCAGATGCAGTCAAGTCATGATGCCACTTTCCTGCTGTGGGTCAGGAAATACTCCTCTGCCCTTTTCAGGCCCTGTTCTGGTGCCTTCAGTATGGGTCCACTGTATCCCATGAGCCAGGTTTTTTAGAGCCTTTCCTGCGTGGCTGACTGCTTGTATCTCCCCGTTTGTTTTTGTACAGGGGACCAAGGGACAAGATGGTGCACATGGGGCTCCTGGAGCAGCCGGAAACCCTGTAAGCCCTCTGTGCTGCCTGCCTTGTTTGGACCTCTCTTCTTCTCTTCACGTTTCTCTCTCTCTGCTCCTCCACCCACACACACATGCGTGTATGCACACAGAAATGCATGCACACACACACACACACACACACACACACACACGATTACCCCCCACCCCACCACCTCGGGTCCTTACCCTGTGAATATTCCTTAGCATCTTCAGCATGATGCAGATAAAAGCAGATATGCCATGGTCCATGCAGACCTGTGACCTCCACGAAGCTACAGTTGATCTGGAGCCCTGGTCAATGCTGTCTGCATGTCTTCCAAGCCGTTCCTGGTCCACGTGGGCAGCCACTACCACCCACAGAGTGTTTCTTTTCCCCAGGGCTTGTCCATGCCCCTCAGCTGACCTTCATGGAGCCACAACCTCTTCTTCGCAGCTCGGCTGTGAATGATTCCTTCTCTCTCCAGTGTTTCTCTCCCCAAAGCTTAGCGTTAAGGCCAAATCTCCCCTAACATGCTTGTGCCTGTTGGGGACATCCGTTATGCCCTTCCAACTCTGTGACTGGGCTTAAGAAACAGCTAGATTGTCACAACACTCAAAAGGTGGAAGCTCCTAAGATTCCTAGAAGGATGTCAGCTTAGAGCAGTTACAACCAGTCACACAAAACATGTTTGGAGAATGACCAGGACGAGTGCTTGGAGTTGATACACTGGGCCTAGAATGCTAAACTCCTTCTGTCTGTACCTAGGGTGCTCCTGGACCTGCGGGGCTTCCCGGTCCCAGTGGCCTCCCTGGAAGTGTGGTGAGTAATTGGGAGCACTGACTGTGGACCTGCCTTACTGTCCGCTGTGTTAACTTAGTTATATTCCAGGAGACTCAGGCACAAGCCTCATTACCCCTGTTTCATAGGTGGGAGTGCTGACCACCTAACAAAGTTTACAGAGAAAGTTAGCAAACCCGAGTCTCTACGTAACACTTCATCTCTCCAGGTAGTAAATGGAATTGCTGTTGCAGACACGCTGCACTTTTTACAGATGATGGAATCAGTATCTTAGTTTGCCTTAGAAGAGACATAAACCTAATGAAGTCAAAGGTCCCCTGACTGGCTGTTAGGACACCAGGATTTCAAGCCAGCTCTCCCCTTGGCTTGTGCAACGCCTTTGCAAGATTCTAGTGGAGACCTCAGCAGTAGCTTGGGCTGCCCACCACTACAGTCTCCCCTCACTGGTCTTGCTGAGAGCTGAGATCACCACTCTCTGTTGTGGGAGCCCTGCATGTCTTTAATGACTAGCTTTATGATTCACTATAAAAATTGATTTAGACTTTAAAGTTGTTCAGTAAAACACACGCCAAGATCTAGTCAAGGGCTACGGAGAGTTTATGCTTCATGATTCATTTAGGTCTGTCTTATACATTCATCAACCTCTGCAGGTGATAATCATAGTGGATTAGAGGACAAATACTGGGCAGCTACATGTTCTGGGCACTCTTCCTGCTGCATTACCTGTGTTAATTCATTTCCTATGAACCTAACCCTCCTGTTGGCTGAACTTGTTATTGACTCAGTTTTACACGGGTGGAAACTGAAGCACTAGGAGACTGTCAGGTAGTGAGTGGTTGCAGTGAAGCCACTGATACCTCACCCACATAGCCTCCCTCTCCACAGTGCATGTGCAGCCATCCCTGCCTTCCTAGGCCTGAAGGTCCTCACTGGTCATTAGAGACCACATTGTCCAGTCACAAGACGAGTGGCCAGCAGCACCATCGTAAGCGGTCCTGAGATCAGTGTGCACAAACAGCTGGCCCCTTTGCTGTCGGGTGGGGCTGCCCCGTGGTATGTGCTAGGTAGGCTCCCAGAGTGCACAGCAGGACTGAGCTCCAGTTGCACACGATGCTTTTCTAGCTGCCTGTCCTCCTCTTTCTCATCTCTCTACTGGGGGATCCTGGGATAGCGATAGCGTGCAGGGTAAACTTGTGGGGCCTCTGCTGTCACTGCGGGAGCATGCCTTTGGCACTGAACCTACATTCTTTGGGTTCTCTGCATCCTCCTTGTGAAGTCCTCTTCTGTGTGAAGTCCTTTCCTCCAAGAGCTCGCAGCCTAGGGTTAGCCACGACACTCTGCAGCCCACCCCTGTTGTGAAGGATGCACAGTCAGACTCAGGGAGGAGACAGGCCATGGAAATTTAAGTCTGGAAGGGGAACAAGTGGGATAGAGCTAGAGGGAGACTGTGTCACCCACCCCCCATGGGGACCATGAGCCATAAAGAGACTCACCTTGTGAATAATCTTCCTTTTTCAGGGCCCACCTGGTCTGAGAGGCCCCCCGGGGAAAGATGGCGAACGTGGTGAGAAGGTAAGCCTGTGTTTGGGCTTAGAATTTATTCTTAGCTCTTAAAGGGTTGTAAAGGAAGAGCTTATATTGCTCAGGTCTGGTTTAGGACTCAGGACGCAGAAGAGATTTGCGAGTGAGAGACAGAGAAGAAACTGAGTCATCTTACCATCCCTTTAACCCTTCTAAACACCTCTGAATTAGATGAGTGCCAATGTGGGGATGGAGGATTGGAGCGGTTAATTAATTCACCGGAGTTCTCTTGGGTAGTTAGTCTCACAGTTAGGTCTATCTGACTCCAAATCTGGTTGATAGCGTGGAGATCTTGTACTAATCTGTAAGTGCCACTTACTTTTTGGACAGGGATAATTGGAATGTTGAAGAGTTGATAGGGTTGTAGGAGCAGGTGAGTGATAATTGGCTTCAGTCTCCTTAGAGTCTGACTGGGTATTGGGGCTGGGAGGGAGCGGGGTGACCTGGCTTTAGTGGGGCGGTGAAAGGTGTTTGATTGAGGGCCAGGGAAGGGGAAGACCCTAGGATTTAGATCTGTGGAGACATTGGGGGATTCGGGTAAGGCCAGAGATGGAGAGAAGAGTGAGCAAGAAAAGTGGGATGAATGCTGGGAATGGTGAGAGTAGCAGATAATTTGGTAGGATATGTCACTCTAGGAGGGGAACAGGTAGGTACAAATGATCAGAAAAGAGGTGGGAGAAAAATTGTTGACATGACTTACATTAAATTGGAGAAGTTTTAAAAGGCCTGGAGACTTTGCTGTCAATGCCTACGGTAGAAGTTGAGGCCAAGGAGACTGGTCCTTGGAAAAAAGCAAGGTGAGCAAGTTGTCCCGCTGTCTATCACAGAAGATATGGGCTTACCCTCTACGTTAAGAGTTACCTGAAGCTCAGCATCCAAGATGTCTAGCTGGCCTCTGGGAAGTGTCAGTCACCCATCACCAATCCAAGGAGATCCAGGAAAAAGCTGACCAGAGCTGACTCCAGGGGTATATGCTGGCATGGGGTAGTCCTACTTCCAGTGAGGGACCCCTCAGCAAATGGGGTGTGGCTTTGAAGGGATCTCAGGCTGTGGAAATTCCTCAGCCCAATGGCCAGGCTGGTAGCATTTAAAGCATGCTCCCAGGGGTACACCCTTGGTCGGGGAGCCCTGGAGGCAGCCTTAATGGTTGGCTGGGACTTTGAGCCAGCATGCAGCCTTGGGTTACTTACAGTGGAGGCAACCACCTTGAACTTAGAAAGGTGCTTTGTGTGGGCAACTTTGTATTATTGAAAACTTTGAATGCTAACTCCTGCTGCGATATTTGGGGGCCTGCTTCCAGTTTTTATAATTTTTTATGAATATCTGGAGCAAATTGGGTAATAGAATGCATCTTTAAAGTCAGGTGGCCTTCTGGGCCAAGCAGGAGTTAAACTGAGACAGATTTTCATCTTTTATCTGGGTAGTTGCCTTAAACCTGTCATAACTGACTGCCCTGTGCCATCTGGAAGAGCTCTTCAACCAAGCAAGTGACTGTAGAGTTATGGCTGCGTTGCACAGGGGATTGTCTGTGCTCATCTAGCTGATTAAAGTACCAGTTTGGGTTGGCTCAGGGGACAGCTATGGCTCCCTCCTGAAGGTTAGGTTCAAGGCACTTGCATTTATCTGTAGCAGCCTGGGCAACGGTCAGAAATGTTCCCGTTGCTTGGGTGAGAAGGATGTTCAGGTCATCCTAGGTGAGATTGAAAGGTGCCAAGTTCCTGGATATATTGGGTGGGGTTGGTAAAAAAGGTACCCAGATGCTGACTAACTGAGACAAATTGGACAGGAAAAAGGGAACATGAACCCACACAACACCTTCAGCCCCCTCCTGCTCCCAAATTTGGAATTGAGGAGCAGAGTTTGAGGAAGGGGCACCAAACTGCAGTCTGAGTAAGTATGGGGTGGAGTTGGGTGACACTGAGTGTCAGGAGGCTTTGATTCCGTGGAAGCACCAGATGGATAGATGGGACAGGCTTCAAGCTGACCGGTCAGAAGTCAGATGGAAGCAATCTCCCTGGCAGTGCTTTTTGAAACTAGCACTGGAGTTTTAAGAAGCATGAAAAACAAGAGTAAGCTTCTCTCTGACTTTATAGGGGAAATGAAAGATGGTTGTGGAAAAAGAAAGAGGGGGTGAAAATGGGGGGCTTACCCAATCTGAAACACCCGGCGAGATTCGGCATGGCAGAAGCAGCAGGAGCTGTAGGGGTCTGAGGGACTGATGTCACTGCCTGGTCTCAGCCAAGGGGAGGGAGGCTCAGGAGAGGGTTTGAGATCCCTGTGGAGAGGGAACTTTTCCTCTCTGTCTCCTGGGTTGTGGTGTCAGATGTAAAGAATGAAGTGAGGCAGAGACCACTCAACAGGTTTGTGTGAAAGCAGAGACACACAGTTTAATACCTGGGTACAGCCAGACAGAGGGTGATAAGACCATCTATAGGGAACAAAGAGAAGTGGGTCTTTTTTATTGGGCTTGAAAGAAGGCAAGGGAGATTAGCCAGAAAGATCTTAGTAAACTTCTTCGGTGGTCCAAGTTTTCTGGATGTTTCGTGTCTTGGTGGCCAAAGTCGTTCAGGCATCCAGTGTGAATGCTTGGGTGTCTTCAGGTGTCCAGGTGTTTAGGAGGATTCCGTGCTCCATCTTGTCTCTTTTATGACATGCTGTGTTTGCTGAAGGCCCCAGTGCTGAGCTGGGAACAGTACCTCTGCTGTCCAACAGGTTGGTTACTGCAAGAGACATGTTGGAACCGAGGCTTACATCGGCTCCCATGTCCTAGTTGTGCAGGTCTAAACTAGAGTGACAGTACTGGCTCCCTACCTCCCCCCATGTCTGGTTGTCACAGTAGATGAACAAGAATTCAGCTAAAAACCTCACAATGTAAGGAAAGCTTTCCATGCCCCAAAAGTCATCCAACCTGGATGCCAGTAGTGAGAAGACTAAGAACACTTGAGCTGAATACAAGGTACCATCTTCTCCCCAGACTTGTGCACCTGTAGAATGGTGACACAAATGCGTATGTTGGTCCCAAGTTGTGAAGATCGGTTAGAGAATTGGGGAATCGGGTTCAGGGTGCTTGATAGGAGACAAGTGGCGATGCCTGATGGCAGTTCTGTCCTTTACTCCCCACAGGATCAGGTTTCACTTAGTCTTGTACAGGTGGCCAGTGTGGGTCATCTGCAGGGGAATCTACCAGCACAGAAGTGTCCAAACTCTTCATGTAGATTTCTTCAAGCCCACTTTGTCTGCTACCATTTTGAGGATGGATTATTTGTCTTTTATATTTTTGTACAATTTAACACGAGGAGATGTAGATTTTGCATTTCAGCCAAACGCTCAGTTTTAAAATATGTGCTTCAGAGAAAAGATGTATTATTGCAAGAAAAATGACCAACAAAAGCTTGGAAAGTGACTTGGGATTTTGAAGTAATAACCTTTAGTGACTGACATAGGTGCTGACATTATTTGGAAAATGATATTATCTTAAACTTCACAAGCTGGAGTGGTGCCTCGAAATGAGAAAGTTCTAGCCTCTATGAGTTTGGAGTGTACCACGTGTGAAGACCTCCGCATTATAAGAAAGACATTGACAATCCAGAAGGGGTGACCCAGATGTGAAGGGTTTTATGAGAGCTAGAGGAGCTTTCACAAACCAGAAAATCAGTGGGCTATTGGCAGTATGAACGCTAGGGGGAGCCAAATGCCTTTCCTTGGCAAGGCCGAAGTGTGGGCCGAAGGCTGAAACCAGGGCTATGTTTGGAATGGAACTGCCGGTGTTCTGGCAAGTGGTAAAACTCTCGGACTCTGCAGCAGCCTGTTTTTATTTTGCCATGTGCAGAGGCTGGCTTGGGGCTCATTAAGCTGATTTTACGCTAGGTGTAGAGACCCTCTCTATCACTTGCTTTGTCATCCTTGGCTCCTCATCTTATCTGTACTGAAAGTCTAGACATCAGGACTGCAGCTAAGCAGGCAACCTGCTTGGGAAACAGTGCCCTTCTAGCTATGGATTCTATCCAGTGCCCCATGTAGAGACTGCTCATAGCTTTGAGGTTAAGCATGGCTTTGGGCAAATTCAAACTCTAGCTTCCCAGCATCTCTGGATGTCTACCCACACCCCTTTTGGAGCACCAAACTTTGCTCATATTAGTGAGGACCTGTTATGTGACAGGGGATTATGTCTTTTTCTCCAGAGCTCCAGGGAGCAAGTTGAGGGTCAAACATTGGGAAGCTGTCAGAGAGGGCTGTGAAGGTGCTGTATAATTGAGCTGTTTCACCCAGCAATGCACAGCCTGGAGCAGAATGAGCTTCATGTGGTCAGACCATTTTCAAGAGGCAAACGGATGATCCCTTACAACAGGGTGGAAGGTGTACTAGGTAGTGACTCACCTCCTTCCCTGTGCAGGTTCCATATCACATACATTAATTAGCGCTGCTGTGATAAAGTATTAGACTCACTGACCTAAACAACAGGAACTTGTCTCAGAGTTCTGGAGACAAGGATTCCTAAACCCGGTGTTGGCAAGGTTGGCTGCCTCTTGCTGGGGGGGAGGGTCCGTCACAGTTCCTCTTCTTGGCTCACCCATATCCATCCTTTCTCTGCATCTTCACGTTATCTTCCCTCTGCCTGTCTGGGTCCTGCTGTGTCTTTCTTAAAAGAATACCAATGTATGGATCACTTTCTCGGCACTGGGACAAAATACTCAACTCCCATAATTAAAGGAGGTGAAGTTTATTTTGACTCATGGTATTAGAGGATTCAGTCCATGGTTGGCTGGCTCCAAGGCAGAAATGGCCCGGAGGAGGGAAAGTGCTCAACCGATGGCATCCAAGAAGTGGAGGAGAGCAAAGTATAAGAATGTCCCACTCCAGGTCATGTCCCAAGTGACCCATTTTTTTGAGGAGGTCCTGCTTCCTAGCACTGTATTTAGCTACTAAACTCATCAGTGGATTTACTGACCAAATCGCCTTCCAAATGTATGAGACTTTCCAGTGGATATTTTAGATCTGAACCATTATAACTAGTCATATTGGATGAGTCCCAAGAAAGGTCATATTCTACTGTAGCTTGGTCCTAACCTAAGCAATGACACTTGTGAAGAACCTATTTGCACAAAGAGGTACTGGAGATTAGGACTTCAGTGTGTGATTTTGGGGGATACAGTTCAATCTGTTACACCTTTTACAGTCCCTTTTTCTAAGTCTTTAGAGGTTGGGCTTTCTAAAATTATCAGGAGAGGGCAGCTCCAGAAAACCCATCGGTTCACTCAAGCTAATTAACCATGGACTAACTAAACTCTGAAGAGTCAGTGGTCCTGAAAAATGTCCATTTTTCCCTCCAGGGAACTGCAGGTGAAGAAGGGAGCCCAGGGCCAGCTGGCCCCAGGGGTGATCCTGGTACTCCTGGGGCCCCTGGGCCACCCGGAAAAGGGAATGATGGTGAACCGGTGAGTGACAAATTGGGGGTGGGGTTGCATGTTTCTGTAGCTGGGGAAACCCAACTAAAACTGGAAAAAAAAGGGGAGGGGGACAGCAAAGTCACAATCAAACTGCAAAAACTGAGTCAGAGCCAGGGGCCTTGAGCTGGCTGGGAGAGGTCTGTGCATACCAGCAGGTTTTAGGGTACAGTTTTCTGGCCTTATGTGTGAGGGAGCACATTCCGGTATGACCACAGACCTCTGTGCCTTGGGTAGGACTAAGTCCTATGTTTTTCCAGTATATGTATATCTATGACAAGTTTAATTTATAAATTAAGTACAATGAAAGATTAACAGGAATATTAAAATAGAATTATAGCAATAAAAGTTATTTAAAATTCACAAATCACTTATTTTTGGAGTTTTCCATTTAGTATTTTCAGACCAGACTCAGGTACCTAAAGCCTTGGGAAGCACAGCCACAGATAAATGGCTTGCTGAGTGCCAAGCTGGGCCAGGTGCAGGGGTCACGGACAGATCATACAGTCTTTGCCCAGGAGCTCACAGTCTGGAGAGACAAATGGCTCACAGGGCACCCAGGTGTACAGCAGAGAAGGGCTGCTGTGTCTGTCTGGCTCTTTCAGACAGTGTTTCCTGAATTAGACTCATGATTTTAATTCTGGCCATGAGTCCTACATCAGGCAAAACCCATCAGTATGACACTAAAGCCGACTCACGCGGAGCACCCCTGCATCTTAATAGCACAGTAAAGACAAAGGAGCTCGGGGTTTGGAATCAGGCAAACTTTGAAGCCTGACCTTGTTCTTTACTTATGAAAGTCTGCACTGTATCAGTCTTTGGGAGATAAAACTAAGAGAGGTGCTAAATATCGTCATGGTCACGCAGAAGCAGCAGGTGGCAGTCAGAACACATCAGACTCCAATGCCTCTGCTGCTGAAAACAGATTCCGTTTCATTTGTGCATTCTGCTTCACAGTGAGAGTCCCCGTATATCTGCCCCTGCTCACTCAAGACTGAACCCAGCCTGGCACCCGGTGGACAGTCAGTGTGTACTCAGGGTTCCCTCAAGATTCTATAATTATCCTGAATCATTCATTTCACCAGGGCCTGCGTGGATTACCTGGACTACCTGGACCCCCAGGAACCAAGGTATGTGCTTGTCAAGCAAACGGTGGCCAGAATAGTTTGTACTCAGGAAGGGACCTTGGAAATGTCTGTTATGAGCATCTCTGGTGACCTGAATCCACTTTTGTCATTGTTTATTTATCATTTGTCTTAGTTGTTCTCTCATTGCTGCAACAAAGTAGCCAACAACCACAAGTTTATAGATTTCAGTTCATAATTGACTGGCTCCAAGGCAGGGCAGCATGACAGAGGAGAAACAGTCTATTACGTGGCAAGCAAAAGGCAGGAAATTGGGGCAGCAGCAAGCAGCAGCAGCAGTGTCAGGGGAAGCAGCAATGCTGTCTTCCTTCTGTTCCTTTATATTTCATCCAGGCTATGGGCCTAGTGATTGGCCCCGCCCACATTGAGGTGGGGCTTCCATCTTCCACACCCCCTGCACTGTAATAGTTCCAATGGGTGGACTAAGACCACCCACCCTTAATCCCATTATCACATGCCCTAGGTCCAGCCAGTCACGAAAAGCACCACTTATGAGCCCATGAGGCTTGGGGGAGAACGTCTAGATATAAGTCATAACAATATTCCACCTGACTAGAGAGCCTGTGACTCCTGTTACCTGATAATAGTGCCCACAGAGTGCTTCATAAGTAGTTGCTGATTCAACGAAACTGCAAGGGATCTTGGCTTCCAGCTGGCTGAGCAATCTAAATAATCTTACATGATTAATTTACTTTTGGTAACATGATCCCCAAACCTCAGAGGCTTCACACAGTAAAATTTTATTTCTTACTCACGTTAAGTCTCACGGGAGTCTTGGTGTGTGGGAAGTTCAGATTCACGCATCCATTCAGGGAATCACGTTGGATTCGGCACCTCTTCTATCCTCAAAGCCATGAGCATCTTTTCCCAAATCTTGGAATGCAGTGGTAGAGAAAGCAGAGACAGAGAGGAGAATCTGCTGGGAAGAATTTACGAACCAGGCCCAGAGGCAGGTAACTTATATCCACCAACTGTATTGACAGTCATGACAGACTAGGGACTGTCATCTCTTCATACACCCAGGAGGAAAAGAGAGACATCGGGGCATTCCAGTCTCTTCCTCAGCTCACTGGCAACCACAATCTGAAGTTGACTTTTCCCACTGTGGGATGTTCTTGTCAAAACTTTTCCTGAGTGGGCAGGGAGCACCCTGAAGACAACTCCACAGTGAATCACCCCTTCATCTGCGCATTGATGACCTGTGCATTTATAGTTTAACCGTTTGCATATCTACTGACCTTGTTCCCTCAGTTCAGATTAAGGGCAGGTTATGGGGCAACAGAATGCACGTGGTGTGTTTCTGGGCTCCAGCGGTCATGTTCTAGAGAGAAAATGGATGCATGAGTAGCAAAATGGACAGGTTCTGGGGGAAAGGAAGAGAGCATATGATGAGCCCAGATGAGGCCAGCCTGGTTTGATTGTGGGTAGCTTCTGGGAGGAGATGTGTTTGTCTTGGTTTTAAGGTGCAGGTGTAGCTGGTACAAGGAAGCAGCAGCAAGGAAGCTGTGCTCGGCAGGGTCACCAGCTGGGAAAAGACATGGAGGAATGAGACAGAGTACATTCCAAGAGTAGAATGAACTGTAACACACCCTCACACCAGGGTTAATTCTTTCACCAACTCAGATGCACACACTTTAAAGATCGATCCATCACTGACATTTACAATGCCTAGATTTCTGGCATTAACTTGATATGCATATGCACATCTATGTAAATAAAAAGTTACTATAAATTAACATACCCTATTGCCACTTACATGCATTTACAAGAACACCTTTTGTCAGCATTCTTCTTGTGAGCTTTTGATGTCATGGCTGTGTAATACCCTGAGTCACTTTTTGAGTCCAGTAGCACTTTTCTGAACCATGGCACCTTCCATCCTAGATAGGATTTTAAGTCAGCACATTTTAGCATCCATTTATGATACTGTGACTTGCCCATGTGGTATCTGGCATATGAATCTGCTTCAGTTCTATCTGGCATAGGAAAGTCTGGTGGTTGTATCTATATTAAACTGTGCTTCCTGACTTACCCCTGAGTAAAGAGAGGGGGCATCTGTCTGCATCTTGACCTTGTGCCGCTTGAGATTATAGTATGATACTGTGCTTTCCCCTAATTGTGGTTGTATTATCTGTGACAGATTTTTTAATAGTGGAGATGTGTGCTTAATATAATGTGTGGCAGCTCCCTGTTTTCTGGGAAAAATCCTTGTGACTTCATCAGAGGTTGGGGTGGTGTAAAATGATCTGTGTGTCTTGTACAGTAGGTGTGTATGGACTCTAAGAGTGCACAAACGTGAAGCCATCTGAGGCGCATGCCAGGGCTCCCTGCCACTCAGGAGCCCAGCCTATCCTGATCTGCAGTGCTTGCTTCTTCCTCCTCAGAGGAGGAGAATCTTGGGACCTAGAGGACACCCATAGCCTCTGTGGTACTAGTGTTTTACCCTGTGACAAAAAAACCTGAGGAAAACAACTCAGGAATAAAAAGTTTATGTTGGCTCAGAGCTTCAGCTGTTTTGGTCAGTCACTTGTTGGATCCATTACTTTGGGCCTGAGGCAAGATAGAAACAGTACAATGTAAAGCTGTGACAGAAGTGGGTGAGGGAGAAGAAAAGGGAGAAGGGAGAGCAAAGAGAGGGAAGGAAGGGAGAAGCGAGGAGAGGAGAGGAGAGGTCGTCACTGATGAAGCTAGAGCCTTATGATCTGATCATTTCCAAAACCCCAACTTTGAACACTTGAATTTAACTTTTGCGGGGACAACCTCTGATACATGAGCTTCTAGGGAGACGATTTACATACCAAACCCTAACAGACTCCTAAAGGGAAGGAAGGAACGGGAACCTGAAATGGCCACAAAATGGCTTCATAGAGCCTTTGTCTGTGATAGTGAAATGATTTATGACCATAGGTGTAATCATAGAATTTTTTTCTTTATTGCTTTTATTCAGCAGCTAAATCTTTGGGATCTCAGCGACATGGTCATAGGATATGTTGCTACCTTTCTTCTAGGTAGAGTTTGGGGAAAATTTTTGTTATACAAATAAAAATATACTTGACACACTGAAATGCTCAATTCATGTTTATTATCCTTGGTATTTGACTGTCCCCTGGGTTCTGCTGTAGGATTATAGCCAAACCCAAATGTGCGCACCGAGAGAGACTATTTCCAATCTGCAGGTGTGTTGCTGGGGTAGCCCCAGGGAAAGTGAGTGAAGGCCTCCTTACAGCTTAGAGAGTCTCTACCAGAATGAGGAGTGTGAAGACGCTAACCTCGGCCAGCAGACCAACCAGTCTCACAGCCACAGGGCTCAGGGTGTGTGATACTGCCGCTTTGGCCAAAGTTTCTCCTACTTAAAATGTGAGAATAAACAGGTCACCTACTCCACTGTGGATATTTTGTGAATTTGTAAGCTATATTGTGTTTTAGAGATAGAATTTTCATAGTATGATGTTGGGAAACTAAGTTGGGATTCAGGAAGGCATGTAGTTAAAGAATGATTTGCTCATTGAGAAAAGGAAGGAAGGTAGAGATGGGAAAATGAGGGAAGAGAGAGATGGAAAAAGATCCCAGAGACAGGGCCTTCTACCATCCCAGAAAGGGCATGACCGATGTTAAATGAGTTGTGTCTTAGTTATATTTTGCGTTGCTGAGACAAAATGCCTTGCACTGCTGAGACACCCAAAGTTAAAAAGAAAAGGTTTATTTTAGCTCCCTGTTTAGAGAGGTTTCAGTCCAGAGTCAGCAGGATCCATAGCAGGGAGGCATAGCAGAGGGGAATCACAGAGGAGAAACAGTTCATGGCAAGACATGCAGAAGGCAGCAGCAGCAGCAGCAGCCTTCCCTTTTTATCCCATCCAGCCTATCAGCCTTTTGGATGTTGCCAATTCCACTCAGTGGATTGAGTTAGTACCACACACCCTTAATCCCAGTATCACACACCTTAGATTTATCTGGTTCCAAACAGCTCCATCTATGAACATATGAGGCTTTGGGGGAACATCTAGATATAACCCATAACAAGTCCCCTTTAGAGAGTCATCAGGGGTCTGTATTGGTATATCCTCAGCCCTTATTGACTACTGTTTAGTGTATATTGACAATACACACAGGTTATATTTGTCTTGGAGAGTTGGTACATTTATACAGTATATCTTGATCATTTTCAATCCCTTTATCACACTCCCTACTCTGCAGTCTCCTTCTAATCCCCTTCCCCATCACCAAAAAGTACCCCTTTTATTTTCATACTATCTCTTATTTTACTTTCATTTTGGGTTTTTCATATGAGAGAAACTGCAGTATTTAAATTTCAGTGTCTTATTGACCTTGCATGGTGTCAAGTTTTATCCATTTGTCTGCAAAGTATAATTTTATTCTGCTTTATGGCTGAAGTCCATGGTGTATATTTATATTGTGTATATATCTATTCATCTGTTGATGGACAGCTGAGCTGTTTACAGAGCTTAGCTGTTGTAGATTGTACTGCTATAAACTCAGACATACATGCATCATTATGGTTTAATTTTTGTAACACTTTTGGGTATATCCTCAGGACAAGAGACTTTTTTTTCTTTTTTTTATTTTAAAGGGAATAAAACAGAAGAGGGCAGAACAAAGCAGATCAGAACAGAACAACATAAGCAACACAGCACTTTACAATAAGACAACCAGACATTAACAGTAGCTATCGAAGTATCTCTTTCTCTGCTATAGTTGAGCATACTTTCAAATACAATAATATCAAACATACCAAAATAGTATAAAACCATTCAAAAGAGTGAAAGAATTACAGGGCATTCTGAACCGAATAACACAGAATGATCAGTGGCTACTATAATATCTCATTTTCAATAAAAAATTTTGTTTATACTATCACAAATATTAAAATCCCAATAAGACACAACATGAAAGAACCTAGGGTAATAGAAGAATAGAAGCATGGTAGGACTTCAAAGCAAGACGATATTAAATCAGCAATGGCTGCCATAATGTTGTTTTCTTCAAAACAGCTGTTCCTACCATCACAAATAATAAAATCAAACAAAACAGACTGAAACCATTCCAACTGATGAAAGAAAACTTTGAAAGGCTTCAGAGCAATGAAATGGGGAATCATGACTACCATACAATCTTATATACTCTTACCAACTCTCATACTAGGGAGTATACGATATTTACACATGTGAGTTTGGTTTATTTTGCTTATGAGTATGGTCTCAAGTTGAGTCCATTTATTTATAAATATATCAATGTGATCATTCTTTATAGCTGAGTAGTACTCCATTGTATAAAAATACCATAAATTTTTTTTTCATACCACAACTTTTTTATCCATTCCTCAGTTGATGGGTACTTAGGTTGTTTCCAAGATCTGGCTATTACAAATTGTGCTGCTATAAACATGGGTGCACATATATCACTGTGGTATGATGTTTTCAGTTCTTCTGGGAATATGCCAAGAAGTGGAATAGCTGGGTCAAATGGGACTTCCAAACCCAGCTTTTTGAGGAATCTCCAGACTGACCTCCACAGTAGTTGCACCAGTCTACACTCCCACC